>WEIT01031474.1:355975-528275 GCA_013389985.1 Dryoscopus gambensis | reverse complement strand
CGGGACAGGGAGGGGGCACGGCCGGCAGCGCCGCGGGCCGGGACGGGGGATGGAGGGGAGCCGGGGACAGGGGACGGGCTGCGGCGAGCGGTGGGACCGGGCTGAGCTGCGGGATGGGCTGGGGGTCAAACGATGAGCCCAGGGGCGAGGAGTGAGCTGGGGCTCGGAGGGTGAGCCAGGGACAGGGAACGAGATGCGAGATGAGTTGGGGGTTAAACGCTGAGCCGAGGGACAGGCTGAGGGGTCAGTTGGGGGTTCAGGACAACTTGGGGAACACAGGAAGAGCTGAGAGACATGGAAAGAGCTGAGGGATGAACCAGGGAACAATCTGTGGGTCAAGGGACAAGTTAAGGAACAATCAGGGAATGAGCTGGTGATGAGGGTGCAGGACAGAGGAGCTGGGCAACCAGGGCTGTAGGTGGGCCATGGAGCAGTGTAAGGCAACCAGGGGTTAAGATTCATGGAGATGGAAGCAGGAGACCCTGTTCATTAGCTCCTGCTCCTTGTCCATTCATCTAGTTGAGGTTTCATTTGGGCTCTGCAATGCAGGAGGGGGCTGTTTCCTTTCTTGTTTCCCTGCAGTTTCAGGCCCTCTGCTCTCTCCAGGATCACCTGGCCAAGGGTTTGGTCCTCAGGCATTCCCCGGGACGGGGACTGGCTTGGTGGCCGACAGCAGCAGTGCAGTGCCCAGTCCCAAGGACAGCGCTGAGGAAAGTGTGCCTGGATCAGGGCTCCTGCACAGGGCTGTCCTACATATCGCAATGGTAGCAGGACTTAATCCTCCTGTTATCATCTTTTATTGCACACAGTCAGATATTGCAGCATGTTACCATCACTTCTGGGTACTCCCTTCCTTGTGTGGGGCTGGCTTTGCTCCATTGGACTGACTCAGCTTAATTCCTTACATCTTCAGTTGCTTTCACCATTCCTGGGGGGTAGCCTTTAGTTCTGGATGTGAGAGACATTAGAAGGACGTTGTGAAATAGAACCAAAAGAAGTGCATTGAGATTCATGGATAAGGGAGAAAATCCATGAAGGAGATTCAGAGTTAGTGGGAGCCATGGAAGTAAGGGAAGCCAAAAGATCTCCTGCTACCTGCTCCTACTGAAGTGTGTTCCAGTTCAGTCATTGCCAGGGATGCTGGCTTCATTAGGCTGCTGTCCCCAGAAGTGGCGGGCTGGCAGCTGGGTGTCTAACACACTCATCAATTGTTTCAATGTGGGCACTTCAATGCCTGTCTTTGCTTCCTTTTCTTACCTTCCTGATCTAATTGTAACAACAGAGTAGTCAAAAATTAACCCCCTTCCACCTGGCCCAAACAGGCTCTTTGGGAAGGGTTTCTGGTGTCTGGCAACAGCGTTGCCCTACCTCACTTAGACAAGCACTAAAATAAATACCATCCTCTTAAAATGTAGCATAGAAACGTCATTTAAATTTAAGCCATTTAAAACCAAAGGTAGAAATCCCATGTGTAGTGCAAAGCCTCTTAATGCAAGTAGTCAGTCATGCATTGCATGCCTCAATCACACTCGTATCGGTGTCATTTGTGTCCTAATAAAATCCTATAATCTTTTGCGTGCCAATTAAAGAAGGAAGATAGCTAAATCTAGCTGCTTCCTCAGGTAATTACAGGCTTGTGGGGAGCCAGACAGTTATCTGCCCTGGCTTTTGCTGGCCTGTAGATTTCCAAAGGGTATTTCTTCTCCTGTTTCATTTAGTGACACTTTAGTATTTTTAAATGTATGGTATTTGAAAGGCACAACCAAGATCCAGGAGATGGTTGCTAATGAAAGGTCTCAGTTTAGATACACCCAGTTAAGCAGTGGATTTGGTTTAACAACTCTTTGCTTTACCAGTGTTTTAAGGGACACTTTCTAGAAACAAGCATTTACGCTGAGTTCACTAAGTTATTTTTACACTGGCGAGCCTGTCCTTGTATTTACAAGGTAATTTCTATGTTGCTTGTAAGCACATCATAAGGGTAAGTCATTAAAAAAGATAAACTGGGGCATTTTTAACAGTTTCCCTTGCTAGTGCTCGTCTCAGTCCCATTGTGCTATAGGCCCTCCATCATTAATATGCATTTCTAGTTCTCTTTTTTTCATTCACTTCCAAATTTGCTGACCAACAAGGACAGTGGAAATTGCCTGTAAAGTTCCTTTCTTTATTTCCTGTCAGCAGGGTCATCAAGATTCTCGTCCAGTGTTTATGTACAGGAGTTTAATGTCACTGGGAACGTAAACCAAAGGTGCCTTCTGGGGAAAGTTGTGAATACCATTATTTTTTTCAATTAACTCCACAAATTCAGCAGCACTGTGATTGTCCATAGTTATTCTCATTTTTGTATATATATATTTTTTTGTTGTTGAAAGATGCGGTAGAAGGGTCATCCAAAGGAATTAACAAAATCAAACAGTCCACATGGGAAAGGATGCCTCTGCTTGAAACAGCATCTCTGAATCAATCATGCCTTTCCTTCCACCAAGGCAATTTTGTGTTTTCAATAGAAGGCAGACCTACAGTGGTTTTGTTTCCCCCCAGCATCAAATGGCATTCCACACAATGATATTCATCATGTTATAACTCTAGGTGAATGATAATGGATCAGAGGGAATGAAAACAGATGGATGTTAAAACAGACAATTCCCTGCCACAAACCTGGGAGCCCTCCACTGCTGCCTAGTCCATTCATTCAGTGGATAATTGTATTAGACATTCCAACAATAGAGAGGCCTTCTTCATTAATCCTGAATTTACTGAAAAGAAGCTTTGCAGACTATAGCCCTTTCGGTGCTTAGACAACATCAGGCAAAATTTACCACAGGCTTAAATGTCTAAAACTCAACTGGAGAGTAACTAGCACAGAAAATTCCAAAAGCAAGAGAGATGGGCAGGTGAGGCCAGGGGACAGGACAACCCAGGAGCAGCACCGCAGGTAGGCAGGAGACACAAGTGCCTTTGCAGCAGAGCTGCAGTTCAGGTGATGCCAAGGAAATTTATTGAAAAGCTTTCCTCTTGCTGGAGTGCAGGCGCAGCTGAACTTATCAATATTGGAGCTGGGTTTGAGCTGATTGTCCGTTTCCAGCAGCCAGCCTCCAGCTCGCCACATGAGCCAGTGAATGCCAATCCCTGCCATGTGATGGGGCACAACCGTTCCGTAACCCTGGTCTGCATCAGGTGACTGGGGCTAAGCAATACAGATCAAGTCTCTCACCAGCTGTCCTGTGAGTCAGACCTTGATTACAATATTGACATTAACATTTTAATCACATGCATGCTGCTGCAGATTTTAATGACCAGCTTGCTATGCCTTTGCCTTTTGAGGATCAGAAATTAGACCCTCGTTCATAGCTCGAGTGAGCGTGGCATCGGAGCAGCAGCAACCATAGCAGTAAACATGGCATTGCTCTTGCCACCAGCCTGCCCCTGGACATTAACCTTGCTGGCACTGAGCACCTCACTGGAACAGGGACTTTGTTCTCAATTACTCTGTTCCTGTGTCTGGGGCAGTACTGAAAGTTATGAAAAAGGAGAAAGGCGGTGCTTTTGTGTTCTCTGTAGCCTGAGGCGATGTGAAAATCTACCCAACCCCTGTGTAACTATCATTTTCGATTCGCAGGTACTTTAATCAGGGCAGAGTAATCCAGAGACATTTCCTTCATCCAGTGGAGGTGGAAGCAGGGTTGCAACTGTACTTTTTCTGCCCAGTGCCATCAGAGTGAGGCGAAAAAAATTCAATGCAAATGAGAATCATGCCCCAAATCTGCGTTGTTCCTCTCACCGCAAGCACACTCCACAATCTGTTGCAAATGCTGCAAGCTGAGTCTGCGAGGGTTTGCTTTGTTAAAGACTGTCATGTCCAAGGTGGAAGGACAACCAAAAGGTCACAATAAATAAACTGAATACAAAATTGCTTAAGGCAATAAAAAGAGACTACAGACTTTTATTATAGCTCTGACATGCACCAGGAGACACTTCAGGATGTTAAATAAGCTGGGTTTTTTGTCGATGGGCTTAGTTGTTTTCTGTCGTTTCTTCCCCTGCTAACCCAATACTTTGCCAAAACAATCAGGCCTTAACTGCTTGGTATCCCTTTCACAAACATGGGCTGCCTTTATCATTTGCTTCATCATGGTCATTTGCACTGAAAATACATAATCACTGTCAGAGTACAAAGAATCATTACGAATAATTAGTTGCTTCCAATATGGCAAGTCAGTCTCATAAATCTTGAATATTTGGCTTTGGTTTTGGAAAGAGATTCCTTAATGGCTACACTTGTGAGACTCTGTTAATTGATATAAAATTGTATTCAAAATGAAATTTGTTTTAACAGATCTAAATCACCCCAATAAATCAGCTTCAGCCTATCTGCTCTAGGGGTTCAAGTACACTTTTTTTTTTTTTTTTTTTGCCTTTGGGAGAAACTGTGAGCTTGCAATCAATGCTTAGAGGGCTGGGTCTGACCCTCCCCTCATTGACTAACTGCTTCCATATGCTGACATGGGGTGATTTTGCTGGTCTGAGGAGTCATAAAGGAGGGGCTGGAAGGTACAGCCCCTGTTCCCAGCCCAGCTGTAGCAGCTCTGGGGCACTCAGCCTTCCTGCCAGGCAGGTAGGTGTGTGGGGAGCAGGGGGTTCTGTCCCAATTCACCTCATAGCCAGGGTATGAGGAAGGAATTGCTTGCCTCTGTTCTGAGTGGGCAAAGGAGAGGGAATTTTTATAGGAAAGAGAAGGAGTTCAAGTCTATCTGTAATAGTCAGATATTGAGGATTTATGCTATTATAGGTAATAGCAGTGTGAATGGTAGTTCTTATGATGCTTTTTTTTCCTTCAGAGAAATTGTCTTTTTCATCTGGTATCATGGGTGAGAGAAGGTGAGAGTTAATAACAATAGCTTAATTTTACTTGACTGTATATGCTCTATTTAGCTCCTGAAATTGTTTCAGGACAGGATGTTATTATCTTTATCCTTGCTTTAAACCACAGAAACAGAGCTGGAGAGACAAAAGCCCAGTGTTCCTCTCCTATAATATCTTCAGTAGGCTGTATTCCTCACCTATGCAGCGGTGAGCTTCCCAAGATCCTGTGTGGTAAAAATCTGTTGGAAGAATTCCCCATTTACATCCTGCGTGCATTTGCTGTCTGTTATCTTAAATCTCTCTCTAATTATTTTTTTTCCCCTTCTACTTCAGAGATTCCTTCTCGCCTACTTCATCTCAGTAAAACTTTCCCCACCCTGCTCGTACCTGCCTGTATTTCTGCCTGCCTGCTCTCCCTCGGGTTCCAGCCGTGGAACCCGTTCGGTGTGGGCAGGCTCCGAGGGCTGCCTGCAGCCGCAGGAAGGGGATGCTCGGTGCCCGGGATTTGCATGCGCATGGGGCGGGTTTGGGGAGGCTCAGAGCTCCTCTTGCCTCATCTGGGAAAAGCCTGCAGAGCGCCGTGTCTGCTGTCAGGCCCCGCAGCACAGTGATCGCCAGCTAATGCTGGGTCTTGCTTGGCTGGGGATGCCTAAATCCTGTTGGGCTCAGCCATCTCTTTAATGATTCTTTTACTTGCCTTTAGAACACTGTGAGTGCACAGCCACCATCTCCAGTACTCTGCGTGTTGCGTTTAGTGGTGAACAAAAGTGACAACATTTTCAGTTTTATTGGGTGCAAATGCTGCAAGTGTTAGAAATTTTCCATTGGTAAAAGTTGCTTGTGTTTCCAAGTGTCTTGTAGGTTGTGCTCAATTTACTCTTAGATTTGTTAAAGCAATACATTTCACTTTGATCCCTCAGTGCATACTATTATTCAGCTAATGCTTCAAAGAAAAAAATATTAAAGATTCCCAAATGAACAACAAGAAAACCTCACCCACCCACCTTGGGAAACCTCGAGGTTAAGACTGTAACTATGATTTTCTGTCCTAAGCCTGGAAAGTGAGGAGAAAGCTAGCAAAAACTGATTCAGAGAAGGTATATTTGGCAGTCTGCAACTTGTAGAGCTCTCCTAATAAAGGCTGGCAGGGTGTGCAAATGGGGTTTAACACATGGTCATGATAAACAGGTGCTGAAACATTTCTGCAGCATTTCTTCCACTAATATTTTGTCTCTTTAAAGCAATCGTCTGGAAGATGTGTCATCTTAATTACAGAATCTGGGGGTAAGCAATTTACTAGTAGTTGTGTAACTTGTTGATAAAGGCTTCCCTGCAGTGGGATTTTGGCTCTCTGTGTACCAGCAGCAGGCTAAGCACTAAGGGAGGCTGGCAAAATCACAATGATACATAATTTACACTGGGTCAAGTTACCGTTCGTGGCAAGTAGGTGAGCTGGACAAGTGTTAAACAGGGCTTCACCTTCACTGCTGTCCATGCCTATAATGGGAAATTTATTCCCAGAGTGGATGAGGCTTAACTAATTACTGCACGGTTGTATGTCCTGGTGTCTTTGGGTCACCAGACCAACTTTGCCCGAGCCAAATCAGAAATGGACTCAAAGACAGGAGAATACAATAGTCCAAAGTATTGGCTTTACTGCCTGAAATAATTTTGCAAAGAGAAAGGTAGAACTGGAAGTTAGATGAAAGGAAAACAGGAAAGATGGGAATGGCTCACTCTCTATTAGAGTGAGTGTGTAATAAGGACTGAATTATTCTTAACACAGAGAATTATTTTTTTCATGCACCTCATACTATTGCTAATCTTTTGTTGTCCTTCATCTGATTCACTGATTTAATTTCACTTCTGCAAATGAAGCAAGGAGCCTCAATTTACTGAGGGGGCTGTGAGGGCCTTTGAAAGGGAATGTATTGAATTTCAGAAAGCATTTTACAAGAAGGTAGCCTGCCACAGTCTTGTGCTGTAGGACTTCCTTTGGAAGCATATATTTCTCCCCCATAAGTCTTTTGAACAGTTTTATACCACACATGTTTCAAGAGAATTAAATCAATAACAATCTGTACCTTTCTAACCTGAAATGCAAGCTCTGCACGGCAGGAGATCAAGCTATGCAATTAACTGTTGTCCTTTCAAAGGAATTCTGACAGATATTTATAGTTTACTGTATTCCATTTTCCTGCCATTGGAATATAACAGTACAACTGAATGCAGCTGACTGGAACTATGAAATAATTATAGCAATAACTATTTCCTTCTCTACTGGGGAAATCTTGTAAAGTGCTGCATGTGGGAACTGCTGATGTTCTTGCCCCTCAAAATCCGGTCCTTACCTTCAGTTTATCATGTGTCCCTGGCTAAGTCACCCGAGAGAGAATTTTTGTTCCGTTACCTTCAGCTTTTTCTAAAGTCATGTTCTAAATCTCACGTTCATCTTGATGTGGAATGAATCAACATTGTAGAAATAAATGCACTTTAAAAAGCTTTCTATATTTGTGCACGGACAGCGTATGAAGTAGAAAGACCTCTCTGTAGTAAAATAAGTCATATCTCTGTGTGGGAGTTTGGAGCAGTCTAACAAGAGGAAACTATGCAATATTACCAGAAGTGAATAGATTAGCATTTGACTGCTAAGCACTTTGCAAATTTCGATATAAAGGCACTTATTTTATACCCTGAGCTGTCACTGTTACTTACGTGCTCGTGCTGGTGACTTAGTAGCATAATGACAGGCCATTGTTACTGAGCTAATTAATTTTAAGCAATCTTTCCTAACAGTATGCTTGAGGATGACATTCATTTGCTGCAAACGTGTGAGACATTGATGCATCAGGAAAATAGTGATGCTGAATCTTTGAGCTACCTCTCTTTCTGGCTCGGTAGGAGTGCCTTTTCAGGGGATAGTTGCTGTGTTGGACACTTTAGATGCCTCTTGCCACTAGTAATACCCTCAGCTACTTAGCTTGCAGCTAAGGGCTGTAAATTTCCAGCTTTAGGCCTGTAAACCTGCAGAGGAACACTGTAGCTTCCAACATATGGTGAGATCTAATGGCTGCTTTGCCACATGGCCATTTTCTATCACTCTGGTTGAATGTCTGCAGATGCTTCCCGGGACCTTGCAAACCAGGATCAGATACGGCTGGTGGTTTGGGGAGCAGTGTGGTGGGGGATTGTGGTGTCATTTAAAAAACCCAGAAGTTCAGAGTAGCATAAGTTAAAGTGGAAAAGTCTCTTCAAAGAAAGTATTGGCATTATTTTCCTAACAATGTTCACCAAGGTATAGTAAAGAAGAAGTGTCCAGATGCCCTTCACCTTTACCTGTGTGGACTGGGCATGAAGTTAAACGCTGCTTCCAACATGAAAAGAATGAGAATAGGGAAGAGAAACTATTCTCACTTTACTCTCGCAGGTGGCACCAACAGCTTGTGGCTGTTGAGTAATACTGTATCGTGTGGCTGCCTTAGAAACTGGTGGTATTGAGTCATTCCTAGGTAATAATTTTGTTTTGGAGTCCCCCCAACTTGTGTGAAGACTGGGTGGATAAGCAGTGGTACCGTAACAGGAGGAAAAACTCAACAATCAGCCTCTCCCAAGTTTGCATTTCCTGGGACTGTTGTCATAAATGTCAAGTCCACTAGAAGGAAAGAAGTTAAGGGAATGGAGAACGTCTTCTAAATTAACCAGCTCTGGGAGCTCCCCATGTTTTTCCATATGGGGCTCTGCAATGCAGCTGTCTGACCCTCTGGTCTAGCAAAGCCTGAGTCTGCACCCCAAGCTGTGTGACTCGGCTTCTGGAAGTTTACTTCTGTGCGTGGAGGGAAGATTTGGGGTTTCTGCACAGGGAGCTGGTGTGTGCGTGCGGATCAATACCAGAGCTGAGAACTCTCCTCCTGACAGGCCTGCAACAAACAGTACATTATTTATGTGCTCCTCTCATGTTTCCCTGCCTGTTATGTAAATACTAATCAAGGTGAAATTGGACTCAGCCACGTCTAATCTTGACTTCAGTTTATTTTGGCAATATCCAAGCAGAAATCAGTCTAATGGTCTTCTAGAGGGGTCCTGAGGTTTTCTATGCCTTAGTATGGGTTTAAGGCAGAGTCCCTGTGTAGGCTCATAACTGAATGTTGGCAATCCCAGGAGCTGGTGCTCTGTTGTTCCCAAGCCTTGCCCTCTCCTTTGCCTACAACATGAATGTGAAAATACCATATCTTGTCCAGCCATTGCCCTTTGACCACAGCTGATGTTACTCATTCTGATAAGCAGCAGCATGTTTTATTCCATTTAGCCAACATTTTGTGAGCTTTGCATCCTCTCCCCCACATCCTTGAGTTTTTCACTTTGTGTTTATGACTGTGTGTTTTTATTCCAGTTCAGCTGGGAGCAGGGGATTTCTTTGGGAATGTTTCACAGTTTTCAATTTGTTTTGTGGTTTTGGGAGCCTAGTGTTGGTTGTTCTTATTTACTTACTTATAGCACTGCTATATTTTTTCACCTGTCTGTAGATCTGGGAAAAAAAGTGCTTTTCTGGCAGTGTTGCCAACCAAAGTCTCTTGTTCTTACGTGGTGAGAGCTGGGGCACGGCAAGGCTGCAGTAATGTGCATGGGTGTGCCTGCTGAGCAGGGCAGCTATTAGTTCTGTGCATGATGATGGTTTCTGTGATGTGCATGACTTTCTCTGTTGGGAAATGAACTGTGAACACCTACTCATTTTTCATAGGCCAAATTACAGTGCTGTTTCAGCTCTCTGAATTGCCTACACCTCAAAAAGAACGTCCCTAGGACCCTTTAGTGCAATAGTAATGAAATAGCTGGGGCTGAGCAGCTCTTCTGTTAGCAGGGACCACCTCTATAAATTTAGCCATTTGCTTTCTGCCTGGCAGACTTCTGATGCACTTGATGTACTACTTCACAGTTTTATTTTTTTTACACTTGAGGTAGCTTTTGTGTGCTTGTTGCTCAAGCTTTAACTGTGATTAAACCAAAGGAAGAGATTTTGGAGTCAGTGAAATTTTGCTTAGACTTCTGTATCACTCTGAAAAGCTTAAAGGCAGCAGCTTAGAGAAAATAAATTAAAGTAGACGTTACTATTTTTTATTGAGGGATGGGGAAAAGCATTACCAGTAACATTGCTGCTAAAATAGATAATACAAATTCAGATCCTGGAAACAAAGGAGCCCAACTCTCAAAGAATTCATTCCAAAGTTGGAATTCATATGCTTTCACACTTGCATCTTAGGATGATCATTAAATTGTTTGTGCTTTCTAATCTAAGAGTTCCCCAGTGGTACTTAACAGCTCATTTTTTTTTTTTTATTTCCTTCTCCTCTAGTTTTGGGGTTATTCCTGATTTGGTCTAGCAGAAAAAAATAAAAAAAAAGATGTTTAGTGGAGGTTTTGACTCTCAAGGTAGCAGGAAATGGCTAGTAATAAACTTGTAATGGAGCAGAGCCCAGCAGATGGAGGGGACAGGGCCCTTGATGAAATGGGAGCTGTGGGATCTGTCTCATCAAGCAACTGTCAGAGCCGTCTTCCTCCTCCAGGACAACCATGGAGAATTCATGCCAGTGCATTACCCTCTCCCAGGGAATCAGGTGTGTGTCTGCATACAAAGATGGCTTCAGTCTCGCTCTGATTTTCCTAATGTTACATCACAGCATGTGTGTATACACAGCTCTCTTTTGTTGTCTTCAGAAAATAAAAATCCATTTTTCCTCAATGAGGAGCTTTTTATGTTCTGAGGTTTGGACACTGTGGTCAAAACTATGAAAGGTTTTCCCTAAAATCAAACTTTCCAATGCAGCAGGACAGAAAGAATACTGCCAGACAGTCAATTTGAGCTTCAGAGCTGTGCAGGTACTTAGAAGTGCAATCCATCAGGTGCTCTGATGTACAAGTCTGGCTGAAATCTTGCAGCCGTCAGCATGACATTACTCCCAGTCACATCAAGTGTGATGAATTGCTAATAGATGTTTTGAGAGGAGAAGTTAAATTAGCTTCCCAAAATTCACCTCAAGAATACAGGATCTGTCTATAGCTTGGATGTTAAGGTATGGTTTTAGTCCACTTTGATAAATCACTGACATCTGGGAGTTTTGTTTCTTTTTTTATCCCCCCACCCCCAAAGCTGCCATTTTAAGTTGTGTTTAGCTGGCCGTTAAACAATCCTGTGTTCTGCTAGAGCAGACAAACTGTGTTGGCAGGTGACTAAGATCAGAAGGAAAACTAGATACGTTTCTTTCTTCTTGGTGGCTGTGGCTTTCAGTTCAGAGCAAAGGCAGGCGTTTAAAAGCATGTAATGAGGATGCTATAGGATGTGTGTAGGTCTCACGTCAGCTCCGATTAACTTTGCTTGTACACAGAGTTCAAAGTAAACTGCCACGTGATCAGTGAAATGAACTCAACCATTCGGTCATCCTGAGCAGCGGAAAAGAGCATGTACTCATTCTGGACTCCTCCTGAGAGTGCAGAGGATGTTCATAACATGCTTCCTCAAGGCAGAAAGAATTTGAGTCGGCATCTGCTGAGTGCAGGGTTCCTCACTGAGACAATGTTGCTCAGCTTTATGCTGAGAAGCTGCCCCGAAAAACAAATGAGGATGAAAAGGGTGATCCTCCAAAAAGTAGAAGGAATATGGAAAAGCAAATTTCCAGAGAGGATGGGTGTAGGAGTTTAGCTGTGCTGCTGCATTATGTATGTCGCTCACGGCCCAGACTTGGGTTTCAAGCAACTGTGCCCAAAAGTCCGAGCGTCCATTATATGTCAGTCATTTCCTTGTCTCAGTTGTCTTTTTCCCCTCATTTGGATTGCCAGTTCAGCAGGGAGCAGCTGCAGGGGACAGTAGGACAGAGTGCTGGAACTCATTTTTAAGTACCTGTTTTATGCCTTGCGAGAGCAGCTGGAGAGAAGGGATAAATTACTATAAATTGCCAGTCTATGCAAAAAGGTGTTTGCATAAATTATTGGAGAGCCCACTTGAACTTGTTGAGCAGTGCTCCCACCAGCATTAAGAGGTCACTTAACCCTCTGTGCGGCCCTGCTGCGGAGCCCAGTCATGCATTGCAGAATTCAATGAGTTCCACCATTTTTCTTCTGAGCATTGCCCAGAACTGATGCAAAGTGACATCTGACAGCACAGGCAAAGCAGTGACAGTGCTCTGAAACACTAATAATAGCTGTAGAGCTAGAGCAGTTTCCCTCTATCCTTATTTTTTATTAGATTCTCCCCCCTTTGGTGAGGAAATGTTGTCATCCCTGGCACAGTTTATCCTTGGAAACCACCTTTGCTGAGCCATTTAATCACAAGGCTGGCTGCACAGTGGAGTCAATGTGCTAGGAATGCTCCCACCATAATCTCTTTAAAGAACAGCTGATACCTCATTGAGAACTTTGAAAAAAACCCACATTCCTCTTGGATGATCCTTGCCAGAAGTTAGGAGCAGTGAGGGGAGCTGACGGGGAGAGGCTGAATCATCTCTGGAACAGCGTGGCAGCAAACACCCCTAGAAAAGCAGGCTGCAAATCCTGTGCAGACTCCTCTTCCCCCCTCCATTTCCTTTGTTACTAAGGAGATTTACATTGAAACAAGCTCTGCAGGAATCCTCAGGTTCCTTGCAAGGGGATCTTAATATTTCTACTCCTTTATAATTAGTAAAAGAGAAAGGATATTAGAAAGGCTTCCTGTGAGGGATTCTTGGGGCCAAATTACAGTAAAAAGGGGAAAATTTTGAGTAGCCCTCAAAACCCCAACTGCGTGGCTGCGGTCAGTTTGAAGAGAACCTAAAGGCAATCCCAGGGGCAGAGCAGAGATGTGAGTTGCTTCACTAGGAGAGAAGTAGATCAATCTTTGTTACTGTTTTTGTATTTTTGTTTCATGATGTCCTGCTGTAGTTGTTTGTTCCTTGGGCTGTTGCCTATTTCTGATGGTTATTTATCTTCTTATCTATTTATCTGTTATTTATCTTCTGTTTAACTGTTGGACTTAAAGGCCTTTTCCAACCTAAACAATTCTATGACTTTGATATCACCCTGCTGTACCGAAGTCAGCTGCAAGGCTGCAGAGAGCAAATGAGGTTCCAGACTGGCTGGATTTATTTGGACAGTCAGGTGTTTTTAACCATGGATAGGGAAGACAAGGGGCTGTGATTTTTTTTTATTTTTTTTTTTCTTTGAATGCTGGAATTACAGGAAGGAATGGATGCCTAAGGAGGACCTTAAGGAAGAATTTCGGCACCTAAATCCTAAAGGATAATCCTGGCTGCTCCCTCCTACTTCTATAAGCGGCTGAGTATCACCACCAAGAGGGTTCCTTAGGTACTTAGAGCTCTCCTCTGCATGTCTGGAATTATCCAAGTCTTGTTGATGCCAAACTGCTCAAATCTGATCTCTCTCCTAAGCCCTGTCAAGATTAACAGAGCGGGCTTTCTCCTGCCTCCTGCGAGGCCGTGCTGGTGGCACAGGCAGAGCACGCCTGCAGCAAGGCTCTGCACCAGCAGCACACAGACAGCTGCTATTTACATTCCAAAGCAGGGGAAGAGTCAGGGATATCCTGCTGCTATAAAATACCGCTGAATATTAAATGGCAAGCAAGGAGCTGTTGCACGAGCAATGGGGGTTTGTCCAGTCCTGTGTACTCCTCCACTGCAGCAGTCTTGGCAGAGTTTTCATTTTTGCTTTGCAATGCCCTCGTCTCTCCCACCTTCCTGATATCCCTGTTGTCATTTCTCTCTACCTCTGACATCTTTATGCAGCTCTGCCATGTTCCTGTTGTTTTCCCATAGCCCCTGCAATTAGCTGTGTCATAGCTTCTGCTTTCTCCTGTGTCCTCTGGCTGCTGCTGGCAGGAATAAAACCCAGTGGCTTGAGGGTGGGTTTTTGGGAGCAGTATCTGTCCTGGGCAATGTGATACCCTGTGTGTGTCAGTTGGAGAAGTTCTGCAAGAAAGGGAGTGCAGAGCAGTTTTCCAGTGCCATCTGTCTGAATCCACGTGGCCGTGGAAGGTCTGGAGCTTCTTTACAACTAAAGCAGTCTAAAGGAATTTTGATGCAAGGCATAAATATTCAGAATTTAGTGCATACGGTGGGCAACATGGAAAATGCTTTGAGAATGGAATTGTTGGAGATTATTCAGTGTGAAGGTGAATGGAAAGAAAGCACAGGGAAGGGAGGAATTGGTAGGTTCCTGTAAAAGAGCAGTTGAAATCTTAGAATGATAGTTTCCTCCCACCTCAGCCCCCATCTCATCTGCTGGTGTCTCAGTGTGTATTCAGCAAGCTAGCAGCATCAGGTCCTCTTTCACCTTGGCAGCACCACTGGTGATACTATTATACACCTCTATGGTTACTGATTCTTTATGCCAAGTGTTCCACACCAGTATTTTTTCCCCATGCTGATTACGCAGAATCTTCTGACCTTTAGAAATATGGCACTTCTGAGTGCTGCAGTGGAAGCCAGCCTTTCCGTTTACATCTCTCCTCAATTCCCAGAGCATTGCTATGAAATGCACTTCTTTTTTTTTTTTTTCCCCCCTTCTTCCAATATATTATATTCTTTTAGATTTAACCCTCAGGAAGTCAACATGTGGTACCAATTATTACTCTTTAGCTGAGGTGGCTGGATCTCCTGCCTTACAGCAGTGAGGGTCTAGAATTCCTTTAGCATGGGAGTCCATCAGGAAAGGCAGAAGCTTCCTGTGAGGACGCTGGCATGCGTCCCAGCACCTGTTGGTAGCACTAAAGGGTATGTTACAGGCTAGGCTGTGCAATCCCAGGGCACAGAAACACTAGGAGGCCATTAAACACCCTCTTTAAATTGCACCTTTGATCAAATTCCTCACCAAAGGCAGCATCGCTGTGCAGCGCTGTGTTCGTGCTTTGCAGATTACATCCCCAGATGTACGAGATCTCTGGAGACCAGAGGGGAAGGAATGTCATGCACACAATAGAGCTGGAAAAACTTTCTGTCTTAATGGTGTCCCATCAAATCTTATCTGATAACCTCTCCTTTTGAAAGTATGTGGAAAGCCAAAAATAAGAACAAAGCAAACCATAGACACTGACTTGCCCTGACCTGTCTCCTAGGCTGTATCTCTGTGGAGCTCTCCTTGCTTGCTCTACTTGTCTTGCTGTGACCTCTCTCATCTTGCTATCAAGCTCACTTGCTGGTGTGAGAAGCTTCCCCTCCCTTCCTTCTTTCCAACCTCTCCTCTTTGTAACAGCCTTCTCATGCTTGTCTGCCTTTTCCACTTTGTCTTATATTTTCAGTAGAGATTAGAAATATCTTTTCTTCTGAGTCTCAAAGTTCTGAATTCCTCTATCTTCCTGCCACTGCTTATCTTGCTGCTGTATTTTTAAACTCTTATACACTCCAGGATATAGTTGTCACCAGGGACACTTGAACAAAGTAAAAGTAGTGTAGCAACCTTCCAAAATTCTCAGCAAAAGTGCTTTGTCAAAAGAAGAAAGTTCAAGGCATAAAAATCTATATATTTTTCAGTTGTTGAATAGTGACAACATACGATAGCAGAATGATTTGGAGTGTGTCAACTGCATTCAACCCCTGCCTGAGATATCCACAGCTGCTGTTGTGGTAAAATCCATTCTGTTCTGACCCATCACTTCTAGTTTGAGGCCTCTGTGGGACTGGGAAGCTGGCAGTAGCTAATTACCAGCAGTCTGGAAGGTAAAGGATTGCTGTTAGCCCAGTCTTTCTGATGCACAGATGAGATATCCAAGCAGAAGGAGGAAGCATGGCTCGTAGCTGGTATCAGACCAGGGAAATGAACTCTGACTTCCCCATCCCAGCTAACAGCAAAGGCTGTGGGGCATCCTTCCTCTCCTCTACGGTTCCCTCCAACTATGAGGTGTGAGATTCTTGTCTAGGTGCTCACTATCAGTGAATCTCTTGAACCCTTTGAGCTTAATGAAAAGGCCCTGAAACACCTCAGTTTTTCAGAGTCTAGAGAAGAAAAGTACCAGATCTTGTTGTCATTCAGCTAAGGAGGTTGCAAACAGTTTGTCTTACAAGCTATTGAAAGTTTTACCCTAAAACCTTGGGCTGACACCCATGTGGCTTTGGAAGCTCTTACTGAATATAGACTCAGGTGCTTTCCATTTGAAACTTTCTGCTTGGTCCATAAGATACCTTTGCATCTTTTACCTCAAATGAGGGCCTGTTAGGCATTGTGGGGGTTGTAAATAACAATTTCCTTCCTGCCCACTTGGGATCATAAACTGCCATATTCTGAACGAGGTTATTTTCTTTCTCTTTGATTTGCTGAATTATACTTGCCCTGAAGACAGCTCTAAGATACATATCTAGCTTTTGAAATGATGCCCTTGCAGTCTCTGATGTTCATTTTCACATTGCAGTGCCCAGCTGTTTTCAGGAACCCTGTTACTTTTCTAGGACTGGAGCATTAGTAGTGTGCAGCACAGTGTCTCCACTCTAAGTGGTTTACAAGACCATCTTACTGTCTCCCCTTTAAGTCTTGGGCTTATCTTTCTCCTCATTTCAGGAGGCTTAATTACCTTCTTTATGAAAGTGAAACACTTAAAAATGTGAAACTTGGCTGTTAGAGAATCGCAGTGAGGTTGTGGCCTCTGCGGTGTCTGGGCACCTAAAGAGAACTTCCCTTCCTCGGGGGAGGAGGATGCCCAGAGCCTGCTCCAAAATTGGCAGTTCCCAATCGAGCAAGGGCCAAGCTTCCACCTGATGTTAACCCTGCAGCTCAAGTGAGACAATTCAACAAATCTCTTCTAATACTGTATCTATTTACTAGGAAATTAATTACATTTTTTTTTCTAACTTGTTTTGGTTTAGGGGTGGTAAGTTGTTGCTTCGCTATGGGGGGAAAAACATCAAAAGAAGAGGCAAATGATTTCTGCTTCTTCTGAAATCATGGTTTTGTTATGCTGAATAGCTGCAAACTATTTGCATTACAATGTAGAGTAAATAAGAGATGCCACCAACTGAAGTGTAAACTGAGCAAAATGTGGGGAACTCTCAGCACAACTGAATTTAAATGGTTTGAGGTGAGACTGGACAGAACTCCAAGGTGAGAACACAAGGTGCTGGGTTTTGGGTCTCAGACAAACCCAGTGGTCAGCGAAAATCCTTACTCTAAGATACCCAGATGATCTTAATTTTCAGTATAAGTAACATAATGTGTGTGGTATAGGTGCCAAAACTGTCAGGCAAAGAGGATGGGAGGGAATATGAAACCCTGTAGAACAGGATTAGGCAGGATTAAAGTCTGAAATGATCATGCTGCACCGGGTAGCAGATATTGCCACAGCCAACTCAGTAAAACTCAGTGGGACACTTGACATTGCACATTTTCAAGCAGCAAGTCTTAAATCTATATTCATGTGGAATCTTCTGCACCCCGTCTGGTGGGAACAGAAACACGACACAGCTTCAGGTGCTGTCTTAGGGGAATAAAGCACAGGCTGCTGCCTTGCAGGGACAGATCTCTGCCAGGAAAATGGAAAGCAACTGAATGATGTATGTAATTATGTTTGTTTGCAGGGCTGTGTAATTGCTACAGACCCACTGAGAATCCCTTAAACCTGAGATTAAAACCAGCTATAGGTATTTAACAACAGTTGTCTATATATAATTATATGTACATACATAGCAGTTGGTGTAATGGTGTAATAGCTGCCAGTTCAACAGTCCAAAGCACATAAACATTTACCTTTATAAATTAAACCACATACTTAAGTGCTTTGCTGGACAGGGAAGTACTTAAGCATTTTGCTTAAATGTTGGGCTGAGTCAGGTTGGAATGAATTTGAGTACTTCTCCTTTTGCCGTTGGTATGAAACTACTCCCCTCAGAGCTGAGCAGTGTCAAAAAGGTGTTCCAGAGATGTGTTCTTGCATCAGCATTGTGTGTCATCAGCTCTGTGTATGTGATGCCGGTGCTGCTGGGGCTTTGGCAGTGTGGGAGGATCAGGATGCGCGATCCATGCGGCAGAGCTGGCTGCAGTCTGGAGCTCTTCACCCGCTGTTCTTCAGGCTTTGCATCAAACACATCTTTGAACTGTTGCAGACTCCCATCCCGCCAGCCCCTAACCATGAGGTAACCGTTTGCTAGGTCCAATATGAGTCATAGATGGGGAGGATCTTTCTGGTTTCCAATTAAAAAGAAAGAAATGGCGAAGCTCATAATCATGAGCAAAAGGTCTCTGTGCGGTAATGGGAACCAGCTGGCGTGGCAGGCCATTGCAGACTCAAATCTGTCTTTGTTCAAAACGTGGCCCCACCATTATCACGGTTGGAAGCAGTCCTTGGTGCTGACACAGTAATGACAGCTTCATGTTTTAGACACATCTAATGGCACTAAGACCTGATCTTAGCCGGCATTTATCAAGATAAGTAAGCCAGTCAGGCAAGAGCATGGTGGGCTGACTGTACTCCTTTAGATAATGACGTGCGTGTTTCCTCTCTTGGCAGAATAATGAACAGAATATGACTGTCAAAATATTTCCCTCTGGAGAGATTCCAAAATAACTGACACTTACATGAGCTCAGTACCATCAGCACTGTGAGCTTCCTCACAAACCTGGGAGAAGAGGAGTTGTGACCAAGAGATGTGAAGGTTTATCCCCAAAGCAAGTCAAAGCCTGGGAGAATTGTTTTCTCACAACTCCTTGTAGTTCTCACTTGCAATTGGACTTCTCTTGGGAACAGCTTTGCTTTCAAGGACACTGAATGAGATGGTCCTTTAAAAGCTGAGGGACAATCCTGGCGATTTCAATGAGGGTGGTTCTCATGTAGCATTGTCTTACACTTGCTTTATCTGGAATTTTCACTAGAATTATCCAATCCAGCAGAGAATCAGGCCCTGCAAGTTTGACGTTATAATTCTGGGATTTTCCTTCCTAATCTGACTGGAAAATAGCTCAGCTAATGACTTGTCTGCAGAATAGAGTGCACACACAGACTCATGCAGAGCTTAATGTGCCTGTATGGTGCAGACAAGCCCCCTCTTCAGCTCCTTGCCTTTGAGAATTCTGGGAAGCACATCTCGCCAGCAAAGAGGCTGCTTCTAGGAGCCGTGGCTGTTTTAGAGAGGGTCCATTAAAAGGCATAGCTGGGAATTTGAAAGGCATCGCTGAGAGTGCTGGTGAGCTTCCGTCTAGCCAGCAGAGGAGCGTGGTGGAGGTGTTTGGAGTCAGCTGGCACTGCTTTGAGCTCAGAGAGGGACGATGACCCGTGCAGCCGGGCCCCGCTGCTCGTGGGACGGAGCAGTGCGCGGTAACGGTAGAGTAAGCGCCAGCAATGCTGCAGCGCAGGTCAGGGCTGGAATGTGGACACAAAGGGCTCTCCCTACAGAACAGGTCAAGTCATGCTGCTGATTAAACATGTCCTGCCAAGGTGTCATAACACTCTCAGCTGCGAATTAGGAGACCAGGGTTTGCAAGACTGGATTAAGGTGACTTTATTTGCCTTTAATTCTTTCAGATGTGGATTTGTCCCTGTTAAGCTGTGACGAACTTACTTTTTGCAGTCAGCAAAGGGCTGACACTCATGCTGGTGGAGTGACTCTTGTATTTTTGCTGACCTCTGTTCCACCCTATTCACTGCAGTTTTCATGAATTTTCTGCATGGACAGCCAAGAAAATATCTTGTAGGTGGGGTTAGGGGGTGTGTGTTTGTCTGTCAACTTTTCAGCTGCTAAGATCCCCCTCCTTCTGAGTGTTTCAGGGTTGTCTGGGGGATGCTAAAGGTGACCAGGACAGCAGTAAAATAATATTTATAGAGCTATGTGTTTGTGAAGGTGACTGTGGTTTTCTAGGTAAATAGTTGCTGGATTATACAAAATACTGTGTATGTCCATCAAAATCCTCATGACATGGGGAGTATCTCCCACGCAGTTTTGTAGAGAGCTTCTTTTTAAGTGCCGGTGGTAAACCTGTAATGCTCTGTTAGGTTTTTTTATAGCTTGCAAAGGTCCCTGATTGATTTTTCACACCTTTATTTCCACAGCAATAAGGTTTTACATACTGAGATGCAGGAAGAAAATAGGAAAAAAAATATTCATAGGATATTGAACGTGTTTCACAACTTGAGCCTAAGTGTCTGTCCTTCAAAGGCTCTCAGCCTGGGGGTGGGTAAACTAACTAGATGAGAAGTGGAAAGTTTGCACTTTCTCAAGTAAGGGATTGCTTAATTTCCTCAAAGATGAGGTATTTGAGCGAATTCCCTGATAAACCCAGCTCAGCCTGGTGCTGGTATCACACGTGGAGCGGCATGGTCTGGCAGCAGAGCTCAGCCATGCCTTGCTGTTCCATCAGCTCCAACACCAGTTGTGGCAGCACTCCCTGAATTGTCATTTCACTTCTGTGCACTGGCAGGGCAGAGGTAAGCGGTTGATTGGGTGTGTGGGAGAAAGGATCTGGGGTTGTGGGGTCAGTCCCAGCGCTCCTGCTGCGTAACCTCGGCTGGCTCCAGCTGTGCTGCTCTACACTGTCCCCTCAGGCTGGAAACCCTCCCAGCAGAGTGGAAGAGAACACCTGGTGGGATACAAGTGGCAGCCATGACCCAGAACCCACCCCAGGAATCGTCCTTACAAGTTAAATTGCAGAGACCTGCAAAGCCTTGATGAAGTTTAATGGGCTATAGGCAGTTTTGTCATTTGCATAGCACACATCGTTGTTGGGGATATTTCCTTCCATATCTCACAGCAGCCTGTTGGAAGACTGGAGTCCAGCCTGGCTCTCTCAGAGCTTCTGAGTAAATAAAAAAGCATGCATCCTACTTTAAAAAAACAGACTGGGCATTAAAAAAGACATCTTGCATTGTGCAAGCAGGAAGGGCTGTAAAACACACTTTGCAGGGAGTCGGTGGAAATGCATTCAGTCTAGTTTATAATCACAGCACAATGAAATACCCCGAACATAAATAGCAAGAAATCAATTTTCCTTGGAAAAAGTAAAATAAAGAACATTAAATGATCATTTGAGTAGATAACTGCAGTTTACTTGGTGGTATAACTGTCATCTTGCCTGTGCACAATAATGGAATTAATGCAGAGGGGGTATGGTTTAGATGTCTCCTTCTTTACAGTGACAATAACTCCCTTGTTTTCTCTAGTGAGTAGATGTTTATATTCTAATTTTGTCTCTGCAGGCTACACAGAGCCTTAAACTTGCAAAAGGGATTTGTGAGCAGCCTGCTTGTCAAGAGCAAATACTAGTCAAAAGAAATGCGTGCCTTATTGACCTTGGGTTCACTGAACCTTCATTTTGATGCTTCCGTACCACTAAGGAATTGGCTTCTCTGAAAATTGAAGTTCTCAGATTAGAATAGAAGCTTCAACAAAGGACCTGTGTGGCTTTGCAAATACACATCTATTAGAGGACTTTGGGAGAGCTTTGTTAGAAAAGTGGAATTATGAAAAGCAAATGTTTGAGAGGTAAGAAACGGATTGAGGTCAAAGTTGATGAAAACCAGACTTTTAAAAATATAGAATTTCTTATTTGCATTTTGGCTAAAAATCTCCACTCTGTCCTTACCTGTTAGATTACTGTGACAGTGTCTGGCTGCCCCTGACAAGAGGGGCTGTGGGGAGAGGTGATGACTTTCAGGAAGACTCTTTTGGTGTGTGCCCAATATTTGTTTTGTGTTATTCAAATTAGTTTGTTGCATCTTCCAAGTTTTTATAAGCTTAGAGAAATATTTCAAATTCGTACTCTTAATGTCTGTGTTTAAAAATGACAACGCCATGACATCTTTTTTTCTTTTTGTTCCTGAAGAAACATTTCTCAAGAAATCAGCCCAAAGATTTCTATGCAATGTTAGGGCTCTAGTCTTAACTTGGTGCTCCAGCTGTTTGAAGGCTCAGAACTGCGCCTCTTTCCAAGACACCAAAATGGGTCTTTATGCTGAGATGAAATTTATAACAGATTAGTCGTTCCTATACAGAACTATGCAGAGGAAGTGCATTCTTCCACTGCAGAACAGTGTATTTGTACACGTGTGTGACCACAGTGTGGATGTGTTAAATGCTTCTGTTATGTGTGTACATATCCACAAAACCTGATAGAATGGTATTTAAAAGCATATGTATAATAAAATTGAATGTGCTTTTCATATGCTCAGGAAACATTTTCTGTGTGGACAGTAGTTAATTTTCAAAAATCAGTTTGCTACATTGGTTCCAAGGTTTTAATGCCTATATTTTTACCTGTTTAATTACAGAGATATTTGTATGATGAGAACTCAGAAAATGGAGAACTCGTTTTGCTTACCCCATAATCTGCAGTTTGCTTTGATGATAGTATGTCATAATTCCCCCTGGGTGCCAGTCAAAACAAAGACTTTGCCCTGTACACAAGCAGTTCTTGTTTGGATGGCTTTGGTATTTTGAAATGTGGAGTGAGATCCAAGCAGATTATTTCCCTTCCCATAGCTGAATAAGGATAAGGCTGAAAGTGTGAAGAATCTTCAGGCTTAAAGTAACAGAGGATTCAATCCCCTTAACATGGTGCCACTGTGATGCTGTGCTGTATCATGGATAGTTGAAAGCAAAAGTAGGAGGGGGAAAAACCCCTCAAACTGTCAACTTTTTGCTGAGAGGATTCTTCAAATGCTGTTATCAATTAAACTGGGTGGAAAAATATTTCTCTAACATTTTGAAGCTTTTGGAGTTAGTGTACATTTTAGAAGTACTCATATTTTCTGCCGTATTTTCGTAACTCTTTTTCTTCCACCTTACCCCATTGACTTGAATTAATAGGTACTGGTTGGGGCCTGTTATCAGGAGTTTGCTGTAATGGGACTGTTGAATTACGTGACTTAAACTAAAGTTGTTGTACTTATGTGCACTCACTGATACCTTTCTGGCTAGAAAAAAGCTTCAGTTTCACTTTTGAAACTTGCATGGCTGGACAAAACAAAGTAGTCCATGAACTCGTATATCACAAAACCTGACAGTCAATACTGTGAAATGCCATTTCCATGACTTGTTCATGACTCTGGTTCACTGCTGGAGCTGATTACTGCCTGTCTTTATGTTCCTGCTGGAGGATCAGTTGTCTGAGCCTGAGATTATGCTCATGTTTAAAGACAAGCTCAAGGTTTCTGATTTGGGATATCAATTAGAAGGCAAGGAGGAGGGAAACATGTTTAGCTGCAAACTTGGAGGGGAGCCATTTGCTGCTTGTGTGTGTTCCCAAAGCAGCCCAGGGTCAGCGCGCTGGCCCCAGCTGGGACCGGAGTGGGCTGGGGAAGGGCAGCCAGGTCAGGCTTTACCCCATGGTCTTTCTCTTCTGTCTCTTCAGCTTTCCTCAGCCAGCAGTCGAAGGTGCTATGTCATGCCTTGACAGCCAGTTTTCATTTTTCCTTCTTGTCTGGAAAACAGGAGTGATTTTTATTTTCTGATTTGGTTGAAAAGGCTTTGCAGTTATTGGGATTAGCTATCCCTTCAGTGAGTCTGGTTTAGACATTACTGAACCCAAACCATCCAATCTCTTGCTTTTCTCTTGAGTTCAGAATTTGCTGAGAATTAATTTTTAGGCTGAGGTAGAGTTTTACAGCCTTCTAGTAATCTGAACTGAGATAATCCACTGTCTCAAGTAGAAGATAAGAAGAAGAATAGTGAACAGCCTCAGACAAGACACACAATGAAGCTTCCAGCACTGTCCCTGACGTGCCTTGGGAGAGCTGACAATACCCCTGCAGCACCACGGGCTGTCAGACCGCTGTTAGCCATGCATTAATGCAGGGGCTGCACCTACCCTGGTGGTGGTGAGCAGGGGAGAGCGTCAGAGCTCTTCATGCAGCCACTGCTGTACCCAGGGCTGTGCAGGTGGCTCCAGCTGGAGGTCGAAGGTGTACCAAAAGCAATGCAAGTGCAAGCTTATTGAATAATGCAAGTGGAGGGCAAATCCCAGGAGCTGTTAACAATAGCAGCACAGAGGAAGCTTTTCTGTCGAACATTTTCCTTTGGGACCGTTGTCAACCCCAGACTACTAATTTTTTTCCCCCTAGATTGGATTTCAAGTGGAGAACAGCTCTGTTTTAAAGATGGTGCAGTGTCCAGTCGAGTGATGGGGCACACAGAGAAACCAGCTGCAGTTTGGGCTGCCTGTGGTACCCAGGGGCTGCACTGCCTGTGGAGCTTGTAATCAACCAGGCAGGGGTGAAAAAAGGTCAGGAAAAATCTTGCTGTTCCCAGTGTCTGTCAGTAAGTAATCATGCAGATAAAAATCACACCACACCCTCAGCTCAACAAAAAATTTCTTTATCTATAAATCCATATAACATTACAATACAAGCCTCAGGGCATCTCTTGTCCTTATCTAAACAAAAGTCTTTTCTGGAAACCTTAGTCATGCAAGTTATGGCATGAAATCACCCTTTCAGCAGAAAAATGGTAATTTTGCATCTGGAGTCAAAGGAGGACTGGCTTGGTGTACAAAGCTGTTATGTTTCTCAGATCCAATCACCCTTAGTAATTCAGGAGCAACTCACAGATCAGTCTGTGAGGGTTTTATTCAGTGCAGGTATGCATCCCACTGAACTGTACCTGGGTTTTTCTAGGGGTCCTGCTGACATAGGAGTTCTGTAATGTTATCTGCCTTCTCTGTGGAAGGCATAAGAAAAATTACAGACAAAAGAAATTAAATGTGAATGACCTGGCAAACAAATGCACGCCCACAGCTCTGGATCATTGTGCTGTGAGCTGAAGTGAGGAGAGAAGGGTTTTCCTAGGGAAAAGCAGGAGTTTGCTTGTTGAATATGATTATCAGTTGCCATTTTTTTGTTTTCCAGATTTAGTGCAGAGTAACAGATGTACCTTCCCTCTGGTGTGCTGGGTGACTCTTCTGCTTCACGATCCCAGTTGTCTGTGGACAAACACACAAATTAAAAAGAGGAGGAGGGAGCTGTGTGCCTTGCTTGGCCAGTGCCTGCACAGCTCTAGGTAGGCTGTGAAGGATGCAGGTGGGCAGGCAGATACAGCTATCTCCTGGGAAGCAAATCTCTGTGTGAGAATCCTTTCCCAGACAGAGAAACCTCTGTGGGTTCCTCAGTGCGCATAGCATTAACTTGCACAGTTCACGTTGAAAAGGATGTTAAAATAGTTCTTAAAAATAATTACACATAATGATCCTTTTCTCTGTCTTCATGCTTTGAAAATAATTTATTTGCCCTGATTAGTGCAGGTAAGACTGAGAACTGAGCTGAGCCTTCCTTTAGATAATCCTGCTCCCAGGTGGCTGCATTGCTCACCCCAGCCTGTGCGAGAGGCAGCTTAAAGGCTCGGTTTCCCCTTGCTGACAGCACTGAAATGAAGCCTGGAGCCTGTCCCGTGTGGGTGGTGGGATGCTGGGCAGGGGGGGGCCATTCTTCCAGCCAGCCAGCTGCGGGAAGGGGGCTGTGCCCGGGGCAGAAGGAGCAAACCCCTCCGGCTGGCTGGGAAAGAGAAGAGAAGCAGAACATGACCTACGGAGTCGCTGTCATCGATAATGGCTCTGTTACTTTTATTTTTTCCTTCCTGGTACTTCTGCAGAGTGCATTACTCCGTGGAAAAGATCCTGTAGCATCAGCTCCCTCCCTGCTCCAGACAGATGGTAACTGGTAAGCTTTGATTTCTCTCCTTAATTATAGTGTCTCAGTGCAAAACTTCAAGAAGATCTTTAAAATACTGCTGATTATTAAGAGCTGCACTCCCTGCTTGCAACATTATTTCTTGACATTGCTTCTGACTTGCCTTTTTTCCTTCTTGGAGAGGTGAAAAGCAGGCTTTTGTAGTTTTCCTCTTTAGACTTTAAATAATACTGTGTTGCTTCTGTTTTAGTTTTAAATGTTTGCTTTTCCTCTCACTGGAGACCTGGTCTCCCATCCCCTCCTACAGTCCCCAAGTGCAATGGGGGTTTTGAAAGTGCTGTTTGTTCTTCTCACTTCACTGTTTATGATGCTGGGCAGTGATGCATTCAGATTATCACAGCACGGGTAAAATAATACCCAGTTCTTCCCTTACATCCTATTACTGCACCTCGGAGAGCTCTCTCACTTAGATTACTCAGGGGAAAGTCAATGACATACGGTCTTTTGATTTCAAACACAAATTGTCGTGTAGAGATTTAAAAGATACCCTAATTTATTTTGAAAAGGCCTGTAATGTGCTGGTGCTTTTTTGATTGTTTTATTAGACTGTGATTTTTCCATCTAGCTTCTACTCCCAAAGACTACCAAATGATCATGATTTACTTAGGACATCTGTTAAATGCTGGGCTGTCTGGGGAACAAAGCAAGGGAGCTGCAGCCCTGATGGGAATATTGAAGGAAAGCAGCGAAACCAACTGCGAGCTCCCAACAATAGGGCAGTTTGAGCCAAGCCTTACTGCAATTCCTGCAGCTTGCACGGCTTTTGCACAGAAATGTGTACATCTCTGGAAATGCTGTGCTTAACTGCTGGTATTAAACATAACTATCTCAAGACCACCTCAAGTCTTTTAGGTCTATTGCTTTGATACTTTTTTTTTCCCCCAACAAGAGCAAATCAGGAGCACTGACAGGATGCTGGGACCTGTTTGATTTCCCCCACCCACAAACGCTGAGATATTTCTGTTTTCAGCTGTCACTATTAGTGTTTTCTCAGTTCTCCTCCCCTCCACCCCCAGTTGCAACCAGTGTTAAAATGATTTTTTGATTCTTTCCTAGTAGTTGAAGCAAACCCTGCTGCATTTTAGTTTCCTCCTGCAGGACAGATTTACTCTCTGTGCTTGCCCTGTGGTTGCCACATGCTAGTTGCATTAAAGGCACTGCTCCCATATCTAATGAAACAGAAACCCATGAGATATATAAAAACATTCCACTGTTTTTAAGAACATTTCCTGTTCTTCCCTCTCTCCCCTCAATAATTTCATGAATATGGGTGCAGTCTGTTGGAAGGGAGCTTTCAGTGTTGGGCTAGGTTGTTAAAATATATCCACCCTGTTTGGCTCTCAGCAGTTGCAATAACCAGGAGCATGGAGGTGATATTCCTGTTTGAAGAGGAGTGATGGATATTTATCTATGAAATATGAGCCAGTATCTAAGGCTCTTAATTATCTGATGGCATTGAAAAAACCACACTGAGTCAATACAAGTTTTACTTGTGCAAAGATGATTGAAATCCATACAAAAAGGGACTCTAAAAGGGGATGATGTTTGATACCATAGCCAGAGATTGTGAGATCTGCTTTGTTTGTACCTGAAGAGCAAACTATAACCTGAATAGAGGGCTAGAAAAAATATTGAAGACAATTTTTAAGTGTGTTGAAGCATCAATCCTCACAAAGTGTTGAAGGATGTGTTTAACTTCAGCCACAAAAGAAGCAGCACTATCTTGCAGACTTGAAATGGTCTGTGCTTCTGCATTTGTAAGTTTTATTGTTGTCATAATAGGAAGTTTAAGAGCACACAGGGCAGGAAAAAAAAAGTCCTTTTTTTTTTTCCTGCTTATAATTTTTCAAGTGGATGGATCACTGTGTGGGAGGGTTCAGATGGCTGTGTGAGCTGGGAACTGGAGCTGGGAGCTCTGTTTCTCTCCAAGTGCTTGAACTCTCCATAGAGTCAGATCATTTTGTATTTGGACTTCAGTATAAGGTTTAGTCAGAGATGACGGCAACAGAACTTCTTCATGAGTCATCTGCTTAATCCTGCTCCAGACAGAGGGCTCTTCCTTTTGCCTCATTAGTCTGTCTGTAGCTCCCCTGTCTTGCTCTTAGATGTGTTGGTTCTAGCTGGTTTGGGTTCTTCCTAAATTGGGTTATTTTTTCTGTGCTTTCAGTTCTTGTGGTGGTGCCATTTTCAGCCATTGCAAGGATTTTTGTTACCTCTGCAGGGTAACCCTGTCTTGTGCCGTGCTCAAGCAGACCACTTCCAGTCCTGAAGGGAAAACTGCCTGGGAGGTTTCCCATGAAGAAGCTGATCTAATCCCTTTGAGCTGGTAAAAGACTTTGGAGCTTTGAAATGTGCCAGACTCTTCCTTACGAGTAATTCACGTCTATTCTGTAGCAAGGCAGCAATTATTTAAAGACATGATGATATCTACAGGTTGGCAGGTCTGTGACCCGAGAGAAGCTCTTCTAGTAGTGGCTAGAAATTTCTACAGTGAAATCCCAAACCCTGTGAGAGATCCAAGGCTTTGCTGCCAACCTGAAACCTGAGTTAGGGTTTGGTAGGTCCATGAAACTTTCAGGAGAACTGTGGCCAGTTTTTGATTTCAGCTGAGTTTCGCAGTGGTGCCATAGGTTCATTTAAATGCTGAATATGTGGAAATGAGCTCCTCTCCTTCCATGTGAATGTTAATTTAGTACACTTTGTTTAGCTGCGATGGCAACACAGTTTTTGGAAGCGTTCTGTGTGCATTAGTCATCAATATCTGAGCGATGTTTCTATTGTGCTCATCTGCCAATGGTCCTAAAAAGCATCAGCAATTCATCTATTCCAGCTGGGACAAGAAAGCCTGACAAACTGCAGTGCTGCATTGAAAAGCAACTAAAAATGGAATCATAGGGCATGTTTATTGTATTTTCATGACTGCAGCAGTCAGGGACTGATTTTCTAGCACACTGCAGCATTTGGGATTACCGCTGTGGGCTGTCCTGTTCCATCCCACAGGATGACTCAGTTGGAAGTCTCTGCAGCCCGTGTGGAGGACTGGCCTCTGATTGGTACTGAGGGGGAAGGGAGCTATATTTGAGTCCAGCTGCCTGGCATGGTGCTACTTTTACTTTGACAGCCTGGTGCTAGGATGGCAATCCCCCATGAAGTTGAAGAGTTAGCATGTGCATGGCTGACACAGGTTCAGACTAAGAGGATTACACTTGGGAGGTTCAACTGAGGTCCTGAGCTAGTACCTCATGAATCCAGGTTTGACTTTTGCTCTGACAGCCTTGCCTGACCTTGTGCTCAAAGTGTTACCAGAGGTTTAGTTTCCATCCACAGGGTGAAGATGTTGTTTCTCCATCTGCCTGCCCTTTGTTTCTGTAATTAAATGATGGGTGAGGATAGGCCTTAATCAATGAAACAAGAGAGGGGTCTCACAAAGCTAACTTCAGCTGACTAGGTTTGTTTTAGTGCCTGTATCTAATAGGCTCTTCCAGAGGCTGAATCAGAGCTGCTAAATGGCAATTCCTGCTCTGAATGCCTTGATTAAAGCTGGTCTTTATGAATCCCCCTTTTTTCTTCACACTTAAACCAAATGCCACATCCACCCGGGTTTGGAATGCTGTTACATTTTTGCCATCTGTTTTCAAGGCAGTCACCTTAGAGAGAGGTGTATCTCTACCCTGCTGCAGCCTGTGCCCTGCCTGGTGCTCCTGTACTGATGCCTGTGCTGCTGATACTCAGGACCACCACCTCTCAGATGAGTTGATTTATCTGCAATTTATCAAGAGGAAAACAAGGCAAAAGAGAATTCTGCAGAGCAATGGTGCCCTGCATGTCCTCCTGGCTGGAACTGCCCTGGCTGGCTGCTCCATCACATGCTTGTGAGGAGGGGGACTGGGGCTGGAAGGTTTTTAAGGTCAGCACCATCTATTCAGAGCAAGAAGAGAAGGTGTGACCTTTTTCAAATGGTAAGCTTTGTCAGTGCTCCCATTGGGATTTTCCCCCAGGTGACCGCTTAAATGTCACTTGTGGTAAGCCAGGGCATTGGAAGCACTATGAACTTCCCTTTCTCCTTCGTAATGCAGCACAGGGAGATTCTAATTAGCTGCAAAACAGAGAGCCTCCTGTGCTTTCCTAAAGTGGAAAACATCAGAGAAGTGAATAGCAATGTATTTTTCATATCATCTCTGTTTTGTAAAAGCCACACTTCTTGAAGGTGTCTGTTTCTTTAGCAATGAAAAAACCCCTCCTGTACAGCTACAATTAACACTGCAGCAATAACTCAGTGGCATACATTCCCCGTGTTTATCGATTAGTGAACAAGCCCCCTGGGGTTTACACTGCTTCCAACATATTTGGTTCCAGCTGAATACCTGCAGTGTGCATTGATCTAAGCGTGTGATTTCTCCTAAATATCAGCCATCCTATTGCACCAGCTCAGCACATGCTGATGTAGCTGCACAAAACAAGTGGCTGAGAATGAAAAATCGTGTGAAAAATGAAAGGGCACCTGTTCCAGGCTCTGCTGACATCCATGAGCTCTGTCTGTCACATTGAGGTTACACCTGCATAACTCACTTGGCTTCAACAGCGTGAGTTCTGATTTATATTTGCATGTATGAGAAGACACTGAAGTCCCTCGGGCTATGGCAGCTCAGGGCTTTAAAGAATCAGGTCCCTGCTGCAGAGAAGGACCAGGTACCACAGTTCAAAGTGAATAGATGCTTATTTCTTTACAGCTCTTGTTTTCTTTGTGAGCATGAGCTACAGATCATTGCACAGGCATTTCCAGTATAGGTGTGGCTGCAGTAATTACTGCTTATACTTTTGAAGGAACCTGTGCTTACAAAACAGAGCAGGCTGTGAAAGCAGATGAACGTGCTGTCCAGAAGGGCCCAGTGTGGCCAGCTGAAGTGCAAAGATTAGGAACAGAGGAATGAGTTGCTTGGCAAGACAAGGGCTTCAGCGTAAAACTGTGCCTGGTGGGCCCCTGGAAGGTGCAGGTGAGCTCTGGCTGAGCAAGGGCTGTGCTCTGATGCTGAAAGGACAGGGCAGGTGGCAGAGGGAGGTAAAGGGGACAGATGGATAGGAAGGAGAGGAAGGCTGCAGGGAGAGAGTGGTGCTAGTGCTGTAGGAGTAACAAGCTGGGTGTATTTCAGCTCATCAGCCTCTCATCTATTTTAAAGTTGGTATTAAAGTATGAAATAGTGTGTGGCAAGCAGGATGGAGGTACAGACAAGCTTTCAAATCAGCATTTAGGGGCAGGGTGATTCTGCATTTCTATTAATAGCTGCAGCAGAAAAAGCAGAGGCTGCATGTGCAAGAGTGAGAAGAGCCTGATAAGCGAACGAGGGAGCATTAATATACCAGGAATCAGGAGTTTCTTCTTTCAGCTACATCTAGTGTTGGCTCCTACCAAACATGAAGATTCCACACACACATCTGGCACGGCCTCTCCCAAAACCTGCTGGGAAGGGTGATGCTGTGAGGGTCTGACTGTGCTGCTCTGGACATGAAGTGGGCTGGTCCTATTCACTGCAGAGCTGCTCCATCAGGGCACCCGTGCTTGAGCTGCCCTTGCTGTAGCCCAGCAGGGATGAGACCTTCACCTTTCAAGTTCACTCTCAAACCTACTTCTCTAATCTAGGAAAGCGTCCCTCTCCCTTTGGTCTTGGGGACATGACCTCACCATGGCTTTCCACAAAGACCTGAAGAAATGTCTTTTTTCCAAAATGCAGGGGTTTTTTAAAAGGCAGCCTTTCTTTATATTGTGCTATGTTTTAATGAATGCCTCAGCAGCCATAGTGGAGAAGGCTGTGGCAGGACTGCAGATGATGTCTGAGGATGTTATTCTTGTTAAAAGTCAGGGCTGAGGCTTTGGTGGCAGGAGGCTTGGCTGCAGAAAGTGAGGAGGGCTTCACCCTGAGCTCACTTAGCCCTGCTCACCCAGAGCAATCACAGCTGTTGCTTTGGACTGTGCAATAAGAAGCAGTCTCCAAGGTTCATTAGGCCCTTGCCTATTAAGGGCTTTAAAAACTCGGGTCAGGACCTTGAAACAGATCTGCAGGCTGGGAGTGAGCAGAGTATGTGCACTATCCGTACAGCCAGGGGAGTGTTTTGGTTCAGCTCCAAGTGGATCGGTGCCTGCGGAACAAACCCACCTGGAATTAATTGAGAATGCTGGTGGCCATTTTCGGCAGAGGCAGAACCAGGCCAGGAGGGTGGGAGCATGCTGCCCTCATCCCCTGGGCATGCTGGTGGAGGCTCTTGTGGGAGGTTTGTGCTGACACTTCCCACACTGTTTTTGCTTCGTGAACTTTCATTTCCAGTGCTGTCAAGAAAAAGTTTTTCCTTGTAATAACAGACATGTTTTATTTTCTTGTGGTACGGTTGCATGCATTTGTTTTAGATATAAGAAAGAAGTTTTTTTGTTATGGTGAATATGGTAAAACACTGGAATATGTGGCCCAGATCGGTGGTGGATGCCCCATCCATGGAAACATTCAAGGTCAGGTTAGATGGGGCTCTGAGCAACCTGATCTCATTGAGGTCCATGCAAAGGGGTTGGACTACATGATCTCCAAAGGTCTAATCCAACACAAACTTTGCTATGGTTTGTTTTCACTCTAACCATGCTGTCTCGACAAGAAGGCACTCCTTAGAATGACAACAGATTCTTAAATTTAAATGTGGCTTTTCTGCACTTAGGCACCTCTCTTTCCACAGGCCATGTGCATGGCAGAGTAATTGTGTGGGATACGGGACTCTACTTGTTAAACCCACAAAGGTGAAGCTCACCAGAAAACTGTCTCGGGGTTGGCTAGGATTTTTAGGTGAATTCCAAATGTCATTAGGAGGATTTATGGGCTTGTGTCTGATGAACAGTGTCTTTTGTTTCCTTTCTATTCTTTGGCTTATGAATATGAAAGAATATCTGGCTGATGAGGCCACTGATATTTTAGTATACGGAACAAAGTTAGGATGCTCTGAGTATTTATAAATGTAATCAAGGAGAATTATCCAGATGTCCTGTGACTGTGTTGTTTGGGAAGTAAAACTAAGTGCAGATAATAAAATCAATACATTCCAGCACTGATTTTTGTTGGTCTCAGAATCTTGGAGGAGCTGAGTGACTTCCTGCCCCTAGAGAGTCACAACTGGAAACTGAGTGGGACTGAAGCTGCAAGTCTGGGGAGTGTAAGGTGGAGAAAGGATGCTCTGGTCAATGTCTAAGAGGAAATGATTGTAACCTGCGTTGGAAAAGTAGATTTGAGAATGAAGTCTGACCTATGCTGAGGTGCAAGTCCTGTTGTATTGAGAGTCTTGGTGACAGGGAGTGATGTGGCGAAAGAGGGCAGAAGAAGGAAGTCTCTTGGTTCCAGCTCTGTCAATAGACTGTCCATGGGTGTGGACAGGCTATTCTGCCCCAGATTTTCAGTTCTTTCATCTACTCTCTCCTCCCAGCATCTCCTCTGGCTTCTCGCCTGGCTGTGTTGTCCTGCAGGAGAACTTTGATTCACTGTTCTTCTGTGGAGCTGGGCCTTTCCTCTCTGCCCTCCGCCTTTGGCAGCTCTTGCAAAACACCCCTGGTACCACTGAACTTCTATTAGGACCATGACAGAGATCTCTTGCCCCTGGTGCAGGCATTTTCCCAGTGCTGGTGCCCCTGCTCCAATCAGTGCAGGTTTTCCACGTGCAGTATGATGGTGTCTGGGTGGAATCTGAGGCTGCAGCTCACACATATACAGACACAGCTGCTGGACCAGTATTTCCTCTGTTTCCTTGTCAGCTTACAAGACATGGCTCCAAACTGAATCTCAGAAAACCGAAGTTCCAGGCCCAGGAAGTAGGGTAATGATTTGGAATTGGGTTTTTCTTCTCCTGTTGTTCCACACAGGTATAGTGGCTTCCTCCTTTGCTGCAAAGGAGGTAGGGGCTAAGTTCTTCAAGGGGAAATTCCAGTTTGGGGTAATGCAAATGAAAACACCATGTGTGTCCTTTTTCATTCAAATTACATACAAAAAAATTGGTGATACGAGACATGAGCAAAGGCAGAGAGGAGCCTAGAGTCTTTAATCTTTAAAATCTATTTTACATGATTAAAAGGATCCTGCCTAGAGAAAAGCAAGACTGGCTATTTATAACTCCATTCTTTTCCCCACTGCTCCCCCTTTTTTTCCCAGAAAATACTGCACAGTCTTTCACATCTGAAAGACCACGGCTGGCTGCCATTAATTTTAATGCTAAATCCTCATCAGCATTTCAAAACATTATGAAAATGTCTAAGAAACTGTCTTCTAGTAGCTTGAAAATATTGCAGGCAGCAACCTAAATAATACTGTAAGTGCCCTGGTAAGTACAAGAGCACATGCTGGAAAGGAAAAGAGAAAAATAAAAGGCTTTAGACCACCAAGCAAACGTCAGCTCTACAAAGCAGGCATAAATGGATTGCAGGATTTCATGGATGCTGAGAGTTTGAATTACCGGCTGAGCTACCCCTCACTTAGAGAAAATGTAGTTTTATTTTTTAGAGAATGCATCAAATATTGAATGCTAGTTTGCTGTGCAGTCTGCTCCATGGACAAGTACATAAATAACCTTACATGGAGGGTTCTGTTTAGGCTGACAAATGCAATTAAATGAATGGAATATGGCCAGGCCCCCCATATTAGTGCTCTGTTACACTGCATTGGTGAGGATGATGGATGCCAATTAAATTGAAATGAATGGTCATAGGTTAAACAAATGATGACTCTGATCAAAGCACTCCTCCTTCAGCAAGGCATTCAACCTGTCCTGAGCTTAAATACATGGTTTTAAGTACTGCTTAAAATTGAGCTTAAGTAATTTCCTCCTTAGGGAAGGGCCGGGCCATGCATTTTGGGTTAATTTTTTCAGTTTGGAATACTCATGCTTACCTAGTCCATTATGCACATACCAAATTTCACTGGGCTTTTAGGACCTGCTGTTGCTGTCTCATACTCGTTTGTGTTTATAGTGCTCCAGTGGGCGTGGGGAACTGAGTAAGGACTGCAAAAGTTCGTGCCAATTCTGCTTTCATTGATGGTGCAGCCACTGAAGCACTGCCCTGCAATGGGTTGGCAGCAGAGGCCTGATGAGTGGCCCTCTTCCTTTGGTAGTAAGTGGGATGTTGCCACTCAAAGATGATTATTCATATCATTAGTTTTCTTTTAGTGAGTATTTTTAAGTATTGCCACATCTCCCTGCTTTTGTAGAACTTAGTGATTTTTTAATCTTTTTAAGAGGTTGCAAATGTATAGCCATATTTTAATAATAATTTTTAAAAAGAGCAATTTTTCAAGGGCAGAGGGGGAATAAACCCCATTGCTTTTTCCCAGTTTGCATAGGAACTGGGACAAGAACTCTCTCCAAGCACATAGAGTCAAAATGTGAAGGATTGCTGGGAAATCCCAGGGGTTGCGGTGGCGGGGTGGGGAAGTGTAGAGTTCAAAACAAAGGCATAGATAGAAAACTTCCTTCAGCTCCTGTGCTGCTTTTTCTCTCTTAGATTAGACATCAGGTTGAAGTATCATCACCGGTGTGAATTCTGAAGGATACAAGAGAATGCACTTCAGGTTAGAAAGCCCATCTTTTATTCAGGTATTAAAAAAAGAAGCCACTAAACTGCTCTTGAAATAAATCACTGAGAGGGTTAGACAGGGGCTGGAGGTGCACACTACATTTTTCATGGCCAGCTCCTCGCAGCCAAGGTGTGCTGTCAAGGCCAGCCTTGGAAAAGCACTTCCCTCTCTCCTCCCTGTGTGGCTCTCCATGGTGACATCATTAATGCTGATGGCTGTAACTGACCACAAAGCACAGACCTTTCGTCCCCACCTGATCTTCCCCAGTGTTTATACACTGCTGGCCTGACCACACAGCAGACTAATGAGCATTACACTTGACAAATATTGTCATGCCTAAACGGGAGATAGCGATTCTGCTAAGACAAGCAGCAAGCCTGGGGGCACGTCATGCTCAAATAGGGAAGTTAGGAATTAATATTCATTCTCTTCTGCTCGCTAGGGGCCTGATCCAGATCCCTGATGTCAGTTAAGTCTTTCCACTCTGTGCTTTGCTTTCCTCCTATGAAGCAGCACTTTCAAACAAAATACAACCAAGGAGTATAATAATAAACTCGACAGTAATGGCAGATGGTGCAAACTGTTTTTTAACTGGGATCAGGACTGTTCCAGTAGCTGGATGAGGTCCTGATTTGAGATGAAAAAACCCAGGTCCTAATTCCCTCTAGATTTAGCTGTCTGGAGTCTTGATATATGTTGGATAGCATTCCAAATTTTATGTGCTAGAGCAGGACACGATGAGCAATTTAGAAGAACTGAGAATCTGTGATTCTTTTTGTTGCCTGTTTGCCTCTGTATCCAGTCTGCATGCAGAGCTTTGGGAAAAGTCCCCTCTCCCCACACCAAGGCTGCTCATAAATCCCCAGGAACTGTAGTACCTGTGCTGCTGCGTTGCCTTCCCCCTGCTACCTTATATGCATTTTTCTTGATTATAAACAGCATCAAAATTTTACTGACTTCTTGAGGTTTTCTTTCTACATGCTATAGTTTATTTTTATTTAATATAATTTAAGATAGAGAGCAATTCTTGCAAAATTAATGAGATTACAAATTATGCTTGTGTCTATGTATCTCTTTGGTCTGTTTTTCTGGTGTCTTGGCCTCACTGTACTTTCATTTTTTGCCATAACTGCTACCTCCTCTTTAATCTATTTCTGACAGAATTCTTGATATCAGATAGAGCCAGATATTCCTGAAGCTTTGGGTTGAATTAACTCACTTTGCAATACAGCAGGAAAACGTGCTGCCACATTGAGGGGGTGGCCGTGTCTCCGGCCTGCTGCTGCGAGCTGTCTCTGCCATGGGGGTGAGTGCTTTTTGCTTTGCTCAGAAAATTTCTAACAATGAACAGCTGATGAGCTGGGCTTTCCAGAGTGCTGCCTGGGTCATTCCTGCTCTCCCTGGCACCACGTGAGTGTGCAGATCTGAGACCAGCATTGCCTGACCACAGGGTTTGAAGTACCTAGGTTTGTGTATCCATCTCAGTGCTGGGTTTTATCACCTCTGCTCTGGGTCTGAAGAGCACAACCACAACCTCATGCTCTTGACCAGCTCCTGCATGTGCTGGCAGAGCCTGAGGTCAGGGTGGTCACCCGGGATTTTGGGCACCCTCGGCCTGGGAGCGCTGCCTGTGCGCTGCTTCCGGGCAGGGCACGCACGCCCAGCCGGGCAGGGCAGCTCTGTGCTGACTCGCTGTTTGCTGCAGAGCCTGCTGGAGCAATGTGATCTTGTAAGACAAAGCATTGCTGAGCACTCCTGTCACCAGATATCCGTCTGGGTCAGCAGAAGGCAGCCAGCCCCTCTGGAGTGGAGGGAGCCAGCGTGCCACCAGCCTGACCGGGAGTCCTTTGGAAGATTGTGCTGTTGACAGGAGGTGATTTACTGGGATATGCATCCAGGGCCGAGTCAAACTGAGCCAACAGAAGCAAATGGATCTCGGTATAGGTCAGGCCTAAATGCAGCCCAGAGTGTTTTGGCTGCCGTGGCTGCAGCAGTGTGCCAGCTGCTGGTCGGAAGCAGCGTCTGAAGGCCCAGTCCCAAGGCCCAGCAAGCACTCAGGCTGCCTTGGGTGTGAGTGCTTCCCTGTCACCCCTGCTTATGTCCTCAGCCACCCTCCTCTGGGACAGATGCGATTCTTCACATTAGGATCTAATTCTGTGTTCAGAATGTTTTGGGCTAAATGGAGCAAAATAAATAGTTTATCACTGAAAAGAGCAAGGATTCTTTCTTTGCAGTGCTGGAAAGCAGGTGCAGGGAAAGCTTTTCATCAGCCTTGCTTCCTTCCCCATGGGGGACGTGCTCAGTGCACCCATCACCGCCCCCAGATCCCTGGGACACGTGGCCAACCCTCAAAGCACACTCGGGGCGAGCAGTGTGCAGTAATTGAGCTGTGCATCGTCGCAGGACTGTCTTGATCCATGATGTTTGCTGTCAGCGAGATCCCAGTGGGAACTGCTGCAGACATGTCAATGTTCTGCTTCCTCTGCAGAGAGGCTCAGAGCTGCCAGGGCAGTTTTTTATCTCAATATCACCTCGTTGCTTTCACCTGTGTGCTATTAAGCTGTTAATATATCGGGGGAAAAACTCATCCAGGCAAGTGTATTAGGAATACTTAAATGAGGTAGCAAAATATTATTGTTATTAAATGTTCCCACCAGATACTTGGACAGCTTGCGTTGCAACTGCAAAGCTAACATTTCATTACAGCAAGATATATATTCATAATGGATTGCAATTTACCAAAATACACGGAGGGCCCCGGATTTGTCAGTGTGCATTTGCTCTGCAAGAAATGCATCTCACTAAAAACCAGATGTCAAAATTAACAGTAGAGCTTTTGCATTGTGGGGAGGAAGACTGACATTTCCGAGCTGGCAGTCCAGCTGTGTGAACAGCATCAGGGGCTCTGTGTCCTTAAACATAATGTTTAACAGCAGAACTGCATTGATTTGTCTAAATTATAAGTGGTGGGAAATCACCTACACTGTGTTGGTGGCAAAAATTGCAATCAAGTAAGACCCTGGATCCCCTCCTACACCCCAAATTTACACCCCCATTTTCTCCTTTTCCATGCACTTGCCATGTTCCTGTCTAGCAGAATTACAAGAGGTTGTGAAAATTAGTTCAGTTCTGAGGAAATTGCTGGGGATCATTGTCAGGGTCAAGATTTGGAGAGGGATGAGGGAGACAGGTGTTTGGAAGCTCTTGTAAGTGTCTGAGTAACTGCTCTGAAATGTAAATTATTGATTCATATCCTTCTGTTTTCTAATGTGCTTTATCTTCCTGGTAATTTAACCTAGTTTCCAGGGTATTTTTATCTGTAGTTTTCCAGAACCTTTATTACCCATGTATTTTATCTCATCTCTTTCTCCTGTTCTTAGATGTTAGGTAGTGAGTCAGGGCACTGATTAGCTTGACTAATTTGTTGGCATAGTTTTCTGTCAGGGGAAAAAGGATGCACATTTTTAAAAGTAGAGATAATTAACTGTTGGAACAACACAAGCACCAGTGGCTTCTTCAGTGCTAGCAGTAGCAATGTCAGGATGTATATTTTCCTCTGTCATTAATTTTGGGAAGCCCTATGGCCTGTACTACATGGAAGATGGATGATCCTGATGGAGCATCATGTTTTGGGACTTCCCAGACCTGGTGCTTGGGCACTATGGTTCTGTTCCCTGCAGGAGAGGATGGGAGGAAGGATTTGGTCATGGGGTCAACCCCTGGAGGAATGTGTACTGTGGAGCTGGAGATCTGTATCTCAGGGCACATCAGGCGAAGGGCAGTGAATTACTTGTGAACTGGTGTGAAATCTTGGCTCCTGGAAGGCTCCTGGGGTCTCTAATCACTGACTGAAATGTGAATTGCAATCTCGAAGGACCTCTAATTGTATTTGCTAGAGCAGGTGCTGCATCAATGGGATTCACCAGCTCCCTGGGGGCGGTGGGAGTGGGAATGTGCTGCGGGGACCCTGTCTGGGGACACTGCTGCATGCAGGGTGCAGTGTCCTGGGAGATCATCCCCTCCCTGCTGGGCTGAGAGGCTGGACAGGGTGAGGAGAACAGCAACAATGGGGATAGCAGTGTGGGAGGGGTGCTCTTGGGGAACCCTGTGGGGTCTGATATCCCACTGATAGTAAGAGTTGGTGTATTTATCTGTGGCTGCTGTCCTGGTCTTGGCCACTGGTATTTGAGCACCCCCAGGGAAACAGCCTGCTGGTGTGGCTGTGCTGGGTGGGGAAGCAGTATTCCATTTTACAGGCAGGAGGAAGCGCTCGCTTACCTGCGAACAAGGGAGATATTCAATTTCAAGGCAAGATCATATTTCCTCTTTAAAATCCAGATAGATAGAGATGGCTGTTGACCCCAGCAGCATTATGTGACCTTATCTACCACAGAGATATTTTCCTGAGGTTTTCTATTAGAGAGGCGGTTCTGGGGCTCCAGGGGTGAGCGTGGGGGCGATGCTGAGGTTTGAACCCACCCACCCACACTGAGCAGAGGTGGCTGGTGGGGCACAGGAGGTGCCCTGCGTGGCTGGCTGGGTGAAGCAAAGGGAGCATCATCTAGACAAAAACAGCTCCCTAAAGCCAGTGTAGAGATGCTCAGTAAATCACTTGAGTGTGATCTCGAGCATCTCTTGAAATGTTTTGCTGAAGGGGGGCCCAGCAGAGCAAAGCGTCTTTGGGCAAATGATGGTGTATAAATACCTCTGGTGTGAGTGTAACTAAGGCCACAGCCCTGTCACATGATGCAGTCAGCAATAAATAGGTTCCTGAATTAGAGAGAATCTCTGCTGTATTTCGAATGTGACTGTTTGAGCTACGTGTATAAAATGGCCTTTGAAATAGCAGCTGTGTCTGCGCTATCTTCTTCTGAGCGATAAGCGATTATGAGAATGTTATAATGATTTCTTTAAAAAAAAATTGGGTTTAAACAGCAATTGCTTTTCAGTGCAGGAGATATTTAAACATCAGTACCTTGACTTGATTAAAAAGATCTGTACTGATAATGCCATTTTGTAGCTTGTGATTTGCACTGAGCAGTGCAACGACTCATGATGAAAGACTGGAGAGGAGGTGTCTGATGGGACCTTCGGCCACTTCGGTGGCTCTGAGGTGGTGTGTTCATCTCACAAAGGAAGCTGCACTCGTATCAAACTCCTCATTAGTGCTGCTGTGTGTTTGGTGGTGTGTTGTTGTTCATTAATGGTGAACATGGGAATACCTTGCCTTGCTGAAGGGCCTCTTAGGAGAGCCGTGTTTCTAAGGGATACTCTGCATTCCTCTGCAGACCAATGCCTTCTATACTTGAAGGATTTTAAATATCACACTTTTACAATTTGCATTTCTCCTGACTGTTTATTAGTCAGAGCAATTACGTGTATTTTTCAGACTTTCCCAAACGCAAAAGAGATTCCTTTCACTTGGACAGCTAACTGCTGGAAAACAAAGTCTCCCAACTAGCAGATAGTATCACTGAATTCTTGGATCACAGAAGAATTCGTATATGCTCCTTGAATCACGAGGCAATTTATTTATTCATAAATAAATCTGTTTTCTTGCAGCACGTAACTCTGGTGGTGGTTTATGAGTAAGGCTAGCAGGGAGATGCTCACTGTTTGAGTGTGTTCATGTATCTCATGGGCAGTGTCAGGATGCTGTAAGCAGATGGAGGAGCAGTTACCAAGGTGAGCTGGACTCTGTCACTCTGTTCTTTTAATTCCTTTTTGCACTCTGTAAAAAACAAAGCAGCAGCAACAACAACAAACAACAAACGGGGGGAGGGTATTTCATTTCACTGAGCTACACTCTGAGCATCATTAATTTCACTTCTGCTTGAGGTGACACTTAGGTCTAGAATCCTTCTGTACCCTGGCTCCTGCAATTAGTCTGCTACCTCCTCAATGGGGTCTCAACCATCTAAATCCTTGTCTTCAAGCAAGTACTGACAGCCCCCTCGTGTTAAGTTTTGTAAACACTAATTTGTGACATCTCCCGTGGCTTAAATCAAAGCACTCAAGTAAAAGTAATAATACCACTGTTAAAGTGAACGTTACAGAAGGAAACGCCTGTCACCTGACGCTAAATGGATATGACACCGAGCATGTTTCAGGAGGCGCCTCTAATGAGGAGGCGCTGGGGAAGCAACGCCGCGTGCGCAGCCCCGGCTGTCAGCTCCGGGGCCTGCTTGGCAGAGAAAGGGAGAGCAGTGCTTGTTTCCAGTCTGCTTTGCATTTCGCTCAGGTGTGCCTAAAAGGAGGAGAATGACCTGGCTCCTGCAAGTCTTTGTGTGAGTGGCAGCTGCGAGATCTGCTGGTGCATCGGATGGCAGAGAGCAGAGCCCTGTTTGTGCTCGGTGCTGGACACACAAGTGTCTCCCTGTCCTGTAAAATTTGGTTTAGTAACCAGGAGACGCTATTATTTGACGTTATGGTTAGACTACAGAGCTCTTTTCTATTTGTCATTTGTCTCTCCTTTTTTTTTTAAACCCAGCCTTTCAGTCTTTCTTCCATAATCACATTGGCTAAATTGAATGCATCTTTCCCCCTTTTCCTTTGTAATGCCCTGAACGTTGTTGTTGTATTACATGAACTTTTCATGTCTGGCAATACTGGAAACAATAGGAGCCCTCGAACCCAAAACTGTGTGTCACACTCGGTAATTTTCAAAGAAACTTCTGTGAACATCCGTAGCACAACCATAATACAGAGTTTCCAGCAGGTAGCTGAGCTGGTTGTACCCATCTGCTGTGTTTGAGCCTGCTGAAGGATAAAATAAGCCTCTGCCAGCATGTAAGAAGCCCAAGCAAACTGGGAAAGCAGACAAGATTATCAGTAAGAGAAACATCACGCTGTGTAAATTCCTAACCCATGAGAGGAGCAGGGAAAAATGCCTGGGGGTGTTGCCCACGCATGAACACTGGGCTGGGAGGGGATGGATGTCAGCCCTGGGTGGTGGGTGCCCACTGGGTCTCACCAGCATGGAAACTTGACAGGTGGTCTTGTGCTGAGGGCTTCTGTTTTTTCCCAAAGGCATTTGTCCGGAACTGCACAATGCAGTGAGGGTGTGGAGCACAGAACCGGAGTGGGAGGGAGAGAACAGAGACAGCAGGAGAGGTGGTGCCCAGGAAGCAGTGTGCACAGCTCAGCTGGAGCTGAAGGTAAGACGTGAAGGCAGGAACACAAGAAACTCCTGTGCACCTTCAGGGTAGGAGGAGGTGGTGGTTTTGCTTCCTGTGAGCTGTGGGTGCTCCCAGAGCCTCCCAGGGAGCCACTGCAGGGCAGCTCAGACGTCCAGTGGCTGGGGTCTGGCTCACAGCTGGGGTGCAGAAGGCAGCAGGGCCATACGCTGCCCAGCTCCTCCTGTTCCTAGTGCTCGTTAATCCTTTATTCATAAAAGCATAGCATGAGTAAGGTTGGAATTAAACATTTTCAGGCGCTCCTCCGTCAAGAATGTTTCTAACGTCTTTCTTTTATTTCCTTTTTAATTTAATTAAACTGGAAAAAGCACTTTTTCTTTTTTTTTCCCCTTATTTCTCTATTCCTTTACGACTAGGGGAAACCCCATCTAGTAAGTCTGAATGCTTCTACCATGGAAATATTTAGTACTAGCTCTGGCATATTTATGTTGGCTCCCTGATTAGACAATGTGCCAAGCTGTCCTTCGTGGCCTTAATTATCGCAACTTCAGGCCAGCGTTGCCTGCTTACAGCATAATCCCACGGCCTAGAGTGAACCCTGAAAATGCTTAATTAAATGACATTCCACAACAGATTAAGGAGTCAGAAGCCCAAGATAAAGAAAAAGAGAGACTGTGACCATAGGAGTGGCAGGTGCTCTTCCTTCTCAGGACAATACTCCTGACATGGACTGTTTCATTTTGAGCACATTAAAAAAACAACATTATTTGGTAACAGTTTGGGGTCTACACTTGGCTTCTTGCATTTTCACTGGACAGTGGTTCAGAGAGATCCTGCCTTGGGATGCAGTGTGAATAGCACCATGGACTCTCACTGATTTTACATCAGCTGAGGATCTGCTCTGTGCTCAGGTTATTTTTTTTTTTTTTTTTGAGTACCTGGATGAGGCCCTTTGCCGAAGTCAGTGGATGCCTTTGCAGTTCTGAACTCCAGGGTGAGCATCAGGGTCAGACGCCAAAAATCTGTTGGCTTTTTTTTTAAAACAACAACAACAACAACAACAAAAAAACCCCCCAAAAACCTGAAAAACCTATTCAAAAATCCCCAACCCCAAAAAAACCTTTTTCCGCATGTAAATTCTGGTGTGCAGTTATTTGGAACAGACAGGATCACAGTGTGTTAGGGAGCCCTGTGGGAGCCAAAGCCCACGTCTAACCACAGAAGATCAGCACACAAATACAAATGCTGAGATAATGTTACAGTGCACAGATTAGGGCTCAAATCTTCAGCAAATCTGTTCAGAGCAAGGAAATGACAGCACGTGGGGCACGTGCAGCACACTGAGCACGTCTCATTCAGAAGCCCATCAGTAAAGGCAGTTATTGCTAATATTGTGTTTTATCATATTATTCCTCTATTATTTGCTCCAACAACTCTCTTGTCTCAGCTAAATAAACTGGCTGTGCAGAAGCTGGCCTGATGTGATCTCTTCTTTGTGAAGAGAGTGGGTTGTGGTTGGGTGTCACGATGTTTCCAGGGGTTTGGTTTGTATGGTTTGTGTCCTTCTCCAGCTCTATAATATAATTTCAGCAATTAAGCTACAGGAGAAGGGAGTGAATTAAATGTCCCTGCTAAGACAGAGACAGTCCTTAGGGGAAACAAAATACAGAGGATCTGGGTGAGGGTGGTCCCTGGCTGGTGCCAGGGGGAGGGGGAGTAGTTCCAGCCTAAACCCCAGTGGGCCTGTGTTACCCACAGTGCAAAATATACCCCATGTTTTGACACGAATGGAATCTTTGGGTGCACAGAAGCAAGGATTTTTTTATATTTGGTAACAGAAGCAAGGCACATTATTCCTAAACCCCATCAGCTAAGCTGTGCAAGGGACCGTGGCACATCATTTCCCTGTCTCTGAAATGGAGGCTTTTTTGCTGAGCTGGGCTATTCAAGTGATGAGTTTTTAGCATGAGGGAGGCCTCTTGCTGCAGCTCAGGGGCTGCATGTGCTTAACCCCTTACCCTGTGACTGGTCATGGTGGGGTGCAGAGCAGCAACCTGGAGCATGTCCCAGCATCAAACGAGCCTCAGAAATGCTTTTAGAGAGCCATCGTTTGCCTGAACGCTCCACGACTTTACCCAGCACAGTGCATTTACCAACATTAACATTTATCATCTTCTCTGGCAGCTTTCCTTCTTGCAAATGAAAAGTAGAATTGTTTAAAAGAAGCGAGTGAAATCTGACAGCAAAAACCTCTTTTTAGTTTTTCCATGGAGGAATAATCCAGAGCAGTACGAGAAACAGAAGTATTTCTATTTACCTACAGGTATGTTGTGCTTGGAGTCAACAAGTCTGCACTGATTCCTGTTCAGAGCTTTATATGTGATAAAAAGCATCTCCTCAGATTTGTTTTCTTTATTCTATGTTTACTATCTCTCTTCAAACTGAAAATTTGCCTTGTTCCAGTCTGAAGACACAGTTCTGCAGGTGTTAGAGTGTCCTCAGGTTCTCCCACCATGTCTCCAAGTCATCCAGCAACACGAAACTTCAGACAGAGTCCAAGACCGGGGATTTTACCCAGTTGGGTCTTCATGAGGCTTCTGTGTGTTTGTGTGTACAAACTGGGACCCCCCTCAGCTGCAGCAAAGCTTTGTGCAGGTGAAGCCCAGCCTGAGCGGAGCCCAGCTGAAGGCCTTCTTTGCGGCTGGAGCGATATAAAAGTTTTTAGATCCAGTCTTCAGCCTTGAAAGAGCTTCTTTGAAGTCTCTGGGCATTCACATGTCCTCCAGACTTCCATTTCATGTACTGTTTTTTTGTAGGTTTGTTGGCGTTTTTTTAAGATTTCAGGTAAGATTTCAACGAGCTGGGGATGTATCAAAGTATAAAATACTTTGCTTGAGCCTTAATCAATCCAAACTGTTCTCTTAAGAAGGAAAAATAAAGGCTGTTAAAGCCAGCCAAACACAAGGCAGCAGATGTTTCTCTTTATTGTCAGAACAGCAATCTTTATTAAATACCAAATAAAGCCCTGTAAATCCAGGAAGGCAGTTGAGTCTATGCTGAGGACACCTCTTCCTGAGGCCAAACAGCCTTTTCTGAGTAATTTGTTTTTCCTGCTGATCTTTCAGTGGTGTTTCTGTGAAATAAAAGCAAAAGGGAAAATGAATATTTAACAGTGGAAAAAACCTGATAGCTTGATCTTAAAAAGAGAAGGGAAAGAGCTGGGATGATGCCGTTCCTACCTGTGCTGACTCCTCCTTGGCACCAGGAGTACTGTGGGACCATTCCAGGGGACTCCTGGAGTTGCCCCAGATGGAGCAGGGAGCTGGTTTGTCTGGGCACCACACAGTTAATGGGCAGGCAAACCTTCTCCCAAGAACATGTCTGAGGAAAAGCAAACAGCACGTTCCTATTGCCTGGGAGTGGCAGAGCGAGGTCTCTGTAGGATGGAGAGAGCTCTTTGGGGGCTGTCTGGAGAGCAGCGGCCATAATGAGCCTGGTAGTTTTCATTAGCATTGCTAATGGCATCTTCCACTTTTAAGAAATAACAACAAGGTTTCATGAATTAATAAAAGGAAGATGGTGATTGACTGAACAAAGGGTGTGCCAGCCTGTGCAGCTGGTCTGTTTTAACTAGGTAATGTCCATAGATACGGCGTTAATTTGATTCTCAGTTGAAATACTCCAGAGGAAATGTCAGATCAATAATGTAGGAAAGGGCAAAGATTTGCTAAGCCTGGCTGGCTTGCATATGTTAACTACCATGAGATAGATATGGATAAATGCTGAACATTAAGGTGAGTAATCACAACTGTCTTGGGTGTCTGAAAAAATTTTCTGCATAAACGCTGTACAAAACAAACACGTTTCAGGCAAGAAGCTGGGTAACAGGTTGTAATTTCACGCACAGCTCTGCAGTTAACATCCAGGGGCTTGCTTTTTTTTTTCTGGAAGAGGACAAAAAGCCTCATTTCAGACATTGTCCAGTCCTCCCTAGCGTGGTGCTGAGAGTCCCTGTGCCCATCCCTACTCCGGGGTGCTGCACCAACACCTCTTCATGCCTGCACACACATGGGTACCAGCACTAGCTCTTGGTGGTTTTAAATCCTGGTTTGCATCTGAATTTTTCCTTTTACCATGTAACTTGTGGGATTTCCTCTGGACTGGGTGGCAAAGATGCTCCAAAAGCAAATCCCACCTCTCCTTGTCAAGAAGCACTTCTGTTAGCAGGAGCTGTGCTCAGTTGTGGTCACAGCTGGCACACTTTCATTGCAATGAAACAAGAACAGACACCTTTCTTGGCCTTTGGGCCTGAATCTCAACTATTTGGTAGCTGCACAGTAATTTTTCCACGCAGTCTTGGCTAAACCACTCAGAAACCCTGAGGATTTATTTATTTAAATAACACTATCTCCTCCAGCACTGAGAGTGAGGGCTCTCCCAGAACCCGTGTGTGTGTGTGTGTGTGTGTGTGGAGTTTTGGGAACACTGTGATTTCAGAATTGCCAAAACAAACAACAGGTGCCTGTGTTATTTTGCAAGTAGGAGCTGCTCAAATATCAGACTTTGGCAGAGAAGAGGCTTCCTTACCACACTGATCTTCTTACCCCAAAGGCCCCTGGGAACCTGGGTGGTGTATTTATGCTAAACGATGCCAAGTCGGAAAATATTCTGAAATCACCTTTAATGAAGAAGTCTTTAAAGTGCCTTCCTAGCTACCTGTTCATCTGCTTAATTTCTGCTTTCAACAACAGTATGGATCAGTATCAGGTTTAAGCACAACTGGAGAAGGCACAGGGTGACTCAGAGAATCCCATAATAGCCTTTTTCCTAGGGGCTTGGCTTACCTACTCCAGAGAACTGAGCATGGGTGCAGCTACACTGAGGTCTGTACCAGTACAAACCTGTGGTTCAGAAGCAGGGTGGGATTGGAGAAATGCTCACACCAGTGCAGGGAGCCCTCCTCCCGGAGCTGTGCAGGTGGCACGGATGTCCAGGCAGAGTTTGTCATGTTGGTGGCTAAACATGGGTGTGCTGTGGGAGTGAGACTGTGCAGAGCAGCCCTTCCAGTAGGGCTTCTCCAAGGGATACAGTACCAGCTGCTGGCTTTTTTGGGACCTAGTAAAACCAAGGTCTTCCAAAGAACCAGCGCCTGCCTCTGGAGCCACCCGCTCAGTATTTGCCATATCATGGTACTGCTTTTCCAGCAAGGTGACAATGGACAGGATCTGTCCCCTGAGTGTCAGGGAGCCCCTGCCTGGGCAGGGCAGCATGCGAGATGTGTGTTGCTGCTTTCCATGGTGCTCTCTAGGGATTTGAGGGCTTTGGAAAGAGCTGTGAGCAGCCCAGTGCCTCCATCCCCAGTGTCAACCGGCCTCTTACTGGGCTGTTCCCAGCTGGGTTTTAAAAGGAGGAAAGAAAAGAGCTGACAGAGCTGGAACTGCTTTAAGGTGGAACTGAAACAATAGCTTGTGGCTGTCTGAATCAGTTCCCTTGTTCCATGAATTTGACTCAGAGCTGGGTATTTCAGAGCCTCAGAGAGAAAAGGCTTATTTCAATTTTGGTTCTAATAATGGGCAAAGGTCATGGCAGTTGGGAGGAGAGGGGAAATGAAAGGCATGGGCTTGGCTGTTTTCTCTGAACCAGCTTCACCCGTTCCTGGTTACGATCTCAGCAGAATAATAGCTGATCCTGAGCAAAGCCAAGAAATGAAATTAACACATGCAAAATTACATTACAGCCGTGTCAGGATCCTGCTGCCCGGCAGCGTGAGCAATGCGTCCTGGAGCACACAGCACAGACAGCACAGGAAAGCTGATGGCTGGGAGCAGAGCACCTCGCTCTGCCAGGCACAGCCCGTCCCTGCATCTCCAGGCTCCGAGGCACCTGCAGCCCTGCCCTTGGGGCTGGGGAGATGCTCTGCCACCAGTGCACCCACAGCTCAGCCTTCTCTCAGCCCCCCACGGTGCTTTAATGTGCAGTAAATCCAAACTTGAAACCTGCCAGGATGCTCAAGCCTGATGCTTGAGCTTCTCCGGGGACTTGGCCACATTCAAGAGCAGATCATGGCACACACCATGACAGCTGCCCGGGAGGAGCAGCCGGGAGCCATGGCCTTACAAAATAACCCAGCAGTAGGCACTTCCCTGGCTGTGATCACCTGATCCAGGTTTATCTTGAGGGGTGCATGCTCATCCCTCAGGCTGATGTGCCCCACTGCCTTCGCTGTGTCGGGCTGGGAGCGCAGTGTGTGGCAGGAGCCCGGCAGGGCTGAGGAGATGCTGGCACGTGGTGAAGCAAGTGCTGGCTGTGGGAAGCCCTGGCCAGAATCTCCCACCTGCTCCTCCATTTCCAGCTCCACAGGAGCCAGCAGCAGGGTCAGGCCTCGCATAGCTCGTCCTGCTGCCAGTACTAGCAGCTGGGAGCTGCTGAAAATGTGCCAACACACCCACTTTGACCCCTGCGGCTCTGGTGTAAAGGCAGGTTTGCTCAGAGATGGGAGATTAATCTGACTATTCCCACGATGTGCTTAACGACATCATTTACTTCAGAGGCTCTTGGGACGGCGCTGACACTCGCTTTAGCAGCTGAAGTGTTTAATGTGTTCTCCAAGGCACTCTCTAAACACAGATAGAGCTGAGCGACACAAATGTATTTGCAGAATGTTTTAGGGTTAGCACACTCCAGAGCCACACAATCAAATGCTGGTGAGCGCGAGGGAATGGATCTTTGAGAGGATCATGATTCAGCAAGGGGTCGTGATTATTAAATACATCACAAGGCTCCCTCTCGGTATTTTTCATACCTTGTTCTCAAAGTATTACTCATATAATTTTCCCTCTGAAAGTTATTACAGGTGACTCACCTTTAGCTCGAGTGAGCAAACATGACCAAGTGTTTATTCTGTTCACAGCTGAGCAATTTTAAGCCCAGATCCTGACCTTAAAAAAGTCCCTGGGTGAGGCTGATGGGTAAGACAGTACACCACTGGTCCCCGGAGCATCGTGACTCAGAGGCATATTTCTTATTAAAACGCTTCTGCTTTTAACTCGAGGCAGTCACATCTTGCTGACCGACATCCACAGTGAATTTCCCGCCCCACCCCGAGCAAGAGCTGGGCTGAGCTCCCACCAACTCCCCAGGTCCCTGCTGCTGCCAAAACATCATCAGCCTGAGGCCTTTGCTGCTGTCCCACCCAAGTGCTGGAGGAAAATATGATAGGAAATGCCTATTTTATTCCATAAACAATTAATATAAGTCAGGATGGGTCCACTTGTTGCTCCAGGGGGGAAATAAAAATGAGCATCCCTGGGGCAGGGGAACAGTGGGGAGCAGGGGCTCAGCTTCTCCCCATGGCTGCAGCTGCTCCATCTGAAGGCTGATTTGGGTGAGATTTTCTCTTTGGATCAAGTTCTATTTGTTGTTTTCTTTTGGTTTTTGTTTTTTTTTTTCTTCTCCTTGGCACTTGAGATCAGCAATTTCATTTTGCAGTGGCAGCTAAGGGAGGGCAGAGTGTGTGCTGCTGTCCTGCCTGTGAAAGCTTCTTTGTCGCCTGCTGTTAATCTGAGCAGTTTTGCAGGCTCTCAGTGCTTTTGTCTCGAGTTTTGTTTTCAGTTTGGGTTTCACCACCAGTCCCACATGGTTCCCTGGCTGGCAGAATGATCTCTAAGCTTCACAGACACAAGGCTTGTAGCACGTCCAGTGAGCAGGTGAGGGAAACCTCATACCCGGAGAGAGGGGAGCGCCTACAAAGCAAAGGAAAAAAGGGCAGTGCAAAGGCTGGTGTCACAAATCCTCTTCCGGGCTATTTGCAGAGAGGAAGGGACTTTGGCAGGGGACCAAGAACTCTGGGTCCTTGTGCTGGTGTTTATTGCAGCAAGGAGAGAGAAAGGGAGAGCAGTGACCGAGGCTGGGCTGGGCACATTGCACCCCCCGAGCCAGGAATCACCCCGGAGCCCTGAGACGCAAAAACGTATCCTGAGCTCAAACCTGTGTGAAACTGGCTGGGAGGAGGCTTAGGCTTGGGAACTGGTGCCCTAAAAGCTTCCGGGAAGTTAGGATTAATTATTAGCTAATTGGCTGGGATGTATCTCATTTGTAACAAATGAAGAGGGAAGGCTGGGAGGCTTTGGTTGGTGGAAGCAGAGCTGGTTAACTCCTGGTTAAGCTGGCATAAGAAGCTGTTATCCTGGTCTGAAGGAGGTAAAGGAGGGGCTCTGTGGTGTGGTGATGCCTTACTCAGGTGTGTGTCCACAAGAATAGGAGGATGTCACCTGCAGGCTGTCACCCACCAGGCCTTCTTGCTCATGGACAAGGCTTTGGAGATTGCCTGCCACTGTGCCTCATGGGCTGATGCCCTCAGGAAGACAGGAGTCAGGTAATGTGTGTTACATTTTAGTAGCTTTATAACCTGGGAAATTGCCTTTTGAGAGGGTTGGGGAGGGAATAAAGCAGAGTAACTGCAATTCTCAGAGTCCTAAACCCTGCGACAAAGCTGCTGTGGAGAGACTGAAAATTTTTATCAGAAAAATATCAGTAGCCTTAATCTCTCATTGCCTTCTTTTATAATGCGTGGTTTAAAAAGATGTTAGTGTTATCTTTGCATGATATAGGAAGCAGCCATGTAATATTGTCTCTTTGAAGGTTGTGTTAGAGCTTGCTATCTCTGCTCAAGTAGCTACAAGGTCACATCCCAGCTGATATCTCAGAGGAATTGAACAGAGGTTAAGTTGAGCCTCTGACTTGGGGTGTCCCTCCCCTGGCTATGCCATGGATGCTTGTGGTAGCAGCTAACCAAATTAATTTGTCTGTGCTCCCCTCCTGGCTTGTGAAACTGGGATGGCAGCAGTTTGTTATCTTGTAGATTCTGTGTAGATCAGCCCAGTAAAAGTTATGAGGGAGTGTTGATGGGATCTGTACCAGAGCATGGGGAAAGATGAGGGGAAAAGAAATCAGTGGGACTGAGTTTAGGGTTGAAATGCAGCAGTCTGGGTTTCAAAATTGGTAATCCTTTGGGAAAAACTGATTTAGTGGTTTCGGTGCTGCATCTCATTGAGCAGAAATGTTTCAGTGAGGGTGCTAAAATGTAATTAATAGAATAATTCCAGTTGAACTGGCTCTACCACCAGCTCCCAGAGCCACTTCCCTGTGTTGTGTGCTCCGGACATGCTGCTGGGAAGGTGCAGAGCCCCGAAGCTCCTACTCTACCTCCCTGCTCCCCAAATTGAGCAGTGTCAGTCCTTGGCACTCAGTGTGAAGTGTTGGCCTCATTTGCTAACAGCTTTGGTTTCTCCATATCTGAGACAGGATTATTAATATGCCTTTACCTCCCAGGATGACTGAGGTTAATTGAGATTTGTGAGGTGCTGAGAAGGTGCAGCAATGAGCGTGGCAGAAAGTGGAGGCAGCAGAAATGTTGGTATTTGAGGCAAGATTTTTAAAAACAAGTCTGGAAATCATCAGAAAATAAAAAGAATAATTCCCCTCCTTTTGTAACTAGAAACTTTTAACAGTAATTATTGGGAAAAATGATTTGTGCACTTTTAAACAAAACCCTCTGCTCTTGCTCTTATCTGATGGCAAAGCAGATCAAACAGAACACTTTCTGATAAGCGTCCTGTGTTTGCCAGTTGTTTAAACGAGCACCTGCAAGCCTTACCTTCAATATTTGCCTTTAGAGGTGGCAGGGAACAGTGGCTGCCAGTGCCCAGGAGCTCTGCCGACCTTGGGGAAGAGGCACAGAGCCTGAATGGAAAAGAGGAATCTCATGAGTATGTTAACTACAATGGGTTAACCTTCTGGTAGTGATGTTACAAACCCATGGGATGGGATGTGTTGGGTTGGAGGACACACAGCCAGCTCCCAGGAGGCCAGAGGAGCACAGGACACATTCAGAATGCCGGTGGGTGTTCCATGGCTTTGGAGGAAGGTTCCTCCCCAGCAGGTCGGTGTCTCCCTGACAGGGGTTGTTCAGGATGGTCCCCCAGTGCTGCCCTGCTGCTCCTCCTGACCCTTAGGTACCCAATGAACCTGGTGGTGAATTCCTGCTACTTGAGCCCTGCTCCCGAAAGAAGCCTGAGACGGGCCTGGAGCACTGCTGGATCTGTCTGTTCTTCCCCATCCCAGGATCAGGGCCTTCACTCTGACTTTCTGGTTTGCTTACTTGGCTTGTTTGGGATTTTTTTTTAAGGAAAGAGGATGCCTTTGATTTGGAACTCAGAAACAGGTGTGCAAGTGAAAGGTTTGCTCCTGATAAATCACATTGAGAACAGCGTGGGGAGAGAACGGCGTGTACCTGAGCTGCTGATGTCAGATCTGTTTGATGTGCTCTTCAGGGTGGCGAGGGTAAGGATGTGTTTGCACACACTGGTGTTTGTCTGCCACTGGTTTGCTTTCTGTAAGAGAGAAGTGATGGGAGATGGAAAGGTAAAATGGAACCTGGGATGCTTGAAGCTTGTACAATTCATGTGCCAGTCCTTTTGCCATCATCTAATGGAAACCAGCAGTGCAGGAGGTGCCAGCAGAAAATACTTCTTGTCCTGGCTCTGTTGCAGAATGACTGGGTAACTTTGATTGATGTTTCACTGCTCCATCCTTCTGCCTCTGTTCCCTCAGTGGCTTTGTGCCAGTTTCTGACCTTGTGCAGCTGTGGGGAAAGGGGAAATCCCCTCATTATGCGCAGAGATTCCCATCACACTCCCTGTCCCACCCTGCATCCCCATCCCAGCTTCATCCCAGCCCAGTCCACCCTTCCCAGGGGCAAAGGTGCTCCTGTATCCTCACTACAGTGGCGATGTGCAGGGAGCAGCACGAGTGCTGGGGTGCCCCTGGGCACCAGGTAACTGCTGGAGGGTTCTCCCCAGCCACCCTTGCACTGACAGTTTGGGTTTGCATTGCTGACCCTGTACAGCTGTGCGGGGGTGACAGCTGGTGCGGAGGTCCTTGGTCACTCAAGGGGCAAAACTGGGATGAGCCCCTGGACCTTGGGTCCCCTGTGGGTGCCTGGCTGGCCAAGCAGCACCACCTGCCCCTGGGCTTGGGGCACTTCACTCTGGGACATCACTCCTGGGCTGTGTTTGGTGACCTTGGGGCAGCTCAGCAAAGAGCTGGCACCACGTTCCTGTGGATTTCCCTGGGGTGACACAGTCAGGAGAGCATCAGGCTTTGTGGCAAGGACTGGTGCCAGCAGCAGCAGGGTCTGCAGGGCCGCCCAGCCGGCCTCATCTCATCCCCATTTCCTCCTCTGCAGTAGCACAAAATGAATCCCTCAGAAGTGAAGTTAACTAAATAAACAAATATGGAGCTATTTATTTTCTATTGTCAAAGAAATGCTGTGGGCTCAGGCGGGATTTTGTATTCACTGTTCACATCTGCAGCCCTGCTGTGCTCGGGGTGGGGGAAAGACTATCCCTTTTATTTGCTCTGGCCTTGCCAGTAAATCAGATGGGAAGGATCCCACCCTGAAGCCACTCCTCTCCAAACACTCTTCCCTTTCTCCCCAGTCTGAGGGGAGCAGAGCCGCACCATCTACATGGTAAACACTGCAAGAAAAACAAACACTTCTTCCTCTCTGGGTGGGGGGAAGAGAGAAGAAAAAGGCATTAGCAATGTCGTTTTTCCCTCTGAGCTAAAATAACACAGCAGTGAGAGCTAAGGATGCAGCTATGGTTCAGAGGGGGTTTATTTTTATTTTTTTAATACACCACTGAGAGTTCAAACAATGTGTCAGTGATACGTTGCCTTTTGTAGAGAGCAGCTCTCTTGTCTCTACCCTCTCTGGGTTTCTTCTTCTTTTTTTTTTTTTTTTTAATTTTCTTGAAGCATTTTAGTCACCCTGTTGAACACATAGCTCATCTGGATAAAAGCCTCTTCTGTGACATGCACAGCCTGGATCCGCAGAGTTGTTTGTTTCAAAGCAATACTCTGGGAGAATTTATTGAACTGGCATCCCCTCCCCCCCACCTCCCGTGTAAATTAATGAAATGCATGTTCTGTGGCACTTGTTAAAAAGCAATAAATCCTCTCTTGCATTTACTGCTTTGAAGGTAAGGGAAAGAAGACAGGATTTAGTGTTGAGGTAGGGTGGCTGGAGACACTCTATTTCCCCTAGTGCTCTGTCTCAAAGGCAGAGTGCTTTGTTTCAGCAGCCAAAGCAGCTTGAGAACCCAAGGATGCCCCTGGACCATGGAGGCCTGATCCTGTTGGCTGTCACCCAGCTGAAGCCCCATCCCAGGTGCATTCAAATCCCATGCATTCATCTGGAGGCATCACATCTCCTAGTAAACCCAGCCCCAGGCTCACAGAGATACTCTAGAAGCAGTGGAACAGGGGGGCTTTTGTGGGCTAAGTGCCTCTTCATGTCTGTAGGCAGCTCTGTACATCTTGACACTTGGTGATTAGAGATGTTAGTCTGCACTTATCGGTGCCTGAGTATCTCTCAGCGCTTTGCAAATCCTGATTAAACAAACCTTAGTTAATGGTTTTTGATTTTTTAAATTTTTTTTTTTTAAATCCTTATATTGCCAGGGTGTGGTAAAGCCACTTCCTTAATTTCTGAATCTGCTGAATCAATGGCAGTGCTGCAAGCAGAGCCAGGTGCCCTCACTGATCACTATTCAAGGCCTCAGCATGAGGGCTGGGCGGCTCCTGTCCCTTTGATTTTTGGCTTGGCCTGAGCTGCCTGGGCAGAGGGGCTGACGTGGATGTGCAGTGACCTGGGCTTGTCCCTTGTCCCTGGGCTGGGAATGCCCCCAGTGCCAGGGAGAGGTGGGAGACGTCCCTGCAGCCTCCTGGGGTCAGATCCGTGGGTGTGGCAGCTCACACTCACGGGTGTTACACACTTGGAGTCCCTGCATGGCACACACACACGTGGGGAGAGGGCAAAGGCTGCTGGCCCCTTGTGCAGCGTGAATTTATAGTCAGATGTGAGCTTTTATGTCTCTGAGAATGCTCAGCAGTTTGAGGGAGTAAGTGCAGGATGACACAGGACAGGAGGGTAGGAAGGGGGATTTGTGACCACGAACACAACCTTTGCCTGTCCTGAGGCCTCTGCTGGACCATCAGCCTGAATCACACAAAAATCAGGACAGAAAGTCCTTCTGTCTGCCTTAGCCTGACCGTCTTTCTTCTCTTAGTCTTGGACTTCAAATTCTTCCTGGCCCGCTGGTCAGAGGCGAGGGCAGTTCCATGGGCTGTGCCTAAGGGATGCCTTGGGGAACACTGGTAATATTGGACCTGCATGGTGGGGGAGGACAAGAAAATTATGAGAACACCAGCCCCCAGAGCATCCTGAGCCCTTGGGTAAGACCTTGCTGTCTCACAGGGAGGGTTACGTGTATTTAACTCCTATCAGAAAAGGAGAGCAAGAATGACTGGCAGGATGTGGTCAGTAGGCACTTCACACTTCCTTTGAAACCACAAACCCCAGGATACTTTTATTTTTCTCTGGAACAGTGCAAAACAAACTTGGCTTGTGGCATTTTCTGTGAATCAAACTGAATTAAGGAGTAGCTGTATATAACAAAAATTCTGGTGAGGGGTTCAGATGCTGGGCTTGGAGGTGTTTTTTTGCAGATTTTTCCCATTCCAGATGCTCTTGTGGCTCTGAGGAAAGCAGAAACAGAGTGACCTGGGCAGAGCTTATTGGGCTCTTTCAGATGAGATCAGAGTGGTGGGAGCCTTGCCACACACATTAGTTTAGACAGTGAAAATAGATTAATTTCTTATCACTGCTTGCAGCGTATTTTGCAACCAGGTTTTAAGTCCTCCTGTTGCAAAGTGCTCTCAGCACTGCAAAAATGTGTGCACGTGCTCAAAAGGAAGAGACCAGACCAAATGTCACCCTCTCACCACCACCAATGCAGTTGGCATTAGCATTTGGCAGTGAGGATCCTCTTCAGCATCCTCAGCAGAAGCTTCCACAAACATGGGGTTTGGGCCCATAAGGGTCTGGGTTTTCTCTTTGGATCTGGTGGTTTGGAAAGTACTTGCTCACCAGAGGAAGCATCATCATTCATGTTTCCCTGCAATGGAGCACCTACAAAAGGGATTTTCTCTCCTCTGCACCAGAGAAGGCCTTAAATGGCCAAGTGAGCTGCATGCTGTCTTTCCCTGCCAATAACCCCCTGATAGCAATCACAGCCACGTGGTCAGTGTCCTTGATGGCATTTGTCATCGCGCCTCACAAAGCCTTGGCTCTGCCTCTCAGCAGGAGCTTTAAGCCTGATGACAGATGCCAGTCCTCCCAGCTCCAGTTCTGGTCTCTGGAGTGAGTGGGATTGTGTTTTGTCAGCTAATAAGGATTTCAGTGCAGTGCTGGGGAAAGGCACTGGCTACTCCCAGATGTGTTTGATTCCAGCGTGAGGATGGGATTTGGTACTCAGTGTGGTTGGAGCAGTTAATGTGGAGGTATCATCATACCACAGATACGATCCCTTGCCCTGGACCTTGGGATGTAAGCACCAAACCCTGCTTGGCTCTGGGATCCAAGTGCCTGTTGCCCTTGGAGACCCCAGGTAGGACATCTCAGCAGGATTTGTCCCTCTTTAGGAATGCTCTACACCCAGCAGCAATATGTGGAAAGTGATTTTTTTTTTTTCTTCACCTTATTTATTTACTCTGGGAAAGACCCATTCCTTGTATTTTTATGGAACAGAGGAGGCTAATTTTTAGCACCTGAGGCTTTAAAGCAAAATAAATAATAAAACCTGAAAAGGTTTATTTCTATTTCCAAAACATTCCTGTGTTTAATTCAGCAACATAAGTATAACTCTTGACTCCTTCTGTGAAACAAATTATTACCTGGTAACAGCAGGGAAAACCATTTCAAAATCTCTTCCAGGTATCCAGAAAATCACAAAGCAGAGTTACAGCCTGAAAGTGAAGCCCCAAACCACATCTGAGTGTCAGGTTTAAAAGCAGCTGAGGTGAGAAGATGCCTGAACATGCATATTTTGTAAGTGGATAAGCAGCAACGAAGTGTGGCGTTTCCTGCCTTTTGGAAGGGTTTTAGTGGGCTGGCTGATCCTGATCTCCCGAGGTAATGAACAGGGATGGGAAATGGTGCCTGCAGCTGCAGGGAAGGAGTGGGGAGAAAGGAGGCAGGAGGAGAAATAAATGAACAGGGTTTAGAGACTGGAGGTGTGTAGCTCCTGAAGGGCTCGGTAGGAGGTTACCTCTGCTGATCTGACAGCGCTGTGTGGGTGCTCTGGAAATCAACCATGGCTGTAACCACCACAAACCCAGGGACAGCTGAAATCCAAATATCTGGTTTTAAACTAAACTAACAACATTGGCCTGATACTTTTCCACATTTTTCTCCAAGGTGTAAAACGTCCTTGAAGGTGATGTTTTTATGATATTGTGGGCAAAATGCATGGGTTGAGGAGCCTGCTTTCCTCTTCTCTCCTTTGCTGTAGATGAAGCAGAACTGTTCCAGCCCAACACCATTTGCTCCAAGAATCCCCAAGTCCTGAGCAAGCTTTTGATAGTTTCCCTCTGAAGCTCAAGCCTAAGATAGTCTTTACTGATTTCTCTGTGATGTGTCAACCTTTTGGGTGCTGAGGCCACAGGGGTGGCAGGACCTCACAAGGCCCGGGCTCTCTCCCCTGGGCCAGGGCAGGTAACACCAAATGTTTTCTTGGAGCCTTTCCCTGGCATCGCATCTGATGGAGACCCTTGAGCTTGCACTTGACTAAACACTAAAGCCTTGTCTCCTTTGAAGTAAGATTCCTTCTTCCCTCTGTTGTGTTGAGATTTAGAGCCTGTCTCAGCACTGCCTGTGATGCCATGATGTCGCGGTGAGTGATGAAATCCGTGCTGTGCTCCCCAGGGCTCCCCTCAGCCTGTCCTGCACACGTACAGACCCTGGGGTATTCAACCAGCAGTGGGTTGCTGTGACAAACAGCCCTGTCAAACTATTCCTCGTGCTGCATTCCCTAACCTTGGTCACTTGGCTGGTGCTGCAACCTGAACTGCAAAGTCCAGTGCTGCTGGATTTACAGTGGGCACAGTGATCTGCAGTGCATGTGTCTCATGGAGTAAGTATTCCAGGGGGAGAAGTAAAACATAGCTTTCTGAGCTGTTTGTCTCCAGCAGCTTCAGTTCGCTATTTTCTTTTTTCTTAATGCAAGCTGTAGAAATAAAATTAACTCTGAGGTGAATTTGGGTTTCTTTGGATTTCCCCCATCTCTTTGGCTTTTGGAGTGAGGGAGACCTGTATATTTTGCCAAGAAAGATGGATGTTTGTCAGTGACACTTCCTGTATCCTGTCCTTTGAGAGCTATTGATGGCACTTGGGAATTGACGCCTTTGAACCCCAGGAATTAATGCCTCCCAGCTGTTCACAGCACAGATCGGTCCCTAGACTGCATGTTTTAACTAAATTGGTTACAAAGCAAATCTGTCTAAACTGGTGTGAGCCCCTTTGTGTGGACACTCCTAAATCAGTTTAAGAGTGGCTGGTATTGATTTTAACTTAATGTGGTTTGTTACTGAAGTAAGCTGGATCAATAGTGCTAAATAGGTGCCATTTCTTGTGTTGACTTTGCGATGGAAAACATGCATAGAAAAGATGAGCAGAAAGGGCAAAAGATTGAGTTTCTTCTTTTGTTGCTTCCCAGTGATCATTTCTCAGTTTTTATGGCCAGCTTGGGGATTTTCCCCCAAAAGATACCACTTTTAACAGCACTTTTGAGGTGGTTATAAAGATTCCAAATCCGCCTTAGCAGGGGATTTCTGGGAACGCAAACCTTGTTTCACTTGTTTATCACATTTGCCTTTGTGCCAGGAACCCGTGTGGGGAAGCAGCACCTAAAGTTTCCCAAAAGCTGTGGGGAGGATGCTCCATTGTTCATTTAGTGCCTGGAGCCGTGCTTTGCCATAGACGTTCTGCATGGCCCTGGGAAAACCATGAGGAGCCTCCATCTCGTTCACCCACAGGTACTGATGGCTGTGTGCAGCAAATATGGAGATTTTCTTGGGCTGATGAAATTAGCAGGAGAGCACAGAAGCACCTGTGAGGATTTGTGTTCAGGCTTATGGCCCTCCTGCCAGAGGATCTCTGCGCTTGCCCGCAGATGAGCCAGGGGAGCAGGATCTGGGATGTCCTCAGGAAAGGTGGAGTGGAGGACTGTGTGATGAGAATGAGTTGCCCTGTCTCCTCATTAGGACTCAGATTTTATTGAATCCAATGAGATCTTTGCCTTCAGCCTCTCTGCAAGCAGCATTTAGCCCTTGCTATCTGTGCCGTGGGTTCCCCCTCAAGCATTATTCATGAGCCTTCCTTCCTCCGTGCCTTTGCAGAACCGCTGGGTTATCATAACCCTCTGAGTTTAGCTGCTAAATCTCATCTGTTGTAACTGTCAATTATGGATCTGTGCTGACCATCAGAGCCTTGTGCTGAGTCCCTGCTGGCCCCTGTGGAGCAAGTGCTTCCCTGCCCCGGTAGCTGAACGATGCCTGCGGTGCCCCGAGGCTGCTCCTTGGACACAGGGCCCAGGCTGGCTGTCACTTCACACCCCTCCTGCTCTCACAGCCTCTGCAGCAGGAGAAATCCAAATATCTGCTCCACAAAACACCTCTGAACCCTGGGTTTCCACTAGGTCTTGGACAGGTTTCCCTTGTCCCCCCTCCTCTTCCAAATCTCATCCCTGAAAGACACATGATGGAGATGCCTTCACACACTCGGCTCATTGCCATGCACATTGCAGTCAAAATCTCATTTTCATTCCAGAAACAAAGGGTCTGTCAGCTCATTTAACTGCTCAGAAAACACCAAACAAGAAATAAAGCCCAATTAAGAATGAAGAGAAGGAAGAGGCTCAGTATAATGGATTGTTTTGGTAAGTGGTTTCGTCAGCTCCATTTGCGAGCTGTTGCTATGTGACCCAGTGGTCAGGCTGGGGCTGGTTAAGGGGCAGGCAGGGCAGGCAGCTGTCCTGGGGGCTGCTCCTCGGAGCTCTGGGGGCAGTGGACATGTGGATGGTCTGTCCCACGAGAGGCTGTGCGCCCAGACCCCAAGTGCCACATTTCTCCTGCCAAGGGGTGAGAGCAGGGCATGGGGTGCTGCTCTCTAACATCCCCTTGTCTCGCAGAGGCAGCCCTGTGGGAGCTGCTGCTGGACCTGCCTTGGAGGCTCTGCCCAGGTAGCAGCAGATGGAGGAGGCAGCTGTCACCGTGGCTGGTGACCTTCCTGCAGACACCACCAGGCTGTTCCTGGGGATGGCCCTGTGCTTGCAGGTTTCTCACAAGCTTTCCCCTGACTTTTCTCTTCCCCTCAAGAGATGACCATTTCAAACAACGGTTCTGCTTTCTGATGCATTAAGACTTGGAAATTTGCCATCCATCACAGCTGTGTGTTTGAGCCTGTGTGATTATTTTGGGAAGTGAACCATGGTGATTTGTGTGTATGTGCTTTATTGGCGAGCAGGATGTTCCCTATCTACCTCTCCCTGGCTGTCTGCATTTGCATTGGTTAATAAAATGTCTGATGTTCAATGACTTTCTGATGGGTGAACAAGATTTGGCATACAGGATGTAGTAGTTTTTCACGAAGGCTAAAATTTCATCCTGGGAGACTGAACCCTCTGTGGCAGCCATACACAGTCCATAATAACAGAAGCTTTTAACCCATCCGTAATTGCTTTCATATAGAAAATGATTGCTGTAAGTTAACTTCATAATTCTAAATCAGTGGCTCTCAGTAGGAGTTCAGATGCTTTAATTTGCCCTGAATTATCTTTAACTCACAGGCAGTTCATCTATGCTCTTTTCTGATTATGTTCCTTGTCACTCTGACCCAAACTTTGTCTATTTAATTTTGCCTCCTCTTTCTGAAATTAGATGAATTTTCAGTGATATTTCACCAGTGGGGATGATACTGGCTGGGGAGAGGAGCGGATGAGGTGCTCCCGCCTGGAAGCCAGCCCATGCTGTGAACCTGTCCTGATGTGGTTGTGAGGGACCCAGCTGGGGTTCTCCTGCTGGGTTGAAGGTGTGGCTACTCCCCAGCAGGGTGGGAGAGCACCCCAAGCAGGGCCACCACAATGGTGGCTCCTGGGTTGGTTCATGTTGCAGATAAATGCGATGCCATGGCTCCCTTTCTTTGGCTGTGAGGAGAAGGGAAGGACACCGTGGCTGTCTCTGTGTTCACCCAGCACGTGGAGCTTTCCTGGGCACAGCATTTGATGTGCTGTGATGGCATGCAGAGCACAGATGTGGTGGCAATCTCAGGGTCCCTCCCTAATGAGGACAAAGATCCTGGCTGGGTTGTTTGGCAGTCCCAGAATGAGCAGGGTGGCCACACCTCCCCTTATGGCAGCAGCCAGCTTGTGTGACTTTGAGTGACAGCAGATGAAGGGATTGCTTTACGGCTTGTCTCTAGAACTGCACATCTGTGTCAGCTCCTAGCTAAATCAATAAACAGGATGCTGAAGGAAAAATACTTTCAGGCTTCTCATGTCTTTGTGCATCAAACTGATTGGGCGATGAGAAGCTCGGGTGGTAGCAGGGATTCTGGTGTGGTTGGGCTGAAAACTTCTTATCAAATCAAAGGTGAGGGCTGGGTCCTGGAAAGTGCTGGCCGGTTGTTCCCCTGGTCATGTGGATTCCTTTCCAGTGGTAGTTACTATGCAATTTGGATAGAAATCTTCAACCTAGGAGCCTGTGGTACAGCATCAAGAAGTGGAGAAAAATCACTTTGCATGTTCCAACAGACTAATAAATTACCTATGGAAATGCACTTGGGAATATTCCTCAGTAATTGGATTTCAGCTGTTGTTTCAGTGTATGTGCCCCCAGGCTCTGGAGGTAAAAGGACTCCACTGAAATGCTTTGAAATGTTCTCTGGCACCTACAGAATGTGTTTACTATTAAAAAGTGAAACCTGCAAGTCAGAACGCTACTGAGTGCAGTTTAAAAACAAAATTGCACCCCTGCAGCATAGCTCAGGGTGCTGAAGCATCTGGTTTATCCAGACAGTCTGTACCCAGAAACATTCCTGTGACTCGAGTGGAGAAGTCCTGTCTGTGTCTCCTGCCAGGCTAACACAGGCACGGCTGTGTCGTGCAGCAGGGTGTAGAGAAGGAACCCTTGAACCATGGCTGGTTTGAGCTGGGGAGTCCACAGGGCCTGGAGCAGGCTAAGAAACACCTAGGAGGCTTTGAAGGATGAGCACTTTTAGTTTTGGTATCACTTGGGTGCACTGGTCCTGCCCCTGGAAACAAAAGTGCTCTTACAGGCTTGAAATACAGAGAATTGGCTGCTTTTGCAGAGCATGAGGAGCAATAGCTCCCTAAAGTACCGGCAATGTGTGTGGTGAAGAGGAGATGTGCTCTTGGGACACTGACCTGGGTGTCTGGCACTTTTTTCTTTAAATGCTGGTGACATCTCCAGTCCTGCCCTTGATGCTGAAACCACAGATGAAATAGGGAGGAATAAGCTGTCAGTAACATCACATGATGACCACTGAGTTTGATATGGAAAAAGAGGGCAATTTGAAGTGACAATAATTTGGATGGAATTGAGTCTGGATGCTGAGAAAAAATTCTTGAATTTGGGAGCAGAAGGGAAGCAAAGCCTTTCTCCTTAGTCATACATATCTTATAAATCTGAATAAATGGTGGGGTTTTTTAGTTTGGTTTGGTTTTTTAACATGGTGGTCCCAGTTGTCCAAATTCTGGTTCTCAGCAGCCACATGCTGCAGCTGTCTGCTCTCACTGGGCATCACTTGGCCTTTTCCAGTGGAGATGTATATTGAGATGAAAAGGACTAGACTTGCAGTTCAAATGCTGTGTGTGCAGTTCCAAGTCTAACCGTGAGTTTAAAACACAGCATCCTGAAAAGATGTTGATTTTGAATTGGGAGGCCTCCCTTGGGAATCTCTCTTCAGGGGTCACCTTCAACTTGTTTTGCACAGAAGCACATTTCTAGGATTCTACAGGGCAATCAAACCCAGACATCCCTGGTGCGAAAAGTAGGACTTCTTTTTTTTCACAAGGTTTTTGAGTGTAAACCATAAGTTATTATGAGTGTTAAACCTGTTGAAGAGCAGGGAAATGGAATTTTTTTTCTTCTATTAAAGAAGTGTTTAGACAAGCTGTGGGGCAGCCATAAGCAGAGGCAACTGAAAAATCACCGTATTTTCCCTTAGATTTACATTTTTTGTCTGAAGATATTGAAAGCTTCCCATCTCCACCTGAACCTTTCAGCTTTCCCTGCCCTTTGGCAGCAGCCAAAAGCAAGCTTGGCCCCACCAACTGCCCTGGTTTGTTTTGCGGGAGCTACACGGAGGGAAATAAATCTGCTCTGCCGACTGAGGCAACTAGTTCTGTGGGTTTATAAATGCTGCAATTGAGTGTTTTGACACGGCAGTCAGATATAGTTAATCTTTCCCCTGACCTCCCGGTACCGGAGCGCGGGCTCAAACCGCTGGTTAAGCACGTCCGTCTCCTGTTGTAGCATTCGCGCTCCAGCGCCCCGGCTAATCAAGTGTAATATATCTCTGGGTAAAACACACACTCTGCTTTTCACAGCTATTTAAACAAAAAGCAGACCTTGGTGCATTAGTTACGTACACAAACCACAGAGGGTTGTGGTTCCTGTGGTTGGGAAAGGAGCTGGGTGGGCTGGGCTTGTTCCGGGGAGGAGGTGTGGGAAAGGTGTGGGAAATGCTTGCTTCCATCTGCCCAAATATGTTAAAAAAAAAACCCCAAAGCCCACTTGGTGTCGTATCAAAGGCTTTGAATCCTGATGGGGGGATGGTTTTGTGTATGAATATGGAAAATGGCTGCTTGGTGTCATCCCAAAAGTTGTGTAGCCTGATGGGTGGGTGGTTATGGGCCCAGGGTCCTGCACTGAGCGTTAGGAGAGGTGGGACTGGCTCTGGGTGAGATCAGGGGTATCTTGTACAGAGGCTGCGCTAATTATCTGGTCTCAGTGCCTGGTATTGATAAGCCTTTCCTACAGCAAAGGGTAGCTCAGGAGACACTCAAATTTGGGCAGGACAGTGAGCTACAAGGATTAGAGGCATAGTACTTATTTAAATTGCTGAGCTTTTCTCTTTGGCAGCACAGCTGGATCTGTAAAATGTGCTGTCCACAGAGGTTCAAGGATGACTCTGGTAGCTCAAAGCAATCTTCCTTTGCAAATCCAGTAAGACCAACTTGCTGTTTTTAGACTTATTAATCCCAGCTTTGACTGGGAGAAACTGGGAATGTTTTGACAAGAGGTATATGAAGAGTGGCTCTGTTTTTAATAGCATATAACAGATCATGTCCCTGTGCAGTGCCCACGGACGTGAGGCAGGGAAACCACAGGAGCCCTGATCTCAGATAGTGGGGTGAGGTGTGGGATGGAGCCTGGAGGTCACTGAAGGGAATGGCATTCTGTCTTGGGCTGGTGTGGATGGTTTTGATGGCACCTGTGACTCTGGAAGGTGAGGCCAGGTGTTCACAGAACATCCCATGGTAGCTCAGAAGACAACCAGGAAGGAATAAATAATGCAGGAAATTAAAAAAGAAAACGGGAGAAGAAAAAACATGTTTCAGCATTGGTCCAAATCCTGGTTAGGCTTGTGAGTAAGGCAGTTGTGCCAGCAGGGCACAAAGTAGTCTGTGACTGCTAGATTAATGAGTTATGTGATTTTTGGAGGTCTATAAACACTGGAATGGATGACCTCTTGATACCCCATCAAACTTTATATTTTCCTATGATACTTTGACAGTTTTCCCCCAAAGGATCCCAGATGCTTTCTCCTGTAATTTTTCTAGCCTCCTGTTTGATCTCCCTGGGATATCAGTGTGGATTCACTGATGTGCCTCTGTTAAAATTCAACAAAGCTTCTGCTTGAGAACTCTATTTTACAGAGCAGGTCATCCTGCTGGATATTGAAAAATTACACAGCTCAGGATAAAATATATCCTAACCCACCAAAAGTCTCGTACGCCCAAGTGCGAGGTTCCTCCAGGCAGTACAATGTGTAAGCCCTATATAAATGTCTGTGTGAAAATAAGATACTTAAATCTCTTTTGAATCCTGGCTCTCCCAAGCCCGTCGCAAAGCCAGTCCGCGACCTCTGCGCCTCCCTGCCTTCCCCGGGAAGCGGAGCTGAGCTCTCCTTGGGGAGCCGGGGGTGAGGCTCGGCGCGCTAATGTTTGTAAAGCCCTTTGAAGGTGAGTGTCAGCGCGTACCCGCAGCAGCAGCCGGGCTTGCGAGCGCTCATTGCCATGCAGGGCATGCTCAGAGAGCAGCTCCGTGGCGGTGTGTTAACTGTGCTGATAAATCTTGTGTAAAAACAACACTCCACCGCGCCGTTAGAGCTCCTTCCACCTGGGAACATCAAAGCCCGACACAAGCGCGGCTTGATCCTCGCAGCAGCTGCGGTGCTTGGCGGCGCAGGCGGGGCTGTGGGGACACCCCTGGCTCTGGCAAGAGAGGGAGGCAGTTCCTGGGGTCTCCTAGCAAGGGGCTCTCTGCACCACAATAACCATCTGACCCCAAGTTTCTATAAATATACCGAAAATACGCTGCTGGGAGCTGACCAGTGCTCCCAGGGAGAGGAGCGCAGCCTGCAAATCACCCCAAGCAAGTTCAGGCTTTAGCAATAAGAAAAAAATATATAGGACATATTTTAAGTCTGTCTTCTCTGCTATGAAAGGTAATTGGATACCATTAGGAAATCAAATAGCGATGGATACGAAAGCAGTCATGCCAGCACTGGAACTGCGTGCCTGCCTTGTGCAGAGTGCTGCAGGATTGCAACCTGTGCCCTGTTCTAAAGGCTCCAATGTCTGTTAAATGTCTTTCCTTCTCCTAAAGCTTTGAATCCAAAACAGCTTCAAAATAGGAGATACCTGTTATTAAGCTTTCTTTTTTCCTGTGGCTTGCATTAAGTTACTTATGTTAAAAGAGATAGAAATTTCTGTTAGGGAAAAATCATTAGATCAAAGGATAATTTAGTTTGCAAAGGCCCTCGAGAGGTCACCGAGTCCAACCTTCTGCTGAAAGCAGGGTTGACCTCAAAGTTAGATTGGGTTGTGATTTAAATGTGATGACATTTATTTATATGGTGATAATTGTATAACGCTTGAGTGTGTCAGTTTATGTTCAGTCTGGCCCTTCTAAATAAAGGGATAACTGGAGAAAATGGACTGGGATTTTTGAGATTAATATCTGGGTAATAATCTAACCACCACTGCCTTTTTCCCAGCCTGGCCCAAGCCAGGACCGGAAGGATGCTGTGCAGGGCAGGAGCCTGGGGCAGGTCCCAGATATGGACATGGCCACTGGGAGCCAAGGAGGGTCCTGGGATTGTCCCCAAGCTCATCCTGTGGGTATCCCTGTGCCAGGTTCAGCTGCCTACACCGCCCCTGGCAAAGCAAGGGACAATCTTAACCTGTGCACAGCAACATCAGCCCCAGCTCCTGCAGCTCTGCTGTGTCCCCCTCCTCTCCCAGACACTGAAGAGGAGCTGAGGAAGAACAGAGAAAGTTTTAGTTCAGCAAATCCATAAATCATTTCATTTGATGATTATTTATGAACTAGATCAGAAGCTTCTGACAGTAGCTCTTAAGAAGGAGTTCCTGGCTGCCGAGCAGTTGGCATAGTTGTCCTCTGAGAACATTAAATATGCATTTGCACAGGTGACTGTGGCTTCTTCCATTAACCCTTGGTTTTCAGCTTTCAGCCATTACTGCACTTTTTACACACAAGCACGTTAATACTTTGTAATTCTACCCTAGAGACTTCATTAGGAGTGCAGTGCCCTCTCCCTGAGGTGTAGCAAGGGTTGTTTGTGCTGTGTCTCACACTCAGCGGTCCTGCCTTTCTTATCTGAAAGCTTTTTTCCCTCAAACTGTATTTACTGCTTGGGGATGGAGACTTCTGCAGTGGGGCAGGAGCAATGCAAGCTGCTGTTCCTTGCTGCCAAGTAAGGCAGCAAAACATGACCCTGCTGCTGTCCTTGCTGCTCCTGCTGTCTCTGGAATGTATTTCAAGATTTTTGTTGTGCTGATGCCACAAGAGGCATCCTCCCGGTCCCTCTGCCAGGGAAGGACCCTGCAGGCCTGCACACTCTCCCAGCTGCTCGGTGAGGATCCAGGAGCCACAATGCACAGGCTGAGTATGAACATGAGGGGTTAATGTTGGAGGCACAAGGGCTGCAGGGTTCCTCTGCAGCTCTTGGCCAGGTTTGGCACTGTCACTTCGTGGTGTCACTTGACAGTTAAAGCAAACACAAGCGATGTTGCAAAGAACAAATTAATTAGATTTGACAATAAGACTGGGGAACGACTTGACTTTGGACTAATGTGTTACAGGAAGGGAAAGTATTTAATTGCTGGCTTCTTGGCTTTCCGTTTAAAACCAGACACAGGTTTCCAGCTCTTGTGTGGGAGTAGGCACCTTTCTGGTGTCCAATAATGGTTTGGGTAAGTGAGTATTTCCACTGCTGTGGAACTTGTTACTCAGTGTGAACTGGGAAAAACTTACTGGGTTCCTGTAGTATTTAAGAATCCTGTACCAAATTTCCCCACTAACCTGAGAAGTTGGGTGGATGTGAGTAGCAAGCGTGCCTGGGTGCCTGCCTTCCTGCCTGGCTCCTGCTACAGAGCTGGGTACCAGCTGCTGGTTTGCACCTTTGCCTTCAACTGAGTTTGACGCAGAAGTTTCTGATTACCACAGAAAGTTTGGGAGATTTTATTGCACTTAAATCCTGTGGTTGTTCTTTTCTGGGATCATTTTGCACTTGGTGGCTTTGCCAGTTTCCAGTATTTGCAGTGAGGTGGGCACACCCACCACTTCTGGGTCTTCTCCAGGTACAGCTCCCCAGCTCTGCTGTGTTACCTCTCCTACAGCTGGAACACCCTAAACAGACTCAGAATAAAATACATTTGAAACCCAGGAATCCTCTTCATTTTCATCCTTTTACCAAGAGCCTTATTCTAATGTGCAAGCTTTTATGCAATGAGCTTTATTGTGTAGATCTACTAGTATGGGTTACAGCTCCAGTTTAACATTGAATATTAGCATTTATTATTTATATAGTGCAAACAATGCACTAAGATCAGTGGAACTGTCTTAGTTACAGATGATATAAACCCCTGATTGTTATTTTTGTGGCTTCATAAATCCGGAACTTCTGATGCTCCAGTTATCCACCTTTGGCACATGGAATCTGCAATGCTCTGGCAGTATTTGCCAAAGGCGGGAAACTCAGTTGATGAATTTCAGGAAGACTGTACCTGAGTCCCTCTGCCTGTAGGAATAGACCTGAATGACACAGCTGTAGCATTTATGTGCATTTCTTGGGGATGAAGGATTAACAGATGATGGATTAGGCAAATTAATCTATGGTTTGTCAGGACTACATTACACAAAGTTCAATTTAGTTTGATGGATTAATTATTTATTATTTATTATTTGCTGTTGTGTGTCAGTAAGTGGCTCTTCCTAATGTGATGATGTATGAGAGCAGCCCATGCCTGAGCTGCTGTATGTAAAGGTCATCGTTTCCGTAATTAACCCCATTTTTCATGGACTTTTAATGGCGATACATTAATTTGTGCTGGTCTGGAATGTGACAAAGAAATGCCATGCCTTGAGTTAGGTTTTCTTCAGCTGGAGAGCTTCAAACCATAGGACTATGAGTAGTCTTTTGGGGTACAAGCACACCCATTGCCTGTAGTTGAGTTTCTCTGACCCAGCAATATTTTCAGGGAGACAGAGAGGATTTAGGTGCCTGCAATGCCAGTTTTAAAAAGGGGTATGAAGCAGGGTGATAGAGCAGCATAAACCTGGCAGTGCGAGGTGGGACTGGGACCAGAGCCACTCTTGAATTTCTCCAAGGCCTCACACTGAATCATTGCAAACAACTTCGTAGCAGAGCAACATCCAGGTACTACAGGCTGCAGGGCTGTGCTACAGCTATTTTTCAGTGGCTTTTTCTAAAGGTGTGATCCCATTTCCCCCTCTCTGAGCTACCTGACTCCTCTTCTGCAGCCTGCTCATTCCTGCTGAGCTGGGTTTTGGGGATGTGCTTGGGGACAGCGGTTTCTCTGCAGGGACACCTCCTTGGATCGTGCCCAAGGCTTTGGAAACTGCTACTCCCATCTCATAGCCAGCCTCAAAGCCACGGTGGAATCTGGGAGGTGAGGTCACTGGGCTGCTCCAGGTGGGAGATATGCCCTTGCCTGAGTATCAAAGTCCATGTTCCCAAACAGCACCAGGAAGAAGGAAAAGGCTCTTTTTTCCTGGTGCAGGAATTGGGGCCAGCCTCTCCTGTAGGGCTGAGGCTGCATGTGCAGCCCCATCTCCCCATCTGCCTGCGAGGGCAAGGAAATGGCAGCGTCCTGCCTGCCTGGATGCTCCACACAGGCAGCAGCAGGTTTCACTCTGAATTTCCCCGTCTTTGTGGCTTAAATCAGAACCTTGGGGCTGGCAGAGCGCCTGTTTAACGATACCATGGGCTAATCATTTACAGCAGAATGCAAAGGCAAAGAAGTGTGTTTTTAATCTTTACAAATGTATCTAGATAAGCCAGGAGACAGACTTATCTTTTGTATTACAAGAATGGAGGGTAAAAAATCCACACTGAGGAACGTTTCTGTAGTGTCCTTGGCCTTTTCTTCAGCCTTTGTCTTTTCCTCTGTATCTTGCGCTGTTGAATTAATGGGATATGAACTCTGAATACTTAAGTGATCTATTCATTTTAATTAGCTTCCTAATAGCTTCTGGACAGTGATGGAACATAACGTCGGGGTCTGGGCTGTTTACCTCCCGAAGCCCAGGGCACTGCGAGTTGCCTGTGCACGGTTCCTGCCCTGCCTGAGCTGCCGAGCAGCCGCTGGGGCCGGAGGAGTTTTGGGCAGGTTGCGGGGCTGGAGGGTGTGAATGTCAGCGGGTGGAGAAACACAGCTGCGTGTGCTGCTGGCTGGGAATGCCGCCTCCTCTTGGGAGGCTCCCTGTTGCCAGCGCTGAGCAGGGGTGGGATGCCTCTCCTGCCTGGGGCCGGCAGCCCTGCAGCACGCTGGGCTCTGGCCGGTGGGGTGGGAATGGGCTGGATGCAGGAATCACGGGTGGGATGCCTCTTCTGTCTGGGGTTGGACAGCCCTGCAGCAGGCTGGGCTCTGGCCGCTGGGATGGGGATGGGCTGGATGTGGGAATCACGGGTGGGATGCCTCTCCTGCCTGGGGCCGGCAGCCCTACAGCAGGCTGGGGTCTGGCCGGTGGGGTGGGGATGGGCTGGATGCAGGAATCACGGGTGGGATGCCTCTCCTGCCTGGGGCCGGCAGCCCTGCAGCAGGCTGGGGTCTGGCCGGTGGGGTGGGGATGGGCTGGATGCAGGAATCACGGGTGGGATGCTCGCTGGGTGCGTGCAGAGGGCAGCGAGGGCTTCTCATCGCCCCGACACCTCCATCCGCAGCCCCCGAGGCGCCGGCCGGGGAAGCGCTCCCGGCAGATGGGCCTGTCTGGATTCTGACTGCATCCTCAGCAGGAAGCATACGGTGGGAGGCTGGGGACAGCGAGGTGAGGCAGCCACCGCGCTCCTCGCCTTCCGCTGTGCGCATGAAGCTGTGAATGGGAGGGAAGCCGGGAGCTCCGGAGCAGCCAAGACTGGGGGCAGAGAGATTCGCACCGTTCCAGTTTACCGAAGCTGTGAAGGATGTGATAGATGAATCACTTTTGCAGCAACCTTCTCTGCCTGAGATGTTAAGCTTCTCTGTGCGCAGCGTGTACTTGAGGAAAAGATAGAAGGGATGTTCTCTGAATCAGGGGAGAGGCTGACGCACAGAGACATTTTCAGGGGAATAATTTACATATGCATTCCCTTTCTAAAAATATCAGTCACAGTATTGCCTCTATTTTTGCAGGCAAGGCTCTCCAGGCTGGTAGATGGATAGAGCTGGGAGTCTGCACTCACATAGATCCAAATACCACAGGGCCGTCGGGATGGCAGCATGGGATGCCTTGTGCTTTGCTCAGGAGGCGGAGCCTGGCGCTGGCTGAGCTTCAGATGGGGGTGAAAATGGGCATGTTCAGGGTGACAGTGCCCCAGATGTCACCCATGCATGGTCTTGTGGGTGTGGCCTGCTGGACAGTGGTGGAAGTCAGTACTGGCCTGTTCCCTTCTGGAGAAGGAAGCTGGCATGACCGAGCAGAAGGCAATGACCCCTTTGGAAGGGGCAGAGAAAAATGTAGGAATGCTTCATTTCCTTGATCAATGGCTAAGAAAGATAGTGGTAAAAGTGTGCAGCACACCACAGTGATTGTCCTGGAGGCTGGTGGGTAGACACGGAAGGGCCTTTCCCACCACAGCTGCTCATGCCAGAGCCCTGGGGCTGGAGCCCTGTGCTGAGGGAGAGGAGGGATGTCAAGGTTTTGCTCTTGCCCTGCCTCCTGGCCTAGAGAGAACTGAGTTTTCGGATACTTTTGACATTGTCCTGCTCAGCTGCAGCAGAGTCAAAGATGAATCCCCTCTGACAGCAGTGGGAACACATCTGGGTCTGCACTGAGCTCATAGTTTAGAGCTGCTGGACTTTCATCTTGGTGAGGGAGGGTTGACGTGGGGCCAAAGCACGCCCTGACATTTCTTCATTTGATGTGGTCCTTTCCTGTGTGCCTGGGGACCCCAGCCAAAAAGTCCCAGAGCCTAAAGGGACAGGACTGTCCCTAATGTCGTTCCTGGGACCAGGTGGGACTGCAGGATAGGAACACCCACCTCCTGAGATGCTTAAGATAGAACCTGTGTCTTGGCTTCATAATAAATTAAGTAGCTCAATAGAAGCACACATTTATCTTGAACTTCTATCGTGTAACATCCTACAGAAACAAAGTGGAGGAGTGCTTTGATGTCACTCCAACAGCTTTCTCCATCCCCAGGTCTCCCATCTGGAATTTTCCTTAACCTTTGCCTTGGGCCTGTTAGGGACTGGTAAGTAAAGAAAGGAAAAGAAAAGGAGGAGGGGAAATAAAGGTACAAACTGGCCATTAATACACGTAAGCTGGAAAGAAAACAGGCATTGCTGCCACCAGAGGGTTGAGGTTATGAAACAGCTGTGCAGCAACACTGTGTCCGAGTGGTTTTATGATGGAAGCTGATAAATTTATGGAGAGGATTATACAGTCCAGACTTTGTGTTAGCAGGGACCAGACTCTCTGAACAAACTGCTGGGAATTTTGTGAAGTCAGAGCTATGCTGATATAAAAACTGTCTTTGTAACCCTGAGCAAAACCCATCTTTGGCCACTGCTTCACTGCAATGACTGATGTGAACCAGGGCTCCCCTGCAGTGTCACAGCATCCTCCTCAAACTGGGCACGCAGGGCCCTGACTAATGGGGACAGGAAAGAACACTCAAGGCCTCAGCTGAAACACCAGGGAAAAATTTTTTAAAGTGTTTTTTTCTCTTTTTCTCTGTGGGTTTTGTTAGTACTCTCAGGAAGTCCCATTAACGCCCACTCACTCCAGTAAGACACATCATTTTGCACCTTATTGTGTCTTCTATGAAAAGCTGGTACTGAGGAAGCAGTCTTGTGCTTCTTTGAAATCGTCTGTCAGAAAAAAACATCACCCGGAACAAACAAACAACCGCACGATCCCCGAGCACGCCGAGATTGATTTGTAGCACTTTTCTCCCCCACCTTCCCTGTGCAGAAATGTTTTGGCAAGCTGTGAAAAATCAGAACCCTTTGCTGTCAAATGCAATCTATTTGTGAGGGAGCTGCACTAGGGGCTCCGGGTGGATACGAGGGCTCTGCCAAGGAGCCGAACAATTCCCATCGAAGGGATGCTTGTCCAGAAGAGCAGACGCAGCCAGGGAAGTGTTTTTCAGCCTGTGAATGAGGACAGGAGAGGAGTGAGGAGGGCTCAGTGTGCAGCCTGCAGAGAGAGCTCTGGGAAAGAGATGCCACACCAAATGTAATACAAATGGGAGACAACCTGCCTACTCATTCATATCTAGGATTTTTCTAAGTGTTGCTGTTTTTCTGCATCCCGTTAAGCTTTTTGATTTGTTTCCATCTGTTCGGTATAGATCACTTCTGCAGTTTACTTAAAACACAAATACCCTTTATGAATCTCTACAGATGGTTTTCAAAGACTTATAGAAAGACAAAGATAAGATCAAGAAAATCTTGAGTGTTTGCCTCAGGGGAAAAAAATGGGACAGTCGCTTTGCCTTGCAGCTGCAAGCCACGTCAAATCAGACACTTTGATATGTTTCATTTTCTGTCTGAAGTCTACATCTGAAAGGCAGCCTGGCTTATTTCAGTCAATGCGCAATTTTGGTTAGTCGGGGCTCTTTCTCAGCTTCTAAAAAAGATGCTCATTTGCATCCTTGAACAAAGACAGCACTTTCCCCCCCTACATTCAGCGTGTCTTCGCCAAAAACTAATCATGCTGCAAAGCGTGTGTGGGTGTGTGTTTTTTGAGTGGTTCTCTCCGGCCTCGCTGCTCAAACTGCCGCAGGGATGGGTGCTCATCCTCTCCCGGGGAGCCCTGTCCAGGTCTGTTGTGTTTGTCCTGGTTCTTGGTAGCTCAAGCAGGGCTCCAGGTCAGAGCTGGGTTGTGCAGAGCCCGTTGGCAGGTGATGGTGCAGTGGATGCAATCCCCCTGCATCCCCCTGCATCCCTCTGCGGGACGCACAGGGACTGTGCCGGTGCCCTGCAGCCCCAGCCTGCAGGATGGGATTGGGAACACTGGGAGCAGGGAGCAGTGAAAGGTGTAGAAGGAGGGAGAACACACTGCTGGAGGACCATGCTCTGCTCGGGCAGTTTCAGCTGCTTTTTGCATTAACTTCTCCTCAGGCCAGGGTTGTAGCTGCATTAACTCTGCTGGCCTCGATGGAGAGGCTAAAGCCAGTCTCTGGGTAGTGCACCGCTTATGTGTTTTTTAAAAAGCCCAATCTTTTCCCAAAAAAAACCCTGAAGTAGGGTAACTGATACATTTTGGCTACTATGGTATTCTGCTTTAGACCCCTTGCTTGGGAGGGAGGGGACTCTCATTTCTTTTCTTTTCCTTTTAGTCTTGAGGGTCCATCCCAAAGCCATTTGACATCAAAGGGACTCCCTCCCCAAGCTTCAGTAGATACTGATGTGGGCTCTCGAAGGCTAGCCTCAGCCAGAATCAAAATCCTTGCAGAAATTTGAGTATTTGCATTGCAGACTGAACCACCACAAAAATAACACTCCACCTTAAATGCTCAGCATTACTTAGAGCTGATTAAAAAAAAAAGCCAAACCACCAACTTGTGGGAGACATGCACGTTAGCACTGGACTTTATGTGCAGAGACAAGGTGTGTATTGTTTGCCCAATTAAAGAGATAAAACCTGTAGACCACAGTCAGTGAAATGAGCTGTGAAATAAGTGATGACTCGCGGAACAGGCAGGTGCACGCACAAAGGCGTATGCAAACTGCTCTACTTATCTAAAGACAGTTTTATTGCCTGATCATCAATTTGCACCGAGGTTGCTTCCGAACCGCCTTTGTGCTGGGCTCTCAGATAAACAGGAAAAGGAGCAGCATCCCCCGTGCTTTTCTTGCCTTTTGGGGCAGGAATGGCCATCAAGAGTGGAAAGGAGGTAAGAGGAAAATGGGAAGGCCAGGGTTGTGCTGGGGCACGCCGTGGGACCTGTGGCAGTGCCCAGCCTGTGGCTTGTTCAGTGATGTTTGTGCTGCCAAGCAAGTTCCTCCCTGAGCATGTCCTCCACTGGGAGAAATGCATCCAGCCCCGAAATGTGGGGATGTGAAGGGTGCTTTCACACCTCAGTCCCAGACACAAGGAACTAAGTTAGGGAGGACAAATGAGAAATTCATTTTGCCTTGACCCAGCAGCGAAATTTGAGAGCAAAGTGTCTAAAAATTACAATTCCTGTCCTACATGGATCCAGCCAGTTTTGTGTAAACATGTGTGCTTGTAACAAATATTACCGGAAACAAATTTGCAAACCTGGTACTGAGCGTGGATTTGGGGGAGGTTTGCCAGTATTTCTTTGTGGGAGCTGCTCACCCCAGAGTTTTTCATTTGGGGCTGTGAGCCCCCAGGAAAGGGACATCTCCCACATGTGCTGTGCGAGCAAGAGGTGGCATGAGCTAAAATGCTGGATTTAATCCTTGGCACAATAGAAATACCAGGAAATTCTATATAAATACGGGTACATACTCAGTGTAGCTTGGTGTGATGGTGTTAAAATGGTTTTGCAGGGAAGTCAGAAGACAAGAACATTGCCCTCGATCTTGAACGCTGAATTTGCAAATGAAGCAGCTTCCTCTTTCCAGCTCTCTTTGTAAGTCAAAGACTGCCTGCAGGAGTTTTACAACAATGTACATCAAGCCTTTTCCAATGCACATGTGGCTTAGGGATCTAGGATTTGCCTCAAATGGATAATTTTATAGTTTGCATCAGAAGTTTGTTCTTCTAGAGATTAATAAGTCTCATAAGCTCAGCTGTGAGACTTTAACAAAGGACAAGTTTGGGTTCATTACTGAACATTTACACCTGGAAATGATAACCATATTATAGTATTTTGCATCCAGGTAGTGAGTCTGAGAACCAAATAATTGTTGGAAAGTTTCAAACTCCTTGAATGGAGCATGTATTCCGTGATGAATAACCTCACCTGATGAAACTTCTCAAGAAATTAAAAACTTCTCAATAAACAACTTTGACTTGATTGTTAGCTGCTGAATTCGCCACTCCTGATCTCGAGGAATAGAGACGGACTTTTTTAACTGGGTGGTTCAGGAAATCTGAAGTTCATAAAGCCAACACATCTGGTGGCTGTGCTTGTGATGGATTTCACACTCTAGCCTGGTTTGCCGACATTTGTCTCCAAACAACATTCATTTCAAAAGCAAGGGTGAGAGCATGGCTGTGACAAATTGGTTATCAAATTAGACTGATTACAGACTTTTTCTTTTTTTAACACTCATTCTGTGAAATTTCCTTTTCTCAGTCTTTAGAGAGACTCATACGAAAGCTTCAGATCTAAGCCCTGCCAAACTTGAAAAGTTTTTTCAGTTCTGCCCCCTCTCAATTTAAGGGAACTGTGGTTTCCTCCTAAAGAGACCCTTGCCTAAGGCAAGGCAGCAGAGCTGCTGGAAGCAATTGCACTTCTGAGACAGGGAGAAGAAAGAGGGATCATCAGCCAAGCTGAAAATCCAGGGGTTTTGTCCTTTGGCTTGCTGAACAAAGTTTTATCTTAGGACAAAGAGAGAAAGGACTCCTGGCCACCGCCTGTGAGGCTTTTTAAATGGTGTGGATCAGGCAGGAGTTATTTTAGGTAGATGAGTGTGTGCAAGTGTGCCCATGAGCATAGTGCAGGGGAGGTCTGTAGAGACTGATAGCCTAAAAAATAGGGGAAATACCAGATATTTATTGCCAAAGTAATACCAACCTTTAGTTGCTGCATGGACGAAAAGAGAAAACGTTGTTATTGCCCTCTAAAGGGTCCTGTAACCTACCTGCCCCTCATATGCCTATCCCTGTGAGAGGGGGAACAGCCGCCCAGATCCCCTGGAATGTCCTTGCCTGGGCACATGGATGCAGGAGAACTCAGTGAGGCCTTAGTTAGCTGAAATCTATGGAAATGTGTCACATGTTGTGCCAAGTCTGTAGGAGGTCTGCTGTGACGTCCTTGCGTGTCACTCCAGACAGAACAGTGATTTTATGAAGTTCACTTCGTAAAGGATTGACCTCATTATCCCGAGGTAACAGCTGCTAAAGCACATGGACTGTCAGGACCCACTCCTGGTTTCCAGCATGTCTCTCATGCTGCATACTGTTGTTTTCTGAGAGCAGAGGAAAGGATGGAGAAGAGGGAAGACAAGTGGGACTGAATGTGGTATGGCCCTGTGACAACAAAAAATCCTGCAACTGCTCAGTCTGGGAACTGTCACTGATGTAACACAGCCCATAGGTACCTCCATAGCACAGACCTTGCACTTGCAGTGTCATTTGCTAACTTTTTTTTTTAATGTGTCCATATTCAAAAGAGTCTCTGCTCCTGATATGTCAAAACTGCCATTAAAATTAAGAAAATCAAAGCCCCCAACTTTCCTCCTGACTTTGCACGTACTTGCCTGCTATCCATACCCTGCACAGGAGTCTTTGAGAAAGTGACACACCGTTGCTATTGCTCATTCCTCGCCACTGCAGGTTTTTGATGAAGCTGAGTTACGACCACAGCTGCCAAATACCGTATGGTGTTGATGATGTGGGGATGTGGTTCTCATAATGAATTCAATTAGGGCCCGTGTTAAAATGCAGGGAGTGCAGCACCGCATCCCCCCCTGGTCTCAGCGTTCCCAGCAGCTGTGTGCTGTTGACTCCGTGCCCTTCGCCTTGGAGGGTCGCCTCACCTTGCCTGTGCTGGTCTCCGTCTGGTTCCCCCTGCAGTGGAAGCGTTGTAGGCAAAGGATGGTGCCTGGTGCCAGTGCAGACCTAGGGGAGGGTGAGCAGAACGGGGCCCTGCTCGGAGGATGGAGATGACCTTGTGTGGTGGGGAGGATGCTTGTGCTCTCAGCAGTGACACACGAAGGGAGGGACAGGAAGGATTTGGGGACAGGCAGCAGTGAGTGTTAACTGGTGGCAAAATATTCACACAGGGAGACGATTTGTGAGCTGAGATTTTAATTTTTGCCTTTCTATTCTTGACCTTTGCTATAGAGAACTGAGCAGAGCAGCTCAAAAATCAGCTCCTCCCTGCACATGCAAGAACGCAGTTTTTGAAATCTATCCTCAGCTTTTAGGATCACTGGGGAGTCCTCACAGCAGCGTTTGAAACAAGTCCCTCATGCATAAAGTAATCAGGTTTTTCCAGTCCCCCTTTAGAAACCCACTCTTGGTTCCCCACTGCATTGGGATGCTGTGCTGAGGGGCTGTGCCCCTCCAGGGGAGGAGAGCACAGTGATAACACAGCTGTGCTGGGATCACCCTCTCCTCCTTTACCATATGCATGTGTTCACCTGGTATAGGGGGAGTACCAGGCTTCAGGGAAAAAAAATAATTAAAACTGAGTCCCACCAGCGTAGCACAGGGATTTTGTAGCACAGCTAATAGATTGTGCTTGGGATACACATTCACCGTGTCTGCAAAAGGGGGGATGTGTGGCATGTGTGTTTATTTTTAAGAAGGCAATAATGCACCTTGAAAGAAATGTTTTAAAATGTTCCAAAAATCCACCAGCTGTTTGCAATTTCACTCAAATGCTAGAAATAAAATGCCAGTTGCATGGCACTCTGCTGCAAGGAGTCAGCTCCTTCAAATGTCCTTCTGAGCCTTGGTGTCGGCTTATTCAACAGCCACCCTCAGCTGAGAAATCTCTAACTTGAAAGATCATTTCTCCCCCTTACTGAACACCAGAATAACCTTTCACAGCATGTCTACTCTCCCACGTATGAGCTCAGCCACTATTCCCTGTGCTCAGATTTTCTTAGAATTTCAGCTCTAACCTAAGTTCCTGGGTGATTTGTTGCAGGTCGCTTGATATCTGTCTTGGAAATGTTTTGGTGAGATGCAGTTGGATGAAAGATTTCTATTTTCAAAGCATTAGCTTCAGCTGACCCACTGGAAGAGCTCATACTCCCAGTTTTGTTATTTTGCCTCCAGCAGTTTGCTTTATTGCAAGCTCTCGGAAAAATTCTCATCCCTTGGAAACATCTCCATTGGGTCAGACAGCAACTGAGCCTCATCCCAGCCAGATGAAACAAGGCTGGGATTGCTCTCACAGGAGGAGCATGGCTGGCCCGGCCCTGGGAGCCCCCTGCCCCACTGCCACCAGTGCCCATCCGATGTGGGGAGCCTGGCCTGGTGCCCAGGATGGAAGCAGCAGGGTTTACCCAGGAGTGAGCTCTCCCTTGCACTCACAGGAGCTGGGCAGGGCTTTGGGCTGGGCCCTAGGACTGAGGTGAGCTGGCTTCAGCAGCTTTTCCAGTGGGTGATGTAATGACACCCCAGTTGTGCAAGAAGCAGTATTAGGAAGGCACGGTCTCCATCCCTCTGCTGGGAAACAGGAACAGAGCTGGTTTCACTCAAAAGCTTTGAAGGTGACTGGACTTGCCAAAGTCCCTACATCACATACAAGTCCTGCTGCCAGCCCCAGGTGACCCTGGGCAAACTGATCTTGGTGTTTGGCATGTCAGGTCTCTGCCACAACCCTGGTTCTGCACACACACTACAGGGATTCTATCCTCAATCTTCTCATGTGAATAAGCAAGGTTAAAGTGGTTTAACGTGAGAATTTCTCACTTCAACAAATGCATTTCTTTCCCCCTGTCTGAATCATAGAGGAAAAAAAATTGTCAGCGTTTCAGCTACAAAGGATATAAAGCTGGTATTATACCTCGTAAAACAAGTGGTGCAAACCAGAGCCGTGTATAATGCTGAGTGGGCAACTCTGCAGCTAAAGTGCAATAGATTATCTCAAGCTCGAGCAGTCAGGACCATCAGTCATGTGGTTTCCAAGAAACTGAAGATTTAGACAGAGAAATGACTTGCAGAGGAAAACTCTGTGACTACATCAGGAAAAAAAAATGCACATTTAGTCAGATCTGCTAACTAATATGGCCTGGGCACCACACTTCTAAAATAAAGGGTTTTTTCTTTGTCCCAGGGAGCTAGATCTGTGTGATTTATCTAAATACCTGTCTTGCCTCCAAAGATTCTGTGAAGAATAATGAGTAAGAAGCAAGTTAAATCTGGGTTGAAAGTGGCTGCATTACAGGATTCCCAGGGCTCTGGGGCCCTTGGCTGGCCACCATCTCTCCTCTCCCCTTGCAGAGGCAGGCTGCTCAGCACAGCAGAGCAGAAGAAAGGCTTTTCCCTAACAATTAATTTGTGTGACAAGATGTGCTGGAAGGAAAAAAGCAGCAGAAGAAAGGAGTTTCCCTTTGTTTGTTGTTTATTCTTGAAACACGCTCTGTGCACCTGACACGTTTGCTGGCTTCATTCTGGATCTAATGCAAGAAATTGGCACAGTCTCACTGCTGTGGTTAATTTTAAATGCAACAAGATCATGCTACGGTACTTGACACATCTCTAAGAGCAACATCATGACACTGTTGACACTGAATGTTCGCTAATGGCATCTGCTGCCAAACTCCGATGTAAAATGAGTGGGATAACAACAGCAGCATTTAAAAAACTTCATTCAAGGGAGCATTTAAAATTTTATCAGGTCTAACTGGCATGGTAGATTTGCAAATGTGGAGAATATCCTGTTTCCTTTACTTGCTCACAAGCTTCCATGTGCGAGCCAAGTACAGCTCCATCCCCCAGGGCAGGGAAACCCAGAGGTGCAGCAGCCATCCAAACATCTGTCCTCGCAGCATGTGGTGTCTGGCTGGACTCATGCAAGCACCAAGCTCCTGGTATTTTTAGTTCTGAAGAAAAGCTTCGTTATTGGGTTATAAATGGTCCTAAAACAGTTGCGTGGATAAGTCAGAATGTAACCACTCCAGCTTTTCAGTCAATAAAATCAAATATAATAAGATAAGATGAAAATCAAAGTTCTATAAATAAATATGGCTGAGTTAATCATTAGCTAATGATCTGTTGGTGAGGATGCAAGCAGAAAAGAATTACTGGTTTTCTGTGTGATTGCTGTGAACATTTCTGTGTGTGGATTCAGTTATATTGGCTTAAATTTTATGCAAATACAACACAATTCTCACTTTTGCTAACACAAGCTACTTTCCTAGAAAGTACTCTTATTTAAATATTTACCCAAAAAATCAGTGGGTTTTAAAACACATCCTTAGTTTGGACACTGTAAGTCACTCATTAGATCGTCAGGAGTGGTGTAAACAGGGCTCCTATTTTTGGAGATGGTGAGAAAAGAATTGTAGGGAAAATACTTTTTTGTACTGATGTTTCAAATCCTGCTCCCTCCCAGCAGGGAACTGTGGTAGAACTAATCAAAATGTTTAAGTCCCATCGGGTTTCCAGTATCTCTGTGTCAATGGCATTTGAAATTTAAACACTGTGAATGTTGAAATTTTTATTTGGGGGAAGGTTACGCCTTTTAATCTTTTTTGAGTGGTTCTACTCACAGAAATAGGGTTTGCAGGATTTTCAGTAGTCTGGGGCCAAAGCGGAAAGGAAACCTATTATTCTCTCTGTACAGCCTGCAGTGGGAATCCTGAGTGGGGCTTTGCTGCACAACCTCAGTTCAATGATGATGATAATAAGTTCCTCCAGTTGTTAAGTACGGCTAATAAAGTTGAAAAACACCTTTTGAAAAATGATTAGGTAGATAATAAAGTATGTCAACTTGAAAATATGCATTCTTCATGTGATGACTGGAGATAGTTTATCACTTTATGAGTGACACATCCATTTATAAATATTTATTCTCTCCGGTGGTACTGATAAATCTTTTGAGCCTATAAGCCCATTGATACATACACAGTAATATCATTTGTCTTTCCAATGCATTTTATTTATTATTGACTAATTGCCTGCCAGATTGTAAATATGATAGGGGTGGCATTGTGCTTTGATTAACTGTATGTTAAAGTACCCAGAGGAATTTAGATCTAGCTCTGAGCAAAGACATCCAAGGCAATAAATTGTATATTTTGAAATCAGCTATGCAGTATGGAGCTGCAGCACTAGTTAAACAAGCTGAGCAGAGGCATTTTCCAGAGCAGTTTATTTTGATTAATGGGTTCCCAAAAGCCTCTTGCTGCTGTTTACAATGGATTTGCTGTAATATTTACAATAAACTGGGGTAAGTCAAGAGAGTTTTAATGTACTTCGACAGGTTACTTGCACTTCACAAACCCGGGGTGAGGAGTGTGGTACAAAGTCAAACAGGTAAATGTTTTGTCCTTCTCTTTTTGGCACACGTGGGGATCTTTTCTTGTTCCTCCTCCTTCAACTCCACTCTCAGACATTTTCTTAGCCAAATGTTTAAAACCGGCTTAACACATCTTGAACCATCCCTGTGATGACTGGAGATAATTTATCACATTAGAGCTGACACACCATTTATAAATATTTATCCTCTGTGGTGGCACTGATAAATGGGCTGAGCAGCAGGGCCGCCGGCAGAGGCTCGCGGAGCCGCTTCCCTCCGCCTGCTTCTCGCGGAGCAAAGGGCTCTGGCACCAGCACCTTCCCGGGCTGGCAGGGAACACAGCGAGGGCAGGGGTACCTCTTGATAAACTCCATCAAGCACTTCGAATTAGGACACGCAAGACCTCGTTAACCAGCTGCTCTCAAGTGTCCCTGTAATGAAATTCAAGGTTTGCAACAGCACAAAAGCTGTCACAGCAGGAGTTTTGCGCTCTGGGAGGCTCTTGATGCCCACCACAAACAACATACTTTCTCACCTCTTGGTTTTCCTCTCTTGAAGCCATAAGGGACAAAGTTATTGTCCTGCCCAAATAAAAATCCCTCTGTGGAAGCTGGCTGCCTGAAACGCGGTGCAAGATGGGTGGTGTGTTACTGTTGGAGACGCCTGCCGGCACTGCCAGCCCCTCCACTCACCCTCTCTTCCCTGAAAATTGAACTAGTTTGTCAGGCTGTACTTATGCACCGTGTAATTTGACAGGAATTCTATTGTAATTAGCACCCGCTAATCACTGCCAGCGATGTTAGTTAGCTAATTGTACCTTGGGCATTCAAAACCCAAGCAAACCCAAACCTCGTACATAATTTTGTTGAAATAGATGAAATAGCCCAATGTGTGTGTTCTTGTGGGTGATGTGGCCGGGGAGATGGTGACACGTGCTGGTGGCTCCTCTGAGTCCTGCAGAAATATCTCCCTTGGGGACCTGCTGGACCTTCTGCACAGGTCCCACAGCCTGAGCCCGTGGGCAGGGTGTGGATGGTGCTCCGTAAGCGGGCAGGGGGAGGGGGAACCGTGCAGGGCTGGTGCAAGAAATCCCCAGGATCAGGGAGCTCCAGAGGCAAAACTGAAAGCAGGAGCCAGGGGTACACCTCTCCCTGTCAGATGGGCCAAGTCAAGGGAGAGTTTGGCATTTCCAACCAGATTAACAGAACTAATCAAAATGTTTGGGTCCCAGTGGGTTTCCAGTATCTCTGTGTCAATGGCATTTGAAATTTAAACACTGTGAATGTTGAAATTTTTATTTGGGGGAAGGTTACGCCTTTTAATCTTTTTTGAGTGGTTCTATCACAGAAATAGGGTTTGCAGGACTTTCAGTAGTCTGGGGCCAAAGCGGAAAGGAAACCTATTATTCTCTCTGTACAACCTGAAATTATCTTGCCCAGGTTTTTTTTTTTTTTTAAATTCTATTTTTAACACTTATTTCTTTACAGTTAAAGAAACAGGGAGTGCCATCACCCAGGGCTGTGCATCAGCCTTTCCTCCATGCAGGCAGAGTAACCTAGCTCTCTTTGATTTCCATTATGCTTTCCAGTGGATCTGAGATGTAATTAATTAATTGATTTTTGCTGCCAGTCCCCTAATTAACACTAAATAAAAATTCATGCCAGGGTTAATAGCTTTAAAGGTTGGAGGCAGGAGCTTCGGGTGCTCAGGTCTGCTGCCCGTTGAGCAGTGCATTTGGGTTATATTCCCTGCCATGCTTTTAATTCCTAATCAATTGAAAGTTAATTTTGTTCTTAACTGAAAGGGAGCCAGAAATGGGTTACTGTTACACAACTGGTTTTGTTTTATGGCCTTACAGGGCAATGTTCACAACAGTTATAGCACCACTGGGCAAACTGGGATAGATGGCAAGGACATGATCCTGGTGTAACACAGTCCCCAAACCAGTGAGATTTATACCTTGTGCTCCCAATGCTTCCCATAAATGCTGCACTCTTTGCTCTTTAGTGTGCTGGAAAATTACCAATACTTAGTATTTGCATGATGCGTCAAGGCTCTGAAGTGCTGGTTAATTTTATGTGTGACCAGTGGAATTTTACTTACAAAAAGGTCAGGTTGTTTTTATCCATTATCTCTTACTAGACAATAAAATTGCAAACTATACAGAATTACTGAAAATATTGCTTTATGTGTTTGTAAAATGAATTCTCTGAACCATCTCATTTCCTCTCCGGAGCAGGAATGCTAAAATGCCTCAAAGACCTTGACTGAACCTGGGAAAGATGGGCTCCTGGATTTTGGTGGTCCATTAAACCTTTATAAACATCTCCATGTAAATGATGAGAAAAATTATAAACATTCTCTAGCGGTCTTAAAAAATGAAAGAGAAATAAAAACAAGATTTTCTATCTGACTGCTGCTTTCACTTTTATGCCCCTGTGGCTATTTGTCTCAACATCTTCCCTTCCCTGGACACATGTGGTGCAATCCTAAAGTATATCAGGGAAATATTCAGAGCCAACATCATGAGCAGTGAAACACGGCCCTGTTTGACAAAACTGAGGTTTGATAAAGACCTCTGCAGGGTGGTTATGAGATGGTGTATTTACATTCTTTTCAATCAATGAAGAACTTAGTTTAGTTTATGAAGTAGGATTGAAGCAGTTAGGGTAGGAGTGTGTATGTCCAAGGCAAACATCCTGTAATTCCAATTGTTGTTCGTTGTGCTTGGGCAAAGCCTTGAGAACCTCCATGTTCAACGGGGCTTTTCCTTCTCCTGGTTGTTGTTAGCAGTACTGTCCTCCTGAAATATGGAAATGTTCATCTTCATAATTTCTCTTCCATTTTCCGCTGCCTTCTGTTCTCACTTGCTGTCATGCAACCACAGCGTGAGCAGCTGTGCAGCTACTGTGCTACACCCCAGTGCCCTCAAGGTGCCTGGGCTCAAATTGGTAACATGGTGCCAAGCAAAGGGGAAACAGAGCTAAAATCCCTGCTTCTGTCTCTTCTTTTTGTCCGTGTTTGGGCATTTGCAGCACTGAGCAGTCTGGAAAGAGAAAGGAGCAAAAAAAGGCAATTTCAATTAAGTGCTTAAAATACATTTGTTTCCAGTCCATTCCTCCCAGGCTTTAAAATGTTATGGGTATTTTTCAAGCTACAAGGTGGTGCAAGTTGCAAGGTGTTTGCCAGAGCGTAGCATGCTCTGTCTCAGTTGGGATCAGTATAGCTAATCCCCAAGCATTCAACTCTGATTTTATCTTTCTGTTATCAACTTTGTTCTTTGATCCAACTGGAGTATCAGTTCCATTCTCTTCCTTTAATGATCTGCTGCTCATTTACTTCTCTGCTCAAATCCTGTGCTCTGGATACTGCCAGCCTTCAGCCCTGGCCACACTAATACATAATGCAGATGATAAAAGCCAGTGTAACAGAAAAGAGGTCCCGGGGAGAATACAAACCATGACAAAATAAGAAGGAAGCAGATGGTTAGGTATTAAACTGCAGTAATAAAATAACATCTGGCAGAATATCACACACACGCACTGATGCCCATCTGAGGAGTGCACTGATTTAAGTAATATGTTTCTCATTTTGGTGCAATTAACACCAAAATTTGCATAGCAAACAGTAGCAGAGCACACAGAGGCTTCTTTTGAAAAATGAAGTCCAAATATGTCTTTCCTACAAGGAGATTGGGCATAGCGGATGCTGATGGATTTCTACACTGTGGTGTAAAGCAATTAATGAGTCATACCTTCCTGCTGGCCAGAGAACCCATCACTCTGTTTGCATGCAGCCTGGCAGATGTACAGGTTTGCAGGGCTGGAAATTAAAAGATAAGGGGGGAATAGGACTTGACCACGTGGAACATCACTCCTCCCCGAGCTGTACAGAGAAGGATGCTGTACGGACTAGGTAGATCCTTAAAACCCTGCAGAGGTAAATCTGACTGCCTCAGTTCCTCTCCCAAATTTCCCTCTATGCGAGCCTGGGAAAGAGAAACCTTAGGGCTGGGTTTTTCAAAGGAAGTTGGAGGGAAGATGAAATCCCCACGTGGTTTAACAAGCCACAGGCAGCACCAGGTACCCTGCAGGCAGGGAGAGGCTGCCTTCACAAGCCCTGGCCTGCCCACAAGCGGAGCCCAGGGCCAGCCCAGCCTGATGAAAAAATGTTGAATTTGTGTTGCTGAGCACCTTGGGATGCTGAGGAGGGGTGTGCTGGGAAAGCTGCTGGTTGGGGCACTGGGGAGCTGCAGGGTGGTCGGGATGGGGCTGACATTGGTGCAGAGCTGGTTTGAGCTGTGCTCTGCTTGGCCATTAGCACAGCATGGAACTGTTCCATGGAGAAGCCCTTCACCAGCAGCTTTCATAACACCTCAGTGACCGAATGCACGTGGATATTGTAACGGGGGGTGGAGGGAGCTGTGAGGGCTCCCAGCAGGACCCTCTGGCTGTAGACACCTCCCCAGCCTCGGGGGACATCTCAGCCACCTGCTCACCCCACACTCCACGGGACAGGAGCATTTGCAGTTCAGAGACGGAGAGCTGCTGCATCTCCTGCGTGCTGGGAGCTGTGTCTGGAGCATTTTGGGATTTTGACTTTCTCCGCAGCAGGATGTGGAGTGTGAACCTCCCTGAGGGGCTTCAGCAGAAGCACACAGAGCTGTCCTGGGGAAGCACCTGATAAAGTCAGTGGTTAATCCATCAAAAGCCCACGCAACTAACAGCAGGTTGCAGATAGAAGATCGCCAGTGTGTGACAGAACAGATGCCCTGTGCTCTGCTCCAGCCAAGGAAGCGCTGGATTTCCACTGCTGAGGCCTGGGCCACACTGCAGCCTGGCATGTGTTTCAGCATAAATGACATTTCCTCTGGGAAATTTTCAGTCTAGCTTGGAATAAAAGCAGCTTTGCTTTGGAGTTCCCTAGGAAGTAGTGTTCTGAAAGAGAAAAGCATGGGAAGAGCTCAGCCCTCATCTACCTGCTTGTCCCTAGCAGGAGGGAGGTGGGTGGCAAACATTTATCCTCAGCTCTGCCATCCAGGCAGATTTGACCATCTGAGCTGGGCCTGGCTGCTGGAAAATCCCATACACTGAATTTTCTCAGTGTAATTGGCTTTTGTGATGTCCCAGCTGGCACAGCATTACCTGTCTTTGCAGGGCAGCCAGGCTGGCCAAACAGCAGCAGTATTCCAGGTCAGGGAAAGTGTATTCCTTTCTGTTTTGGTGTGTTCAGTGAAAGGCCTGATCTTGTTCTTTTGAAAACGGTGACAATAGTCCCATTGATTTCCTTAGAAGAAAGGAGTGGGAACATGTCTAAAGTTCTTCTTCTTTCAACAAAATGGAATAAAAGGGGCGCTTTCAACACACCTTTATTCCAATTCCTTCCGCCTTTTGTATAGGGGTTATCTGCTGGAAGTCTGCATCGCCCCATGCACAGAGAGATCCAGATTTTGACATGAGCCCTGAATGCCATCACATTTTAAGTGAGAATGCAGTGATTTACTTCCATCAGTACAGCATTTAGATCATGTGGTATCTACTTTCCTATGACAATCTTTACAAGCAGGAATAACAAGGATGCTTTCCTGGTAGCAGATCTAGGACACTAACAGAAAAGGCTGAGGGGTGAAAGCTGGAGGGGTATTTATGGGTGGAAAGAGTTATTTGTATTAGCAGAAACATGCACTACCGCAGCAGCTGTGAGGAATAAAAAGCAGAATTTTGCAGTTTTAGGGACTGTGATGTGAACAGCAAGCTTTTTGCAGCAGTTAATTGTCTTGAGATCTGATTTCCAAAGGCAGCAGCCTTAATTTCATTTGTTCTTTGCTGGGGATCCCATGGGAGTGTGAGCTCCAGTCTCCAATAAATCAGGAGCGCAACATGCACTGTGGGCTGACTCTCAGGCTCGCTGGGAATCTCTCTTTCCTCCTCACTGGGCTTTGGGTGGAGTCTTTAATTCTAAAATGGTTAGAATAGCCTTAATTCTTATTTCTAAGGAAGTAATGCTGCCAAAACCAGGAAATGAATGAGAGCTCTGCACTTTGCCTGCTCCTGCCCCCAGACCACCTCCTCCCTCCTCCAAACTGCAGAGTCCTCGGGGACATGGCAACTCTGACCTCTGAGAACCAGTGTTCACAGGGTATCGTGGTCCCAGGTATTCCCAAAACAGCCGGCTGCACACGCAGAGCAGCTGAGAACAAGCCAACATCCTCCCAGAATAGCTCCAACCAAATCTGTACAAGCGAATCCCTGACCCAGGGACCCCTGGAGTCAATGAGTTCTTTCGGCTGCGGAATCTCACACTGAGCACATAACCTTTACTTTTGCTGCGTTTCTGCTGGGTTTAACCATTCCACTGTAGTGCAAAATGGGGCTCTGATGGTGCCTGAGGAGCAGGTGGAGGGGTCAGTATGGAAACATTTGCAGAAAAACTGCCTGTTCCAGCTAGTTTTACCAGCATTTTGCATTTCCCTGCGTTACTTTCTGAAGATGGTTTAATTTCCTATGTGATGCCTGTATTTCGCTTGCATTCCTTCTCTTCAGCCCCCCTCAACGATATTCTGGTGCCTGCCTTCTCAACAGTAATAATAGCTGCAATATATTTAATAGCTACCCACTGCCAGCCTCTCTCAGCCTTCTCCATGGATTCCCCAAGGTACCAGATGCATAATGCATTTCCCAGCTAGAAATCAGACCTCGCCAGGATCTGCCCTCTTGAAAAAAACTCCTTCCTGGCAGGTTCCCCAGCTCTGTGGGAATTAGCGGTGTGTGCAGAGGCACACAGAGGTGGTTTCCTTTCTCTGTTTGGGTGTGAAGTACGAGGCTTGGAGCTACATCAGCTGCTGCAGACAAACAAGGCTGCCCTGCACCCCAAGCTTTGCCCGAGCTGCCTGTCCTCCGAGCTGCAGAGGCCCCGTCCTGTCCCCAGCCATCCCAGCTACCCATCCCAGAGCTGCAGGGATGGAGCTGGGTGATGGCAGGGAGATTTAGGTATGAGAAACAGGAAAATGCAGAAAACAGTGTAGCAAGAGCCTAACTGCAGAAAATCTGTGAAATATTCCCAGAATTAACCCAGGCTGACCTGTCAAAGGCCCTGCTCTGATCAGCTTTGCACTCTATCCTAAAAAAATTGCTGGATGTGACAGCCGTGGGGAAGGGGGGTCACATTTACCTTAAATTTTAATTTCTTCAGGAAGCAGCAACCAATTTCATTATTTATTTGGCTTTCTATATAAGCAAAGAACGATTTAAAGCAATTTGCTCATATGAATTTCTGCACCTTGTGGTGTCCTTCAGGACAGGCTTGTTTTCAGAGGAGAAACTCATCAAATTACTCGATGAAGGTTTAATAAAAAAAAAAAGGAAAAGAAAAGGCCCTGGTAGAGCTGGGAAATGAACCCAGGGATGTTGACTTTGAACTACATGAAACCAGTTGCACTACAGTAGCATACTTGGTACTTTTGCTTGGTTTCCAGCCACAGCTTTAAAGTTTGGCCAACAAAGTTAAGAAGTCAGGAAGGGGGTAATTTTTATTCTTCAGATGAGAAGACTGAGAAATCTAAAAGCCTGGTGCTCACAATAACTTATTATTGCTCTTTATTTGATGGAGTGACTCATATAGCACATAGCTTCAGGAGCAGGTTTGGAGAAAGCTATAGCTGAAAACACAGCCAGCTGTAAAAAGCTAGCCATTTCCTACACAGCATCTACTTCAAAAGAATAAAATAGCTGTCTTCTCTTTTCTGTCCAAAAAGTCACTGCAGAAGCAGCTTTCTTTTGTTATCTCCCAATAAATGTGTCTCTGTAATAGTGGAATTTACTGCTGGGGGTGTGTGTTTCTCACCGCTGCTTCCCCTTACAAAGGAGCCAATCTATCTTGTGCTGGGAGAAGGCAAATGATGTCATGTTTCCTGTATTTCAGCCTACTTTCCAGCTGCTGCAGAAAGGCAGGGCTCTAGGTAAACATTTCCCTCTGCAAGGGCAGAGCAGGAGCTGCTGCCTCTGGCCGGGCCGGGCGGGTGCTGCAGGAGCAGAGTGACAGTCGTGGCATTTCTGGCACCTCCTCGCCAGCCTGGCTTGGCTTTTCCCGCTGCTTGCCCCCTCGATGGGCAGCCCAAGCCCGCGGGATGACCGGGAGGCAGCATTCCCGTGCCCTGTGCCCTGCTCCGGTGGGGCTGTGAGCTCGGCGAGCCGGGGCACTCAGCCCTGGCACAGCCCCGTGCCCAAAGGTTGCACAGCACCGCCTGAACTAGTTTTCATTCCAGCAAGAGAGCCCTTGACATTCATCAAGGCTAAACTCACTCTCACATTTTAATCAATGAGACGGAAAAACAACAAAACAGGAATGCACAAGCAAGTCTGACTTCTTTTTTTTCTTTCTTTCTTTCTTTCCCTTTATATCAGCAGTCTAACAAGCCCAGGATAACACCCGCCCGCGTGCCGGATTCGCCCAGGCAATTATCACCGATGCAGATTGAATAATTACGCATGCAAAGGCCCGTCTGGTACCTGCCACACGCAATGACTCAATCCGTGTGCAGGTGCATGCGCTGCCTCCTGCCTCCTGCCGACCGCGCGGGGACCCCGCTCTGCCCATCGCAGCGCTGCCGGGTGTCCGCGGGGAGGGCTGGGGGCCAGCGCGGACACCGTGCCCTCAGCGAGAGGCTCCTCGGCGGTCTGGGCGGCTCTGTCGGTGTGGATGATGGCAGCTTCTGCAGGTTTTCCACTAAACCTGCTCAGAGGCAGCGCTGGCAGCAGGGGTGCGATCCAAAGCCTGGCTTTTCCCCACTGACAACAGACCTTCCTGAGTGGATTTACCCCCAGCAGCGCCGTGCCTTCCCCAGGATTGCTGCCTGCAGCCCCACGGCTCTGCTGCCTGCAGTTTTCCACTTTGTAATCCTGTCCTTTGCCCGTGCACCAGCGGAATATGACTTTCTTCATATATTATACCTTGAGTGCAATACAAGAAAATAAAAATGAGTAACAGCTTGTTTCCCAGCCCTGGATGGAGCAAAAATTTTGATGAATGGGCAGACTACTTGCATGAAAAAGAGCATGAATAATTTGTAATGAATAATATTCAAGTGTTACCTTTTTTTTCCACTCATAAATTGCTTGCAAATTTTTTTCCCCCCTCGAGCTGTTAGTCACCAGAGCAAATACAGAGCAGCTTGTTGGAAGCATTTGTTTTCTGCTGCTCTGAGCTGTGGTTACACGTGCTGGTCACTCTGATGGATGGGGAAACTCATCCTGGCCTGTTTCTTCAGGTGACACTTAGTGATTACCGAGGCTTTGCATATATTTTTTGTGACAAGCAATGGCAGATGCTGAAAAAGCTGTTTGTTTGCTACTGTTAGTAATTTCTAAATTATTGCTTCCACAGGTTTCAACCAATATTGGAGCTTGACAGAGACCCAGGTTAAGAATAAATTATTTTATGAAAAATATATGTAGATCTTTATGCTGCTGGAGAGGCACAGTTCACCACTTCCCCCCATTTCTCTGGAGTTTTGCTGTTAAAAAATAACACCCTTATCTTTGTGGAGAAGTTTTGTGGAGGTGGAGGGTGAGGAAGGGAGGGATGGGGCATGGGTGAGGTATTCCTCACCGCTGGCACTATTTGTCCTGCTTTTATTAACACAGCAGGCTGCCTCTTCTGACCTGCTCCCACGTGGAATAGCTGGGAGTTTGATTCCATCCTCCCACCCTCCTGCCTGTCCTCAGGTTTGGGGAGGGACACACGATGTCCCCCAGGGGTAAACCCTGTCTCTCCCAGTTTTCACCTTTCCTCCCAGCAGGCCAGCGTGGGACGGGCTGTGGGTGGCTCTGCAGAGGGGACGGGCTGTGGGGAGGTGGGAGAGGTGTCCCCGCTCTGTCCCCCTGTCCCTGTGCATCCCTGCCCCGTGCTGGCAGCTCAGCCCAGGAGAAGGACAGAGATCAGCCCCGGACCGGGGGATAGTTATTTGTGCATGAGCTGCAGCTCCCCTGGCATTTTGCACTTTGAAATTCGAATGGTTATGAAGAAAACCTGCGCACACCTGTGTAACCCTGCCCTGCCCTGGCCTGGCTTCTCCGGGTGAGCTGAGGCCAGGAGAGGATGAGGAATGTGCCAGGGGTGGCAGTGTCCTGACCAAGCTGCCCTGCTCCTTGTTCTGGGCATCATGTGGGCTGCATGTCTGAGTTATTTTGGGATCTCTCCCCCACCTCTCCCATTCTCTATTCCTTTTCCACTGACCTCTTCTAATCAGCTGAGATATTTTCCTGTTTTCTTTTTCCCTTGAACTGAAAGCAGTGTAAAGGAATGACCTCTCTTCCATGCACATGATTGCATTTTAAACTTTAATAGCTTCCATACCCTTTTCTAGGAGGTGCTCTGCTCAGCTGAAGGTCTGTACATTGCATTCACATTCAGGGAGCAGCCAGAAGATGATGGCAAAGTACAGTCTCTGCATCAGATCTCCTTCTGCATGATGGACACTTCAAATTTAAGCTACATTTCTTTCTAAGACGGGTTTATGACAGGTTGGGGTTCATCTGACAGAGTATTTATTGACATTATACAGCTGTAAAGAGATCTGGTTTGCCTATGAAAAAATCGGAGCGTAATGTAATTAATGCTAATGAAGAGATATCTTAATAATGTGCAGTGATTGCTTAATAGATGCCAAGAGAATAGGCTTAAGGGGAGATAGGGAAACACACCCACAGACCTGCTTTTGGTCTGTCACAATCCCTCCTCTGAAGTGGAGAGGAATGTTTGAGTTCTGGGTGTGTGTGTCTGGCAATGGAAACCAAAGCAGCTGAGATTACAACAGTTCTGCTTATCCTAAACTGGTTATGGGGTTTTTTGTATGTTCCCAGTTTAATGACTGATTTCCTCTTAGCGCCTCGTTACCTCATGGCCTCTCTCCAAGTACAGGGACAGGGCTTGGATACAGGAGGAATGACCTGGGAAGAGTGGCTTGTTAACATGGATCCCAGAACGGAGAAGTTAGAGCCCAAATTGCTTCCTGGTTGTGAGAAACCTGATTAGCTCCTGGGTGGATAGCTCTGTTATGAACTTTGATGTTATCAACTTTGATGTGACAGTAGCTGTTCAAAGTGAGGGGAAAGGATGCCTGAGAACTCTGCAAAAATCAGAATGAGGGCTTTTAGCTTGTAGATGTTGTGTTTTTCTCTCTTGGTGGAGTTGTCTCTTCTCAGAGGCAATTAAGTACATCTAGGACAGGGATGAGCTGGAATCCAACTTGCAGTGGATAAAACACCGGAGAGGTGGGCTGGTCCCCACAACCCCCTCCAGATCACCTCTAAGGAGTAGCTGGCTTTGCTTCCAGCCCCAGCTGAGCTCAGGGGCATCCCAGCCCTCGCCAGCAGCCCACTGCTGCTTCTCCTTTTACGGCTGTTCCCTGATTACATCAAGCGGTTCAGCCTCTCGCGTTCGCTTTTGATGTAAATCCAGCCGGGAGGGCGTGCGGGGGTGGGAAGTGAGGACATGAGCTGGAACCCCACCTTCCAGTGTGAAAGCCTAGTGCAGGGTTAGCGGCAGCAAACGATTCTCTGTGACCTCTGCTTCCTCTGCCGTGAGAGTTTGCATTGTGCAGCCACGAATGCATAATTCATTCCCACCCACCGGGGAAATGCCCCGCTAGCACGGCACAGACATCCTCAGCCCGGCGCTGCAGGGAGAAAGGAGGTGGTGAGACAAGATTTAAAGATGCACAGCCCTGTAGGAGGGATGTGGGAGATGGATTCTGGGTGGGAATGGAGCAATATGCCTGTTTGGCTGGATNTTTTAAATGCAAGAATTCAGTACTACTGACGGTTTTCCATAATTTCAAAACACCTTTACTCTGGCTGTCAAAATTTCCAGTGGGGTTCCAGGGCACAGCAGCTCTGTCTCCTCAGGGTTTGTCTGAGGGACGAGCCCTCCGGTGCTCCCAAACTGGGGCAGTCACTGCCAGCCTTGCAGATGGGGTAAGACAGAGTTTGGAGAAGTACTTTGCAAATCTTCACCTTTGGGATGCTCATGCTTAGCCCAGCTATGGCTTTTTTTTCTTTTCTTTGTTAGATAGGAACAGACTTCAAGAAGAAAGCCCCCATCCCAAATGAAGCACCATCAGGGCTCATCCCCTTGCCAGTCACTGCCTTCTCCACCATGGTCTTTTGTAGTGGTTGGGATGGACTAGTTCTCGCATCCTTGTACAAAGTCCCTTTGCTGAGTGAGGTTAGAGGAAGCCTGGAGAGGTCCTCGGCCTGTCTCCCTCTTCTGGAACAGGAGTAATTTTATACTCAGACCTTTCCTGATGGGCAGTTGTCCAACCCACACTGAAGGGCACTCAGACGGCAGCATTCCCCTTATCTGCCCAGGACAGCACGGGACAGGAGGCAGTCCCTGGTGTATCCATGGTTTCTCCACATATTAACCTTAAAAGGTGTCATCCGAAATTTCTTCTTTTTTTCCTCTGCAAACTGGAAAGCAGAAGAGCTGAGTCACCCCTCGAGAAGACATTTCCCACCACAGATGTCCTGCCATGCGATCCTGGTGTCTCTCATTGCTGGAGGAGCTCCTGTGTCACTCCCAGGCCTGGGTGAGGATGACATTCCTCCAGTGGCATTGCTACAGCAAAGGCAAACTCCCTGCTCAGTGTTTGCTGCAGAACAAGTAGATCCTCTTTGTTTGGAAGCATCCCTGTCTGCACTGAGACCTTGCCTTTGAAAGGTGATAATGTGAAAAACATCCTGCTACGTTTTGCAATGAAGATCTATTTGCATTTGTTACCTGGGAGCCGTCCATCATTTCTAACACTGTGACTTCTGGGTGACTCTTCTGTTCTTCTCCCTGGCACTGCGTGCCAGCTTCATGCCAACAATCTTGGATGACAATTATGGAGGTCTAAATTCATCCCTCATTTCTGTTATATATTGCCTGTGATTTAAAGCCACTTAAACATAAATGCCTGTGATATAAAGTCACTTAATTGTCTTGTTCCTGGTCTGTAACATAATACTGCATTTTTCCTCCCTGTCGTCTGCCTGCTCTCCGTGGATCAGATGGTGGTCCAGGCAGGGCTCTCCACGGTGCAGGTGAAGCAGACTCCTTGGAACCAATAAGTAGTTTAGGTGATTATCTTCTGAATTTAGAACTAAAGATATTTCAGTTTCCCCCAGTTTGCTACTAACCAGCCTGAGAGCTTTGTGAGATTTTCTGCAATATTTAAATCCCAACTTTTTGACTTCACTGATTTTGTGAAAATCTTGGTTCCTGAGTTCTCTAGATTTTTTTTTTTTTGTCTTGTCTTTTAAAAGAACATCACTAGCACCAGTGCAAAAAAAGATCCTCAGAGAGATGTCCCCACATGGCTGGAATCTGCTATTTCTTCAAATACAATGAAATTTGGGCTGGTATCATAACTTTCCCCAGGCTCAACTCATCAGTCTTGTGCATGGGGATGGACCTGTGCAGAAGCAGCATTGCAGCCAGGAGAGAAGCTGCTTTTTCTGTTCTGGCTTGGAGCAGAGAGTCCCTTGGAGCTGACACTGTCCACACAAAAACTGAGTCTCAGCAGCTTCCTTTGGACAGTCTGCTGCTGTAGAGTTTGTATCTTAATAAATATTTCTCTATTGTTACCTGCTGCCACACATATATTGGGTATTAAGAAATTCCGTCTGGGAAAAGTGATATATACATATTTAATGGAAGCATTTTAGAGCCCAGAGAAGTCAAACCTCTCTGCCCAGGCATCCCTCTGTGTGCTCCACAACAGCCACAAGAGCTGAAGCGAGTTCTGTACGCGTGATCTCCTATACTAAAGGAGCTACATTCATATCTTCCATTCTCAGCCTCCACCTCCTCCTATTCAATTTACAGTCTAGACTCTTTAAAAATGCCTTGTTACTGGCTGGCTTTTTTTTTCCTGTGGGGAAAGGGCACTTGTAAGGCAATGCTCTCAACTGGAGATTACACAGAGTTGGTGCATGTTGGTGCATGATAACAGGAGAGGTTCCAGCAAGCTCCAATATGTAATAAACTGCAAAGACATAAATTGCATATGATTAAACCTTTGATGGTGGGCTGTTAGGAATTCCCAGTGCAGCGTGCCATGCTGCCTTTTACATCAGCCCTTACAAGAGCACTCTCAGACTCGTTGGCTCCAAGGGGTTAATTATACATTATGGATTAAAACAATGAAGGATGCTTGTTAATACTCAAATCATTGCATGGCAACCCTGGGTGACTCCCTCACCGCTGCTGCCAATTTGCAACACTCACCTGGGGCAAGATAGGAAAAGCTTGTCATTTCTCACCCCTTCCGCTCTCTTTCCCTCCTCCTTGCTGTTTTTTTTCCCTGCATCTGCAACATCAATTTGCTTGTTAAGGTAGGTGACAGGTGAAAAGCCTACCTGATTATTGAAACTGTAAGGTCAAAAGCAATTGAATCCATCTGTTGTGGATGCCAATTTACAGCCAATGCTGGCCCAGGCACGCACAGATGAGGGGCAGGTGAGGCAGGCAAAGGCCTCCTGATGGGAGTGATAAAGCAGGGGCTGATAAGAAGGGTCGGGGAGGAGGCTCTGGCTCTTTTCCTGGCGGATGAGGTGCTTCATCCCTCGGTTTTCAGTCAAAGCATTGGCTGGGAAGCTGGGTGAAGTTTCAGAGGCACCAAGCTGCTGCTGATTGTTGTCCCTTCCATTTGCTGTTCTGCTTCCAGAAGCTCGACTGCCTTTTATCTGCCAGAAACCAGCACTGACATCAGAGAGATGAGTGGAGATTATGTGTCTGTCTAAAATGTTAGATACTAAGTGGAGATGTTATGCCATGGGGAGCGCTTCTAGAACTTCTGAGTTCTCTCCTGTTGCAGAAGACTCTAACAAGCTAAGTTAACATCCACAAACCTGGGATGAAGTTATTCTTTCAGCAGTTGCAGGCTTTGCATTTTTGTTCTTCCAAATAATAGCTGGAATAAAATGAAACTCTGGAAACTCTGCTCTCGCCTTCCTCTCCTGCTCTGGGTGAAACCCACCCCACTGTATCATCGCAAATCTGAACTCATGCTGTTTATCCTGATAAGCTTTCCTATCTACAGCCCAAAGGTACCAGCTTGCCTGAGTTTTCTTTCCCTTAGAATGGTGTGAGATTTGACTGGAAATCTCCTGCCCCGGTGCTGGGGAGCCCCTCTGCTGCTGGCATGTGGGAGGCTACTCCTTGTGCTGCTGGCTCTGAACAGGGGTGGTTTGCTGATGCAGTTTGCAGAATTGCTCTGTGCTGGTGTCTGTGTGGCTCCAGCCAGAGTGACTCGAGTGCCCGTGTGTGAGGATCCCAGGGGCTGGCTGGGGAGCAAGGATCACGCTGCTGGAAGTCGAGCTAATTGAGCAGTGATGGTGTTTCTGTGTCCATGTCCCCATGCAGCAACTAATCCCTGCCAAAACCCTGGCAGAGCCTGTCTTTACAGTCTTTTTACAGACTGAAGGAAGGTTTGATGGCTTAAGCAAGGGGGAAAATAAAAAAAAAATCCCAACTGGGGGCAGCATATAGTAAATAAGACTTTGACCTTATCTGAAGTATTTCTGTGCACTGAACCTAGCCAAGGACTCTTGAATAAAACAAACATGAAGTTTCTAGGCCAAGTAGGTTTTGAGATATGGCTCCACAATAAATTGTTAGAGGAATATTTCAAAGGCTGAATTGCACCTCATTTTTCAAAGTCCTGTATCTTACAAACACCTTGTCTGGTCTGCCACAAACTTTGTCAATAAACTATCCCCTGACTACTGATTGTGTATGTAAAGTTGTGAGCAAAAAAAGCTGCATGAATCTTCACTCATACCTTAAATGCCTCCCCTCCAGAATACATCCCCTCCTCCCCTAAATATTGGTGGAGCTCTTGTGGTTTAAAAAAATAAATCTGTAAATCCCAAACTGGTTAGTGCTGCCTGGAGCCCCTCGATTTTTCAGGGATAAAAATTCAATTAAGTTTCACAAAATTAACAGTTTCTCAGACTTGGATATACCTTCCTGAGTGGATTTACTGTAACACTTGTAGTAAATTTACAGAGAAATCATTGAGGAAATACCCACTTCACTGAAATGTGAAGGAGGAATTTGGGATGTTCCCTTTTAAGATCTCAGTACTCTGTTAATATGTTTCAAGTCAACATTTCTAAAGAAACAAGAGTAACTGAGTTGTGGAAGTGTTTTCATGTCCAATTATTTCAATACTTGTGTTAACTCTCAAATCGAAATCCTATCCATCCTCATTACACAGATATAATCAATATCAGTAATTTGGAACTTAGTGAATATCTTCATTAATATCCCCTGTTAAGTGGGCTTTAAAAGTCATTGCATTATTATCCAGCTATTATTTTGTCAGAGTATGAGATTTAAAAGTAATTTTTCTGTGTGCTGCTACGCCTTGCTAACTCATACCAAGCTGATAAACACCTAAGAAATCAGTGAATGAACAAGCACCACTTAAAATGCTTTTTTAAATCAGACATTATTTTCTTTCCCAAGCTGCTGCCTAATAGCAGCACTTCTAAAAAGAGCCATCGCTCTGCACTCTTTAAAAATACTATTGTGCTGCTATTTTTTTTAAGTGTGTTTCCTTTGCTCCCAGCTGAAGCTGCTGGGATAACCCTGTCACTGCTGATCCTCTTCATGGTGCTCCAGGTGTGGAGGTGGGACACAAATACCAGTTGCTGGAGATGCTGTGGAGCAGATCCAGGCTATAAAACCGTGTTGGTGGGCAATGGCTGTTCAGGAGCTGGGCTGAAATAAATGTGTGGGTGCTCAGAGGTCAGGGCTCTCCTCTGTGCTGTTGAGGTCCAACTGTTGCAGGACTAGAAGTGAAAATCAGGGGGGAGGAGAGGGGGAGGATTGCTGGTGAGGGCTTTGACCAGCACACTGGGGTTTGCTGCTTCCACCCAAAAACTCCCTTCTGGTTCCCCTTGGGCTGCAGCAGTCACAGAGTGACCATGTGGTACCAGAGGGGACCATGCTGGCAGGGTGCATCTGGAACTTGTGTGGGAAACTGTCCTACACTCTTGGTGAGATCCAGGAAAACCCCTGATGGAGTCAGTGTGTGGCTTTCAGGGAAAGCTCTGCATGAGTGGGGCTCCAGTGATGGCCCCATCCATCACAAGTCATGGCTCTTATCTCTGCAGTGCATAAGAGATATGGTTTATGAAAAAGCTCTAGGTGATTATCTGTTTTTCTTCTCCTCTGCATGTGTGTCAGGAGTTGCTTGGAGCAAGCTTTGTGTTTGTTGGTGGCATGTGAAACAGTATCTTCCAGGAAACTTCAGAAATATTTTATGAAGTGTAGTAATAAAAATATCCATGTGGTACAGCCCATGCAAAATAACACTTTTGGCTTGGAGCAGTGTGTATGGTTTCTGCAGTGCACAATGCTTCCACGAGAAACACTTGCGGATGGATTTCATCTCTCTGGTATTTTAATATCCATTACTCAACCCCAGAAAGCTTTCCTGGGGTGGGGGAGAAGCAGTTATCTGTGACAGACCCTCCCAGCTCGGATCAGGACTGGTTTGTACTCGGGCTGGCCCTGCCAGGTTGCATCCAGCACCGCGCTCCTGGCTCAGCTCCTGGACATCCCCCAGCAGCCACGCTGATCCCATGAGCTGGGGGCTGTGGGGCCCCTCGGCAGGGCTGGGGCTCCGGGGGCTGCTCCTGGTGGGATGTGCGGGGCTGAGGCTGTGGGAAAACCGCTCCAGGGGTGGTGGGAAAATCCTGCAAGGGAGGCTTTGCTTCCTGCAAGGACTCTACCAGAGGGATGGTCTGGACCACCTTTGAAGAGGAAAAGATTAGAATACACTCAAGATGTATCAGGTAATTAATAGAGCTGAGATATGGGGTTTGCTTTGTAGCTTCTGCTGCTGTGCTCTGTGAGGAGTTTGCAACAGGCTCGATAAGGATCCCCGTGTGGCAGCAAGTACCAGCTCTTTCTGCTGGTCCTTTGAGGTCTGCGAGGTTTGACAGGATATGAGCAAGGCTGGTATGCCCAAAGGACAAACTGGGCAGTTGTTCAGGGTTGGCATTTCTAGATCTGATGAGGGATTGCATGCAAATTACCCCTAATAAATGTTAATTACTGGGAGAGTACATATTTTGCTTGATTCCTTTTTGGCAGCTTGTGCAACTGTGTTTTTATATACCTGGTACTTGAAACGTTTGATTTAAAAAATAATAATCCTCTGTAATTACAATTGCTTTATTAAAGGTTTCAGGGCTTATATGATCTCTGTAGTAAAACTTTACGAATTCTTCTACCTAGATAGTGATCTCCTGGCTCTTGCTCCAATAGAGCAGTACAGGGTTTGCTAACCACTCATGGATTTATTTGCCAGCCTTTCCCAGTTTGGATCCCATGATTTCTAGTAACTGGAGATCATGAGGACTGAGTATTTTCACCCAGGATGTCTGTGGGTGGAAGCCCAGTTGTCAGCTTGACTTAGTCTTGGTGGTGACAGCGGAGGTGACTTCCCTCTGTACAGCTCAGATTCCCATGATTTGCCTCATGAGCAGCTGGGGCACCAGCTGAGTTTGAGCCAAACTGCAGTGGAGATTCCCCCCGGTCCTGGGCATGGCAAGGCAGGAAAGGGCAGCCCCAAGATGCAGAGGGCAGCAAGGATCTGCTGCTCGTGGTGCTGTTGGGGAGCAGGAGGGGCACTGGTGTACCTAAAGCTCTAGTGGGTGCCAGGGTGCTGCTTCCAGCTCTGCTTTCATGATTTTTGTGGCAATCCCAAGCCATGGCTCTGCTGTAGGAGCTGGGATGACTCGGCTGTCTCAGCTGGTCAGATAAGATGTCCCACAGTCCAAGTCCTTTTGTGCCCAGACTCAGGAGGATGACAAGGCTCAGGTTACCCTTTGGGGGACAGTTGCTGTACATCATCACCTCAGCATTGTGGTGGGAAGGAGGAAAGTTCTGCTCCCGGCCTTCCAGCACAGCCCCTTCTAAAAAAACCTGTGCCCCAAACTTGCTGTTTTTCTGTTTAACTGTGTGACCTGAGAGCGCCCCAGCTGTGTTGGCTTAACCGGGCTTATTTCTGTGGTCTGTTTGAGCAGTTATGTTTCCTTTTCATAACTCATCTGGAGGAACATCTGACTCTGTGGAGCTCTCTGTGGTGAGCTCGTCCTCGGCAGCTCTGCAGACAGGTCACGCGTTGTGTTTGGCAGCGCCAGCGATGATGAACATGCCAGCGACAGCAATTCAGAGCCCTCGTGCCCACTTCCACTGGAGCTACAATCACTGGCTCTGGGACAAGTTTCCTGTCCTGACTCATAGCTGCTGAGTCATTTTTAATTTTATCTCCTTTTGAAGGGAAATGACACTTGGTCTCAGGTTTCTTTTGTTATTATTTTTAACGTGTGGTAAGGTTTAATAGCTTTTGGTTCACACTTTATTTTTGCTATTAACACTCTTCCAGTTTCAGGCTGGCTGCTGCAATGGCACAATTGCATGTTGGCCTCTGAGCTGGGGTAACTTGTTGGAATAACTATTGGAGTGTTTTGATATAGCAGTTCCTGTCTGTCTTCCCTCATCTCTCGCCTATGGTAGATAATCTGGGAAGATTTTTAAACCCTACAAAGTGCATCTATCCCAAGCGTGCACTCAAAAGACTTTTTTCTTGCCCCACAGCAGGAGCTTGTGTATCCCTTATGGGCTTCTATGCCTGTTAATCGCACCAATTATTTTTTCTTTTTCCCCCTTCTTTTTTAAATTTTTTTTTTTTTTTTTAGCAACACTGAGAACTTGAACAGGTTTGCTCTTAAAAGAATTACCCCGCTCATGCACAGGATCTTCTACATCCTTTATGCCTGTACTGACGGTGAATGGACTTCTCCATTTCCAGTTGGGTGGGAGAAAGCAGTAAAGCCCTGCTCAGATGAGTCTTGCCTGGTGATTTGGGGCGCTGTATTTCCATGATGCTGTGTTACTGCCAAAGGATACAGTGCTGGAGCTCAGCAAGTGAGTAGGAACACTTTCTTGGTTCAATGAACCCTGCATCAGGCACATAAAGCTCAGTCGCTCCAGGAGGCCACCATGGAATTTACCTGTGTAGTTCAACATGGTGTATTTTTCAAATGGCAGCGGTTTTCTTCTTTCTGTTAGTGTTGGAGGCACAAGGCACTGAATTCTCACTCCCTTTGGGCTTGTAGCTGAGATAAGGTGTGTAGGTTTTACTGTTGCTCTCAGATAGTAGGTAAACTGCTCGAGATGCTGAAAATGGGAATATGCAAAGTATTCAGGAGTGAAGAGCCCTGAGCTCAAGGGAAAGTGCTTGGGAAGTGGAATAATTCAGCGAGTGGCAGAGCCAGAGGCTGAGCTCTGCCCCAGCTTTGCCGCAGAGCCGTCTGCGGGCAGGGTGAGCAGGAATGGTGCAAACAGCAGGTGGGGGGAAGCGCGGATGGCGGCAGCCAAGGTGAGGGCATGTGGGGGTGAGAGGACAGCCTGGCTCCTTCCCAAGAGACTTGGGTGCCTCCCAGACTACCCTAAGCTGCTAAAAGCCTGGCTTGGCTGCCAGCTTCCCCCCTCCTTGCTGCAGAGAGGGGGCTGGTGGCCGTGCCGGAGCAGCGGTGTCGCGGGTGGGAGCAGCATCAGACCCACCCTGCGCCGAGATCTCCCACGGCTGCTCAGCGCCTTCCCTTCAGCCGGGACTGTGATGGTTTGGAGGGACCGTTCCTGTGATTTGCACAGCGCCTGGCTCCCGGCCAGCAGCAGCAGCAGCTTTTCTTTCCTGGCTAATCGCTGATAAAACAGGAAGACCTTGATCATCCCTTTTGACATGAATAACGATGTTATCTGCTGTGATGTATGACCCAGAGCCAGATAACGTCCTCTGGCAGGCCTTTTTTCTCATGAGATGTAAAATACAATGATTATGTTACAAGGGGGAGATAAAGTGGCACAATCTTCACTAGTTCAAATAACTAATTGAAGCAGGAACTAGTGGAAATGGCTTCCTTTGTTCCCCAGCCATTGTTGATATAACAGTGCTTATAATGAAAGCTGAAACTGTTGCCCTCTTTTTCTTCTTTTTTTTTCCTTCTTCTCTATTTTTTCCCTTTTCAACTCAAGTGCCTTCAGTTGTGTTTCCCTCTCCCCGTTTCCCTGGGGGAGCTGAGGACAGCGGTGATTTCTAGCAAAGGATCCTGTTTTCCAGCAAGACTTGTGTGTGAGTGTTAGGAGGATGAAATCAATAAGTGGCGCTCATTCTTTGTCTCCCTAGAGGACTTTTGAGAACAGAAAAATTGAGACCAGTGCTCTCTAAACCATAATTACACTTTTTATTTTATTTGCTTTATTATTTTTTTTTGAAACCAACAAACATAATTACCTGGCAGGAATGGTGGCCAGGGGTATATTGGTATTTCAGCGAGTGTACAATGCTTACCACAACTGAGTTCAAATATTAAAAAAACCAATGAAACAACCCAGCCCTAAAGCAGGCTGGTGTGAAAAGCAGGAGGGGTAAGAGCAGAGTTTCACACAGGGAGTGGTGCTGCACAGTTGTGGTACATAATGATTAAAGGTGTTGGGAGGTTACAGAGCTTGGTTTGATCACTAGAAAAGCTGTGATGCTTTTCCTCCCAGGTGGGGCAAATGAGACTTTTTGAACCAGAACTGGCTTCAAATGTGAAACAAGAATTCCTTGCTTTAAAATTCCTGAGCATATTCCTTAAAATGATTTAGTAATGTCCACACCACACAGAGGTGAGCATTAAATATGAGCTGGCTGTCGAAGGCTATCGGCTGCGGGTTTGCAGCTGTGGTGGGGGTTGCACTGCTGAGCAACAGGCTGTGCTCTGATGACTTGATAACCTGCACAGATGCAGTCAATAGAGACGTATCCTATCATGTGGCAGAGAGACACAGAGAATTTAAGAGGCTTGCTCACATTCCTAGATGACTGTACCAATTGTGTAATGAAATTAGACTCCAGCTCTTGTGATCCCATTACAGCATCAAAGGTCTACCTGATGTCTCTCAGAATCACTAAACTCTAATCTTATCAGCATTCATTTTGTGGCACTTTTGGCAAAACATCTGACTTGCATGATGCAGGCTCATTCCAGCTCTTTGTCCTTGGATTGTAGACTCTACAAAGCCAGAGAGGGTCTGCAGCTGGTGCCCCCCTCCTTCTTGGGGTCCAGTCTTGTAAAGTTCAACTCCCACAAGCTCCCACAGCTGCAGAGCCCAATAATCTTGCCTTGAGACCAAACAGGTGAGGAAAAGGTCACCCTCGGCTGAGTGCCTGGGCTCTGCAAGGCATTTGAAGGACCCAACTTTGTATTTTATTGAACACAGGATGATTTGGGTTGGAAGGGACATTAAAGATCACAGAGTTCAAATCCTTCCCCTAGAGCAGGTGCTGGAAGCTGGTCCCATCCAGGCTGGCCTTGGCCAGTGGCTGATTATGGGTGCAGAAGCTTCAGAGGTTACTCAGGTGCTGGGAAGATTTTGCCCACAGGTTATGTGTAATAGTGGAGCCTTTCATCTGACAGCTGGAGTTGTGGCCTCCTTGGTGGTAGATACTTTTGTTAGGGCTGTAGAGGGATGTTTTGACTTGCAGATTCTGCCTTCCACTTGCTTCCAGATGACCCTCTTGATGCACTTTTTTGGACCTGTGTAGGGGCGACCCTTGACAGTGCAGCAGCAGCCCCCTGCCCCAGAACACAAGCTGCTTTGGTGTCCAGCAGCTTCCCTGCTGCAGAGCATGTGCTGTTTGCTGTCCTGAAGCAGACGCAGGACAGGCCAAACTCTGAGTGGGTTCAAAATCTGTTTGCAGCTGAAGTTATGCTCCCAAAATACTGCAGAAGCAGTGTGAGGAAGCTCAGAGCTGGGCACCTGGGTGCTATTTATGACTGAGCTACTGTGTGACCTTGAGCAGCTCCCTGCACCTCTGAGTCACAGCCCTGCCTCCCCAGCTGCCGCGGCAGTGGGATGGTAACACCTACTTCATTTGCAAGGGTATCATGCGGTGCAATTTTGCAACTAATTGAACGTAGGAAAGGAGTTTTCTCCCATCACACAAAGGCTGCACTGCAATGGTCTGACCCTCCCAATGCTTCCGTGCAGGCTGGGAGTGTGGCTGAACTCACTGGCTTCCAGAGGATGCTTTGTTCCCCGTAAGTGCAGGAGGAAATATTTGCAGAACTGGGACCCCTGTGAAAAGTTTTATGAGTTACCACATGGCCACTGTGCAAATCAATTACTGTAGTAGGTCTGTAATGAGACTAACCCACAAAACAGTTACTGATTCTACAGCAACTTGAGCAGATGCCAAAAAATGTGGCCAATAATTAGTGACGGCCTGACGGGTCCAGGGCTTCTCAGCAGCGTTTGCTCCGTGCGTGGCTCCCAACACAGCTGATCCTGGAGATGGTCCTGCTTCCGAGGTCAGATTAGCTGCTGTTTTTTAGAATCTTTGGTTTGTGTCAGTCTTTTTTAGAAACTTGGTTTAAAATCTTTCAGGTGTAAGTATAAAGCTTAAAAGCTTTTCCACAGCTCCACCCTTAAGAATGGGTTTAATCCTTTTAACAAAGCTCTGATCTGACAGTTTATTTCGCTCTAGGCTTTAGCTTCAGTGGTTGCAGCCAAAACCTGACAAGTTCTTCTTGTTAATTCTGAATGTATTATCCAGTGACAAATGTATCTCCCACTTATATGTGACACTGAGAATGAAATGCATATGATCAAATTTCTCATAGCTGGAGTGGGGCTGGTTGTTAAGAACATCTCCATATCTTTGCAGTATGACAGTCAATCTAAACCCATTCTTTTTCAGCAGCATATCTCAGCCTAGTTTGGGACACTCATGATGGGTTGCAATCTGCTGCCATGCTCTGCAAAGATTAAAGAAAGGCTAAAAATAAACCTGTCACTTTCCCTGGACACTTTCTTGTGAAATGCAGAGAGATACCTCACTAGAATGCAGAATAAATTCATATAGAATTTTTTATGCTGTGTTTTTTTTTATGGACAGATGGAGTCAGTGTCGTTTCTGATTTCTCATTTCTAAATACAGTTGTGTTATGTACAGCCTTCCACCTGAAACTTGTCTTAGAAGCCAAAAGAGAATGAAATGGATTTTTACAATAAAGCCAAAAAAGTTCTTAATTCTTTTAAGTTTGCCAATATACAGGATGCATATAATGTATTTAATGAACTCTGCTCAGAAAGTATTGGCATGATGATGAAATTTATTTTCTGGAACGTAGTCTGTCTCAGGAAGTTGGAGTTTTTCTTTATCTCTGTAGGACTGATAGTAACACCTCAGGAGGCGGATGATGACTGTGTGCCATGGACTGAGAGCCAGATGTCTGCCCACAGTCTGTGTGACCCTGTTCTGCACTTAATCTCCCGTAAGCAGATCTCCTCCTGCCGTACATCTTCTGGGTGTCTGTCTGGACCCACAACCCACTGCTATTTGCACCCAGTCCTTGAGTTTCGTCGCTGTTCCTGTGCTTTCCTGAGGCTGGTGGTTGCTGAGGACGCAAGGGATCAATCGCTTCTCAGCGTTTATCTGAAAGCAGCTGCCTCCTCTGAGTGACTGCCCCATTTCCTCTTCCCCCAAACCGTTCGAGGAGCTCTGTGGCTTTTGCAAATCGATGCATGAAGGAGAAATGCTAATGGCAGGATGTCTCTGGGCAGCGCTGGCTGGTGTCACTGCAGTCAGAATGCGCGGGTGACGGGGAAAGTCAATTTCCTGTTAAATTAGCTCGGCTGTTTCTCCAAGAAAGGTGGAATTTTAATGAAAGTGCTTATTAATGGATGAGCCCAGAGGGAAGTGGGTTTGTGGTGAGGCCCGAACTTTATAGGGAAGGCCTTACCTCATAAATGGCCACAAAAGATGCTTACAGGCCTGAACTCAGCCTGCTTGGGAACTGACTGCTTGTACAGGGGACAGTCTTCCTCTTCCCATAAAACATGCATTAAGGGTGCCAGCTGAGTTGGTTCTCTTTTATATCAGTCACAAAAACAGTAGGAGGTTTAGTTCCTGTCAAACTTTATGGGCCATTTACAAGGAGGCCTTCCCCAGAGTATTTCACAGGCCAAATAAAAATAAATGGCACTGAAAAATTTTATAACACAATGCGCGAACTGTTGTGGCAGTGGGAGAACATGTGCTGGAGACCTTGTCTCCTTCCCCCCTGCAGAGGAATTAAAATGGAATTTTAATTATTGTACCTTTTATAGACTTTTTCATTTTTGAGCATTACTGTAGTCTCATGGTTGCCTTTGGGAGGGAGGGATTGTGACTTTATATAGAGATGAGAAAATGTGATAGAGGTACAGTTTCATGGTCCTGGTGAGTGGTATCTGCCCTGCAGAGAGATAAGGAAAACCACGGGAGGCTGCAGGGTTGAGAGGGCTGTTGGACCTGGGTTTGATGTCTGATATGTTTGGGCATCCTGTCTGAGAGCTTGGAGATGGGCAGAGAGAGGCAGACACAGGCACACGAGTGCCTGTTGAGCCCATAAGTTGTCTAAAATAACTTGGCTTAAATTGGGGGTTTGGTTCCTGGTGATGTGGCTATGCTGCTGCTGGGGAGGTACTTCACCCTGTTACTTCATTTTTCTGGTCAGCACAGGAAGACAAAGGGAAGGAGCCAATTTTCCTCAGTGTCAGGAGCAGCTGAAATATTCGGAGAGGAACAGTGTGGCTTAGCTCATGGTAAGGAGCCTGTTAACAGGAGTAGCTGCAGTTCCCAGTTTACAAGCTGCACTTCTGTCAGGGGAGGAAAGCAGCACCTAAAAACCCGTGTGGAGAGGGAGCAGCTCTGGGGAAGGTTTTTAATAGACATGGGCTGAGCAGTCACTTCTGCAGGAGCTGTCTCTGGGCTGCTTCACAGCTCCCTCTGTGAACTGCTGAACTCTGCATCTCAGTGCTGAGTTTACCACACCAACAGCTTTATTGGAGGAGTGAAACGACAGCTTGCTTCCATGGGAAGGGAGAGGAACAACCTACCCCTCAGCAAGCAAACGGGCAGCAAGCAAAGATACTCCTCAAAGGGTTTCTCTTCCCCTCATGTGTGTTCTCAGCAGCCCTGCTCAGCAGAGGTCGGGGATTCAGGCAGAAATGCAATCACACCATTGCTGCTTCAGATTGCATGTTTGATAGAAGATCATCAGTCAAATTCCCTTGCTGACCTTACAGTATGAGAACTGCTGTTGTTTTGTTAATTATTCTTCCCCATGAGGGTGGTCCAGCACTGGAGCTGGGGCCCAGAGGGGATGTGGGATCTCTATGCTCAGGGATTTTCAGGCTGATTTTGTGTTTGCTGTGGTGCTGTATCAGTTCTGGTTCAAAGCCGAGTTACCAAACAGGACATGGCATTGAAACGATCCCCTGAGGTACACAGAGCTCTAAACCACTGATCTCGATAATTTTGCATAACAATGACATTATTCCCCCTCGTCATATACCTGTGGCTTCATGACTTTGAGTCAAAGCTTTAAGACACTAATGCAGAAGGTCTGAATGCTGTAAACACACAAGTATCCAATTGCTTTCTAGTCTGGGTGTCAGGCTACAAGAAAAAAATACCAACTAGTAATGTAACACAAAAGGCATTGTACTTGAGAAGTGACTAACTAGATTCATTTAATTTTTAATTTGTTCTGGGTAACATCAAAGTAGCAAAAATGTTGTTAATCTTCCTGCTCTGAATAAGCTGCCTGCTAACAGGGAGGTGTGAGGGAGGGAGATGCCTATTAAAGGCTTTTAATTAAGTGAAAGTGTCAGTATTACCCAAGGAGAAAGTACTGCCTTTTATTCTCTCCCAAGTGGTGTCTGGTTGAAGACACGTGGCAATGCCCTGCCTGCCCGAGCCTTCCTCGGAGCTGGAGGAGTTTCAGGGGTGTTGTTTCAGGGATGTTTTCAGCAGTGTTGGGGCCACAGTGCTCTGTTAGAAGTGTTTTCTGTTTGGGGGACTGGTTGGGTGCTGAACCCCAGGTGTGCTGCAGTCAAACAGCTGCTGCTGGGAAGGGCTCAGTTGTGCAGAGAACATCAGCAACCTCTGAGCAGCACCGAGGCTGGTGCCAGGTGTTCCCCCAGCTCCCTGCAGGTGCTGGGAGATGGAGATGTCTGTTATCCTGCCGCTGTTCTTTTCCCTGCAAAGCTCATCATCTCCCTGGCACTGATAGGCAGAGGAACAACATTTTCCACTCTCCAAGACAGTCACTATTAACAAACAGACAAGAGTTTAGGGCCTTCTCGCCATGCCCACACAGCCCCATCGATGAAAAAAGGCTGCATGTCTGTAAGAAGAATTGGAACCAAAGCTGCAGGAAGTGACTGGGTGGGAGGTTGCCTTCCTCACTGCCTGTGTATTTGTGGGAGAAGAATGATGGTTCTGCCTGGTTTTATAGCCCTGTCTGCATCTGACCAGCACTTTTACCACAGCAGCAACCCTTCTATTTTTAAATTTTTTTCTGATGTACAGCATATATGAATTGTAGGATAAATAACATGATGACCTAGCAGATTTCCTCGTGGATACTCTTGCTGCACGTCAGCTGGGTGCACCAGGGCATCTTCCTCATGGGGAAGAACTGTCCCCGGGATTGTAGTGTGTTTTGCTGAAAGCAACCAAATAACTCAGGGACCTTAATTTTGCGATCTTTACTCTCACAGTTAACTTTGTAATTAAAATGAGTCCGGCAGTGTAAAAAAAACCAACAACAAATAAACAGGACGGACAAACAAACAAAGAAAACCCCAAACAAAACACAACTCAAACTCAAGCTGAGCCAACCCAGCCCTCCAAAAAAAATCAAACTGCTCCTTTTACATAGGAATTACTTTTAACTGTATTTTCATTTTGCTTGAGTGTCTGGCAAAACTATTTGCTTGTCAGTAAATTGCAAAAAGTTGTTCTCTGCTGGCAGAATGAATTTACTTGTATATGTGTGTGTGTGTATACATTTAAAGAAAAACATTTGGAGGGAAAAGTGATTTTTAACGAAAGAAGTTTTTTCATCACAAACACTTGTAAAATTTGAGAGTTTTTGATTGCTGAGCAGATTAATCAGGTTTAGGGTCTACTCATGTGAGTAGAGTAGAGGTCATAGGGTCAGGTTTTCCTGTGTGACTCATCTCTCCTGCCCACAGGAAGCAATACCTTTCAGCCTTGTGCCCAACTGGGCAAGATCTGAGCAGGGCTGTTTGTGCTGCTACAAAAAAAAACATGTTGGGAGTTAATTTGAGTTAATATAATCTCAGTAATCACTGGATTTATTGCCCAGGAAAACTTAAAGCCTTTCAGTCTCTCCATTCGGCCAAAAGCTGAGCTCATGGTTTGTGGACTTTGCTGCTTTGTACCGACAGGCAGGTGCTAATCACTCCCATACAGCTGAGCCACAATTTGCTGGCCTCTTCTGGAGCACATTCCAGCTTTCCACAGTGCCCTCTTGCATGCGCTGCTTTACAAGGAAACTGTAAATTACAATTAAACCAGCACGCAATATATTATTTTCTTAGTTGATAGCAGGCTGTTTTATGGGGGGAGCACATTGACAAGCGATGCCTGGGGGTACGTGGCTTGTGGAGTCCTGCCCTTCTGTGGCTCAGGTTGTGCACGGATAGGAACATACAACCCTCATTGATAATCAGGCTGCAAAGGGCTCTGTTGAGTAATTGCAGCATTAGTCTTCTCTAAATGAAGCTTCAAAGTAATTTCAGCTTTTTATAATTACAGAGCCAGAGGACTGTAACAATTTCCAAATGTTTTGGAGCTGATTTTAAAGCTGATCTGCAATGTGTGGTTAAGATAAGTCTCAAAGGCCCAGATCCTTTGTTTTTAACTAAAAACCTGTTGGGGAAATCTTCACTGATGCACGTAAGATTTACGCTGACCACAGACTGGTCTGGATAAAGTGTCACCACCAAATGGGTTGGGGGAAGGAGGGAGAGGAGGTGCAGAGAGGATACACAGACATGACCAGAGTTTTGATATTAGAATACTCTAAGGACAATTTTGATGCAAGATTTATTAGAAAAAAATATGATTTTCCCCTTCCTTTTTATGTATCTCAGTGGATGATTTTGAAGTAAAGACCATTCCACTGACTAAAAACACCTCATTTTTTTAGGAAGTTTGGGTGGCTTATGGGGTTTTTGTGCTCCATATGTAAAGGAGAGCTTGTGGATCAAGGCTTCAGAGGTAGTGAAGTGCTTATAGCTGGTGATGAGTACTGTAAAGGCATTCTCAAAAGCACCTGGATGTGTTGACTCATTCATTCTTGGTATTTGTGCATAAATAAACCTGAAAACTGGGCCTGAGGGACACAGAGCGTGGCCATCACCTCAGTTGTCTCATCTTGGTGACCTAGGCTTAATGTCTTTCCCAGTAAAGCTTTTCATGGCTGAATGCAAGGCTGGATATATTCATGCACTTGACATTCATCCAGTGAACAACCCTCAACTGCTTTTCAGGGATGTAAGGCTTCAATTACCACACCTAGGATTATAAAAAATAGATTGTGATCTCCATTGTTTCTCAAACTGCCTGAAAGCTGTAGGAAATATTCTGGGAGAGACCTTAGGACCATTAGAAGAATACCTGGAAAAGAAGGGGGGAAAATGATGTAACTGATTCTGGTCTGGCAGCTATTTAAATTAAGAGTCTGACATGTGGTGTGGGGAGGGAATTGCAGAGGTTCCTGGCCAGCTCAAGGGAATGAGATCAGGTTAAAAATCTTTGCACTGAAAATAAGACATAGGAGTGGGACAAAGGAGTAACATGCAAATGGCAGCTGACTGCAGAAATAAGTAGAATTAGCAAAAATTTGTTTTCTTCCTTCCCATTTTGAGGGTGTTATAGCAGGGCAGTGCTGTTGGTTTCTCCTGCTTTGTGCGTAACAGCTTGAAAATCATGTGTGCAGTGCCTTTGCCTCTTTCCCTTCCAGTCTTTCTTGCCTGCTGCATCATCTTGAGACTGGAACTCGGGGATATCATCCTGCTTCTCTGTGTATATTTCCAATGTCGAAAGCAACTTTTATTGGAAACAAGAATCTTATTTAAATTAGGAGAGAGAGCAAAGAATTTTTATCCTTTCATGAAGTTGATCCAAACCTTCAAAGTGTTTTGGTAATTGTGTTTATGGCTAAAAGATTGATTATTTAAGTCTGTGCTAGAGTATACTTTTTAGTATGAAGTAACGGCTCATGACAAACCAGCTCAGGAATGCTTTTGAGTTTTTCAGGAATTTTTTTAAGCTGGCTGAGGAGGGAGTAGTGTGAGGCACTAAGTTTAGCATTTCAAAACATCTGGATCTGCTCTATGGTTTATTTTTTAATGTGTTTTCCATGAGTCTAGTTAAACAACCACATGCCTTGATGGCAAAATGAATGCAAGTGTAGTGTTTGGAAAGGGACCCTGGATGAAAGTCCTCTTGCTAACTGGAGTCAACTATATGCTCTTGTTTCTGGTTAGCTTGTGTGGATTCACGGAGAGCCCATCTTGGCTGCTGCTGTTCCTTTCCTCTGCCAAAAGCTGCTAAACATAAAGCAGGCGAAGGAAGTACTAAATTACAGAACACCTAATCTTTAGTCCTTTGTTTAATCTCAAATGAGTCTCCCAGATCTCATAACCAGAAACGAGGCCAGCGCACAAGGCCAAGCACGAGATGCTCCAGAACCTGCACTGGAGCAAAGGGTCTCCCGTGGCTGCAGGGGCAGAGGGGGAGGATTCTGGAAATGGCTTTTTTTAGCCTGTGCTGTCCCAGTGCTGCTGAGAGCTGTGCTTCTGATGGGCTGCCAACACACCAGCAAAGCGTCTGGCAAGAACTGGTCCCTACTTAACTGTTATTAATTTTGGGTACACTAAAGGTTTTTGGGGTTTCTTTTATTAGTATTAAAATAGATATGGCTGTATTGCTGTGACATTCATCATGACCTCATTGCTGATAGACACTGGCAGAGGCAATGACCTAACTTAGCTCTGCTTGCAAGTGATCTTTAGTCATTGCTCTTTGTCCTTTCCTGTGGTATCCTTTTTCTCATATGATTTCCCACCTTTTCCCTCTTCCAAGCATGTGTTTTCCTTCTGTTGCTGCTTTCATCTTGGCCCAAATGCTGCTGAGGCCCCAACTTGTGCACTTGTGTCAGGAGAGTGGGGCTGGCTGACAACTGGGGGCAGTTCTTGAGGACTGTGGGGTCCATCTCTACAAGAAGTTTAGAGACTTCCCTGTCACTCACTGCCACTCTGTCTTAACAGTGACGTGTGGTGGCAGCAGGATGCAACAGTGGCAGCATTGCTTTCTCCTGCAGACACCTGAACACCTTAGAGGGTCTCAGTGCATCTTGTGTCCCTGCACTGGCTCTCTTTGAGGGTTCTGTTGACTCTCTCAGCCCCACAGATGTGGGCACAGGCCAGTGCAAGCTGAGGGTGGAGAGAGGAAATTAGGCAGAAGGTAGTGCCCTTTACAAGGGAAGGATGTCTTTTTTTTGTTTTGTTTTACAGCATATGGCACTAAAAACTCTCGTTTTACTCATATTATTACAAGGAATTGTCCTCTCTGTTCTTGTTTTGTGTGATGCTGTTCTTGTAATCATCTCCTGCATTTTATGCATGTGCACAAATGCAAAACCACTGCAAGTGCTTCTGTTGAGATCTTACCAGCAGAAAAGTGTGAGTTGCTGTTGGGTACAACTGGGCTTTCTTTGTATCTTGATATGATTTGTAGAAGTCATTCTGAAAAACCTGTATTTCCCCAAAAAGACTGGAAATTGTATTGAATTGATCTGTAGAGAATTGATCCCTTGCAAAACGTTTGCAGGAAGGATTGGGTGGCAGGGTATGTACAGGCACCAAAGGGAAGAGATGGATTCCTCAGGAAGGGGAGGATGGAGCACCAAAGGAACAAAACAAAGGCTATTGAAGGAGAGGCAGGTGGCAGAAGGGTAGAGAAAGTCATATGTTGATACCCTAAAAGAAGCATCCTGTAGTATCTTCTGTGCTTCAGGGTTGCAGCCAGCCTACATGCCTGGAAAATAAGGGATGTTAGTGTGTAGATGGAGCCAAGGATGGTGCTATTTGTCTTCAGTGACTTGTACAGATTCTTGAGCTGAGGAGTAGAAGGGTTAACCACTCTGTGTATTAAGGATACAAAAAGCTTTTCAACCAGGAACATAAATTACTGAAGCTGCTATTCACAAAGACACATATGAGACATAAAACAACTGCCACAGCTTTTCACATGTCTTATTGTACTTCATCTCATGGTGATGACTGGAGTGCTCTGGGACTACTTTTCAAAGTATTCTCCTTTGTATCTCAAGAGTGCACAGTGGCTCAGCCTTGACATCCATCTTCATGTGTAAGGAGACTGATAGGTCGCCGGTGACATAGCTGCAAACACGTTATCAAGCATCTTCTGATTGCTTCCAAGCAAGTGTTCTTGTCCTGCATAAGACAGACAGCATTTAGATGTTCCCTTCCTGATTATCTTACTAGATTTTTATTTACTCTGACTCATGGGAAGAACAATCACTATACACTTTTTTCTACTTTGCGATTTGCAGGGAGTCAGTGTCTCCAGCGACTGCTGGATTCCCTCATTCCTGGGAAGGTCCTACTCTGAAGTGAATATGCAGAAATCCCAAACCTAGAGAGTTGCTGAGGTCCGGGTCTGGAGGGATAATACTCAGCTAATCAGATGTTCACACACTTCTGCCCTCTCTAGAAGCAGCTGGGTGATGCCATGGTCTTTATCAAGTTGAACTGAACAAACAAGGAATTAACCTTGCTGGAGCAGGATTTTTTGTTCCCTTCACAGTTGCCATCTAGCCAGAGCAATCACCAGCTTGCCAGCCTTCTGCCTGTCTTGCATTTAGGGTTGGGAAGTTGCAAAACTGGTGTGTGTGCCTGAAAAACTGCTGACCATCAGGCTGAGATCTGCTGGAAAATGGTTCTGGGAAACCTTATGCCAAGAAGAAAAATATCTTAGTGAGTTTAATGTTTTGCACTCAGCGGCATAGCTCATACTTCCCCTCATGCCTCTGAGCTGAAAAGAAGCCCAGTCTCCTGTAGAAAGTGAAGTTAAAAGGCAGGGCAGGGCTCCTGTTTGTGTTGTGGCATGAGGTTCTGTCTGCTTGGGTTTGTATCAACAGACACAAATTGTTGACTTCACCTCTGAGTGTTTATCTCCTCTGTGCAGGTTGTGTTTGCTCTTGTTCTCTGGGAGGACTGACAAAAGACCTGGGATCTGGAGCAGGTTGGCTCTGGGGCCCTGCCTGGGCCTGGCTGGGGCAGGGGATGGGGCTCTGTGGGTGCCCAGCTGGGTCAGAGCCGAGACCTGCAGTGCTGGGCTGGGGGATGTGGAGTGAAGCAGGGGAACACTTGTGTGTAAATATTTGCTTTCTCAGACCAGGAGCTCTGCAAGAAACAGGTCTCAGAGCACGTATAAACATCCAGCCCTTGCAGCTCTGAGGTTGGTTGGGTCTAGCAAAGCCCAGTTGTGTTTGTACTAATATTAAATATAAGCAGTAGGGTTTTGCCAGCCTCATCCCTCAGGCTAGCCCTGTTTTTTAACAGCTCTGCAGTGAACTCTCCTTCCCCCACACCTTTTTTTTTTTTTTATCCCTTACCATAAAGTAAATCAAAACTGGGGTTAGCCACAGTTAAGTGACCATGAAATGCTCAGAGCTAATCCTAAGGCCCTGGTCCTTTCAGGCATTAGCCCTGCTGTGACTCTGTAGCTATCTCTTCTAGCTCTGCAGTTTTCCAGTTTCTTAAAATTACCTTACTCGTGTCCAAACCCAGGATCAGAAGAGGTGCATTTACCCTCCTATCAGTTCCCTCAGTCAACTTCTGTGTATCTGTGTGAAGCAGAAACAAATCTCCCTCTTCCACCGTTTACCCCGAGTTTTCATTTGTCTCTGAAGTGAAGTATGGTAACACCTGCTGACACAGATACACATCCCACATTTTGAGTCCACAAATGCAGCAGTGAACTACCAGCTTTCTCAACCCCAAAACTTGGATTCAGAGGAACCTAGTCTGGAGCATGGACAGATGACCTCTCCCTGCACTGCAGAATAAGCTTTTTATCTTTCATATATTATTGACTGTCTTATGTGCTGATATGGCTCAGGCACAAACTTAAGTGCTGACACATTGCAAGGGTCAGTTTGAAATCTGTGTTTGTCATAATCCTGGAGAGATTAGCTACCTTCACACTGGTAACTCATGTACAATGCTGGGAGGCAGAGCTGATTTTGTGGGTCTCTGCTCGGAGAGACCCAGTTTCCACCAGATTTGCCATGCCCTGCAGTGCTCAGTGGTGAATTCTGCATCTGTTTCTCCCAGTCTCTGATGACACAATAAGTTTGAAACAACGATTCAAAGCTCACAGAGTTTTCACTGTGGTGTTTGGGGGAAAACCCTTGGGGGGGGTCTTTTTTGTCTTGATGCTGGAGTGCTTTCACTCAAGTACAGAACCAGAAGGATACAAAAAATAAAGGTTTCCTTTAGCTCCTGTTTGGAGCTTTGTGCTGCTGTCTGGGAGGAGTTTAAAGTTGAATAATGTTGAGATGGGGCAGCACAGTGGATGGAAAAGGCTTTTTCACTTCCACAGACCAGTCAGATGCTCCCTGTCTGCAGGGGTGGCTGATTCTCCAGGAGGATGGTCAGGGATCACTGTGAGGAGCTTCTAAGGAGGCTACTGAGTTAATGATCAAGTAGTTGTAAAAGCCAGGGAGCATTTCCACCATGCTGAGCACTGAGTTGAGGTGCCTTTTGGAACAGGCTCAGCAGGTAGCAGGAGAACATGATGAAAATAAACAAGGTATTGTGTGGAGATTTGGGTAGGGAGTTGATTCACCCACAATTCATCTGCTGCATTTGTGACAGGCGAATAAAATAAAATACCTTGAGAAATAGCTTGAGGTCATTTTTTTTTTTCTGGGCTGAAGAGACTAAATCAGAAGACTACACCTTTCATGGAAGGCAGTCAAGCTCTTTTTCACCAAACATTTGGATGTCAACACGAGCAGCTTGAGCCTATGTAAGATTATAGACTTTTTCATGTGTCAGTCAAAATATCCTGGGGAGAAAAATGTCACATTCCTCCTCTGTGTTACTGGCACTCATGTTTTGTAAAACACATAGCTTTTTATTTAAAATAGATCTGCAGATATAAAATCTGAACAGAAAATATCAGGAAGTTGGCTGGTCTCTGGAAGAGATGCCTGCTGAGAATGTAAAATTAATTTGCTGCATGTGAAAAATGCTGGCTGTGGGGACAGATGACAGGGAAGGTGTCTGAAAGAGAACAGCATGGGAACGTCTCCTCTGTCTTGCAAAGCAAAATAGTCCAGTTCTGTTCACAAAGGACTGTTTCTGGGGTAAGCTGGTAACCTGATCTTTGTTCCTTTCACCCTGGTTTACTCCTTTTCCAGTCTCTTGCTTCCAGCACAAAACACTTCTATGTATCTTACATAAAGACAGATAACAGGCAGAGGTCCTGGTGTTTGTGCATGGCAGGTGCCTCCCTCAGCTGATGAGTGGCATTGCTGGTCTCTCTAAGATGCCCGGGGCCTGTAGGTAAGGTTTGTCCATGTTTTCCCCCACAGAAAAATTGTTCTGGCTTGGTTGACAGATCCNAAAAAGTATGTTCTTGGGGTGAATTACTTGTTCCTCTGATTAAATAAACTGAAGCATCAATGTTTTTCCACATGTGTGAGAAAATTGCGTAAGGTGTTCAGGAGCACAGCAGAACCAGCACTGACCTTTACTCTCAACTCTGACTGTGACATCTATAGTGTCTTCCTCGTTCCTCTTGCACCTAACTGCACTGACCTCAGGTGAAGGGCTCTGCTGGTGCAGGATTGCTTTCAGGACGTGGTTTGACTGTTGGCTCTGTGATGTTTGGTGTGAGAAGATAAAGCTGTGTCTCTATCTCTGTGGCGCTCAGCTGAATTTCACTTCTGGGTTTTGCAGCAGGCCATGATTTTCCTGGTCTGCACCAGACTGACACACAGAAAATGTGGAGAGAGATGGGTGCTTAAGTGCCAGGTTGAGACAAGAACGCGTAAGGAAAAGTGCATCCCTGTTTGGTTTTCAGAGGATTTGAGGTTCGTGCTTCAACCTGCCTCTGCCATTAGCACCCTCGGGGTCTAGCCTGGAGGCAAGGAACCGGGAGATCCAAACTGTAGTTTCAGAATCCTTAAGGCTTCTGGGTTGAACTGAACATTGCTTCAAATTGATTGTTAAATCAGGGAGTGTGGGCGTAGCTCATTCCATTATAATCCCCACAAATTGCTTCGTAATCGAAAGCTTTTGTTCCAGTGTCAAGTGGTTAAGCACCAAGTAAGAAGATCTATTTTACAAGACTAGACAAGATCTGACAGACAGCGGAAACTTAACTTTCAACAAATATAACAATCAACATGAGAGAACCAAAAGGTCCTCATTAAGCACTGCTGTTCTTAATTAATTGGTCCTTCAGATTTACTTCTTTAAAGCTGCTAACAGCCTTAAGCCTTTCCTAGATTAATTACAAAAGACGAGCAAATCACAATAATTAGTTTAGCCTCAGGCTCTTGCCAGGCCTCTGACCTATGTGTGTAGGTTTGCCCCATGCCGGGTAGACTGGGGGAAGCAATTTGCCTTCTTGTCTTGTTTCTGAATCAGAATTTCTGGCAGGAAGTGTTTTTTTTTATTTTCTTCAGTTGTTGAAAAGTGTAATTTTCCTTCCCCTAATAGATTCTTGTCACTTAGTTTAAAATGATCCCTCTGCTGTAACGGCTCCCACTTGGGCTGGAAACCCTCCTGCACCAACAACAGCTCAGTCAGTGATGATGACTTTCAAGGCTTGTAATTCTTGGCTTATAGGGACTACAGACCCGGGGAAGTATCATTAAAAATGAATCATGCTGCTCCCCTAGGGACGTGCCTGCTTCCCGGGATGCACGTTAATGTGAATCCATCACCCCTCCCCTGCTGCAGAGGGCTGGTAAGTCAACAGCGCAGTGCAGGGATGTATTTCACAGGGGAACTTTGTGTTGTACCCACTCGTGCAGGGAGAGGGACTTTCTGTGCGTGCCTGGAAGAGCAGAGCTGGTGCTCTTTGGGTATTTCCTGGTGTGATCCGCCCTTTTATCCGTAGCTCAGCACAGGCTTTTGGGGCCATCCCTATTCCCATTGTCCTCCCTTTTCAACAGCCACCCCCCCTTGGTTTCGATGAGTGGTGACAGTGTAATGGGAGAGTTTCTTTCCCGTGCCTCAGTTTCCCTACCTGTAGAATGGCACAGTACCATCCCTTGGAGATTAGCTACATGTCTTGACTTACTCATTCTGTAAATTGCTTTGAGATCTTAGGCTGATGAGGAGATAAGGGAAAATTATTGCAGTTTGTGCTCTTGATTAGATAATCATCTGCTTAATTTCCTGTGAGTTCAATGAGGCACCTAAGAATTATGCTAAACTGTGGTTTAAGAAGTGACATCATCCCAGTGCTGTACTGTTTGACAAAACTGAGCGTAACCACAGATAGCCACTAAAAAATGCTGCTCTAACATAGCTGCTGTGCCCCTCCACGGTGCCCTTCCCAGCAGTGAAATGAAGCGGGAGGTCCTGGGGTGAGGGCTCATGGTCCCCCCAGAAGCAGAGTGCAGCTCTGCTGCCAAGAGGAGAATCCACTGCAAAGGTACTTTCTAAGCACAGCAGTGCTCTGTTAGCACATTGTACTGCTGGATATTTACCTTCTGAAAATGAAGGGAACGTACATTTTACACTGAAGCGTTTGGGTTCTCTCTTCCCACTTACCTGCCCTCTGTCTCACTGCTGCTGGATGCAGGTTTAAAAGGTGTGTTTTTATTTATTTTTCATTTTTAGTGCTCCTAAGGTGTCTTCTTTCAGGCCGGAAGAGACACAGCTGAGCTCCTGTGTGCTGAGCTGCTGGGCATTGCTTTATTGCTATCTGGAAGCTCCAGAGTAGCATCAGGTCACTGCTGTGCCCCAGCTAATAAATCTGTGCTGGCTTTTTTGCTAAAAAATTCCCTTCTGCTCTGGCAAAAGAGTACAAACCAGTGATTTTTTTTCACCTTAAATAGTGAGTAGCTACACTGAGACAAATCCCCATTTGGAAGAGGCTTTGCTCACCTCTAGGACAGCTGGTGTCAGCAATGCCTGTCAGACTTCAGGAGGGAGTCACAACCCAAGCTGGCTCCTTCCCCCTCCTTCCGGCTCCACAGTGAAAATCCTGACCAACACGGTTAATCCATTTCCCTTTTATTGCTCCGACAAAAAGAAAAGGATCCTTATCTCTCTAAACTAGAAGTGGAATGGGAAGCAAGCAGAGGCCTTCCTCTTCCTTCTACTTATCATCTCTTTGTCCCTCTAAATTTGTCTCTGTCCCTGGACCTTAACCTCCCACTCCAAGGGCAGGACGGGGCAGGCTGATAAGCCCTCTCTGAAACCACTGGTATTGAAGCAATTATTCAGCAGCTGCAGCCCTTTGCAGCTGAGCAGAGATTGCCATCTCTGTTCATGGGAACACTGTCCTCATGCCTCCTTAACGCATCCTGGCCTCCAGACCTTATTTATGGCACCTTCTGGCTGAGCTCCAAAGTGATGCAGCTTGGGGATCTTTACCGCGCTTTCTTTGGACTCTGTCCTCAAAATCAAGGTAATTTTTGTTTTTCTTCCCGATCTACAGCTGCTCGTGCTGAATTCTGCTCACAGGACAGCAGCAGTCGTTGCTCCAGAGAGCTGGTCCTGTGTGTTTGCTGTCCTTTGGGAATAAATGCAGTGTGACAGAGGCAGATGAATGCTGCTGAGAGCTGCTCTGCTACACACGTGCTAATACTGCCTTAGTTAGCAGGCTCCATTCATACCTAATCTGAATGCAGTTGGGGAAATGTGTCTGCAATATTTCTATGTATTTCTTTAAAATTATCTATTTGTAGTTTCTAGGCAGAAATCATTGCTAAAAAGCAGATTTTTACACAAAGCTTCGTCAACGTAGCCCAGAAGTGTGATTGGCCCCCAAGACTGGGAGTGCAACCTCAAATACTTGTATTCACCCCCAATTCAGAGTTTAAAAAAAACTTTCTGGGTGTTAGTTTCCTCTGCTTGGGGAAAGAAAAGCCCCATGGAACTATGAAACATTTCAGCAGAGAGATTAAAAATATCAATATATGCAGCAGAGAGTCAAAAAGCCACCAAAAACTTTTAAACCCAAAGCCCCCAGTGGTAACGATGCTGGTAGTGCTGGCAATATACAACTGACACAGAGTAAAAGTGGCTTTGGAACTTTTTTTTTTTTTTAAAAAAGCAACTTCTGCTTTCATTTGCACCTGGTATGATTTAGACCTGTGCTCTGTCCGTGGTGCAGCTCCCCTGGGCACGTGGGAGCGTGGGATCGAGGAGGGGCTGGGGCAGGGGAGTGGGAGGATCAGGTCTTTTTTCTGAGTTATGGATTTAGCAATAAACAATAACGATTTCCCCTTTATATAAGCACCAGTAGGGGAAACAAAACAAACCCTTTGCCTCATTTCCTGTTGTGTTTTGAGGTTTCTTACCAACACTGAAAACCACAGTTCATTACGGGAAGTTTTAGTGGTCTGGGTCTGTCAGTGTTTTAAATCAGTATTTGGCATCAGCAAATGAGACAATTTTCCCTTGAAGTTGGAGGGGAATTTCAGTCTTTTATGTGTGTTTTGTTTGAGAAATGGTGTATTCGCACTTCTTGTTGAGTTCCTCATTTATAAGCACCGTGTAAAGCTAAGCTAACAAAACCAGCAATGTTTTGAACAGTTTTCCTTCAAGCTGGATGAATAACACTTCACCATTAACCTGCTGCTTGCCAGGGGCTGGGGAGTGTGGCAGTCACTGGCCTGCTGTCAGCTTAGTTTAATATCACAGACTCTTCGTAGATTTTCATGAGTGGACTTGTTCTGGAGGGAGATAGGAGATGAGCTTAAGATGCTGGTAAACTTTTGTAGAGTAGGCTTGTATTATCCATCTGGGATTTTGGGATGGCGTGAGAGGTGCTGTACACACGCAGGGGTAACAGTGTGGTGCCCCCTCAAAACACGGGAGGACCTAGCAGGAAAATGAAACCCAGCTTTTTGGTTTTTTCTCTCCAGTTCCCAGTCTTTGAAAGGAGTAGGAGTGATGGTATTAATCTGATTTTTGTGGAATATCCTGAGATGCTCAGATAAGAATAAGCACAAGAATGGCAGCAATGCCACAGGATCCCCTCAATGGTCGTGTCCCTCAGCAGTTGTGCTCCTCTCTGGGCAGCCAGGCTTCAAGATAAGCCAAGCCTCTGTCCCAGGCTGCTGCGAGAGCTTTGCACTGTGAGGAACCCTGTTTTTATAGTGTTCTCTACGTGAACTGGCCTGCTCCCAGCTTACTGCACACAGCCTAGCAGAAGTCCACCAGAAGGACCGACCCTGCTGTGACTGGGGGATCCCCCATCTCTCTGGTGGGTTGTTGGCCATGCCAGCAGAGGACTGCTGAGAGACTGTCCCGGTTGGTTAACTGCGGTGTGGGCCATACAGACGTGGAGGCAGTTCTTCAGCTACACCATCTCACTTCTCACATCAAGCACAGCCTCGGGAGAAGCCACCTCTGGGTCAGTGCCTCCAGCAATACAGAGCTGAGGGCTGTTTAAAGAAGATGAAAGTTGCCTCCCTGTCCCTTTGGAAAAGCAGGCTCTGGAGCGAGGTGGCTTTGCTGCTGTCCTGTCTCTCCATGGAGACTGTGCGAGCCCCCAGGGAATGTGCTCTGGTGCCAGGGGTTAAGTGTTTTAGAGTATGGGAGGCATAAAACAAACGGGCTGAGTGTTCCCATGTGCCACCAAGATCCATTTAATTCAGCAGCACAGAGAGAACTGTGCTTTGGCACCCTCCCCACCTCCACCAGCCCTCTCATAAGGGATTGACATGGGATTTAATTAATGAGCAGAGTGCCTTTTCTGTTTTGTTTTTTTTTTTTTCCCCTTAGCATGGCATGTCCTACCTGGACACTGCCCTGTGCTATTCAGGCTAATACCCCTTTACCTGGGCACAGGGAAAGCCACAGTTGGCTCTATGTAGCCATGGCATGTAAAGATGTGAATACAGGCCCAGCAATCCCATCTCACCTCCTGGCACGGATGTGGCCATCCTACAGATGATGGAAGACAGCGAGCAGGAGGAGGGAAAGGTCACACCATAAACCTTGTGCTTTCTGTCATACTTTTCTTTGATCCCTTTGCTTTAAAAGGCAATAATGCAAATTTATTACATCCCCACACCCCTTGAAGTTGTAACAGGCTAAAAAACCCCACAAGTCTTCCAGCTGAAACTTGCCTGGTCCTTGGCTTTGATGCCAGATAACATGTTGCTATGCCACATGCTGCCAAGGAATCCGAGTGCAGGGATGCTAAAGATGCCACACAGAAGGCTCTGCATGCTTGCTGTGTTTTTCCATAGCAACAAATACGCCTGATTACAGCACATTCATATGCTCTATATAATGAGTATCCCATAGGAAATTTATCACCGTGCATCCTGCATCATAATTAGAAATCAGACTGGGGCAACTGAAGGTAATTCCCCAGGCGTGGGATGTGTTTGGTGTGGAGAGGGCAGTGGGGAGCAGAGAGGGGAGGGTGAGAGGCAGCTCTGCTGAGTGCCTGGCCCTGATGCTTGTTGCCAAATTTCACAGCTAATTCTGAAATATTTGTGCTGTCCCTCCTGGCAGTGTGTGTGTGTGAGTGAGGAGAGGTGTTTTTGAGGTTGTTTTTTTTTTCTTGTTTAAAAATTTAAAAAAAACCCCCAAACTTTCTAGCCTAATTTCTCTTCTGCTCCCCTCTGGCAGGGAGAAATTGAAATCAGCAATATTTAGAGTTTAGTTCCATAGGCAAAGCGTGTTCTCCTGGGGGGTTTCTGCTGTGGCTTGGTCCAATTGTTACTGCTGTAGCACTTACAATATTCTTAACTACTTCAGACAAATTCAGCGGCGCTCTAATGAAAAAATAAAATACGGAGGCAAAGTTTCAACCAGGAAAATTTAATAAAGAATTTTATTCACCTGACAAATCTAATCAATTTTCACCAAATAAGGCAACATTTGGCCTCAAGGCTAGGAGTTCACTGCGTGTGCAGTGTGTACATCTTTGCAGGTTCAATGGACTTGGGTTTTGTGGCTAGTGCTGAGTTCAAAATGAAATGTTACCAGCAGGTCAAAAGCTGTTTTGTAGCACAGCAATTGTGTTAGGTGCTCACACGGTTCAGGCAGTGATGATAGCTATTAAGGTATCTACTTATATTTGCCATCAGCACTGCATTAAGGTTTTTTCTTATATGATGAGATCTGTTCAGATTCAGGTAATGAAATTATCTTTCTTCTCCATTAACCTGTGTCACTTCAATTTATGAACAAATGCTGCCCTTGACTGTAGCCTGATCTGAGCCCACAGGCTTTCACTGTACCTCCAAGGACAGAATTTGGTCACCGTAGGTAAGTAGAAATACAAAGGGGAGACACAAACATATACAATATTGAAGCCATATGTATATTCATTGTTAATATTGATTATGACTTCGTAGTTAAATCAACTGTTTTTGTACCCAGAGGTAATTTTCCGAGGCCTCAGTGAGCTCCTGGTCAGAAGTGGGTAGGAATTGTGCCGAGGAGGGATTTTCCACACTGAGATTTATCATGTTGCATCACCTGCTGTTGCAGGGGCATGTGGGAGTGAATCAGGTGCCCCAGTGTAGGTCTCTTGTGACATTTTTGATGCTCTGCAGCATTTGAGACATGGCCATACTGCTGGAATCTAGGATGCAGGAGATCTGTGCCCATTACAACAGGCACAGTTGAAGTGGCAATAGATGCTTGTCAGCTACTTGAAGCGCTCCCTTCTACATAGAAATAACGATATTTATTCAATAAATGGGCTAATTTAATGCCCCAGAGACTGAGCTGACTTTAGGCATGATACTTTACATTTCAGGAAATTATTTAGGATGGGCTCACAGAAGTTCATGAGGCTTCTAGTTCTTCCTATTTGTGCTAAAAAAACCCAAGACAAACCCCATGCTGCCAAAGTGAACTGTATTTTGCCTGTGTAATGGCTCCAAGTGATGCAGTTACAGCCTTGTGAGAGTGTAATGTTTCGGACCACTGCTGTGGAACAGTGCGCCAAGTGTGTGTGTAAAGCAATCACTGAGACTTCCTTCATCTCAATTTCCCTCCCGCCTCCCTACTCGGACGTAGCCCAGGTCAGGATTTGGGGCATGCAAAGGGCAGCCTGCCCCTAACCTTTGCAATGACATGAAGATTGCTGTGGCCACTTTGCTATTTCACGGGCGTTTGAGTGCACGCAGAGCTCTCTTGCAGGTTGCTGTCATTATTGTGACTCTCGTGGCAGTTTCCATCTTGGAAACGACTGATTCACGTGGTGGTTTGAGGTAAAAGAAAACCATGCCAGATTTCTGGGCCTGGCATTGCAAATGCCCTCATAAATGAACTGTTTTTCATTTGCCATCCAACTGGGTCTTTTAACTTAGACTCGCTCTGCTGATAGACCAGTCCTATCACAACAAGCAAAGCACTCTGCTCCCGTATTCTCCAGTTTGGAACAAGGAACATGCAGTAAGCCTCTTTTCTCCTTTCCAGGAGAATGCCAACATTTGCTCCAGTCCCACAGCTCCACAGCATTAATGAAATCACTGGATGGTGTACTGTGAATTGAAGTGGCCAAAACACTTGGTTGTAATCTTTGAATTAAGTGCTGCTCATCACAGCCCAGAGGTGAGGCAGCTGGACAAATGGCCTGGCAGCCAGCCCAGATGCCCAGCGGGCACTTGCTAGGCACCAAATGGCCGTGTGAGCTCTGTGTCCAAATGTTCTGGCTGCAAAAGGCCCTGTTTCACAGTGCCTGCCCCTGAGGAAGCATTATTCTGTCTCAGGAGAGGGTGCTACAGCAGTTTCTGGGCCATTTGTTACCTGCTGTCTTCCTGAAGTGGCCAGATCAGGTAGAAGTGTGTTTTCATCAGGAGGAGAAGCTGCAGAGAGCGTTGATGCCTTGTTTGGCAAGGGTGGAAAAGCATGGGGTTTTAGACAAGTTCTTAGGCATGGGACAGTGGTTATAAGTGGCTGTCATGTGGAGGGGAAGAGTAATTTCCACCCTCAGGTTGTTGCCCGTTGTGGGGGGGACAACAGACTCCCTGCTGTTTGATGTCAAATCTTGCTGTGATTTATTATCACTGTACACAGGTCTAAAAGCTCTTCTTTCTGCAATGCTGTGGAGCTGCAGGTAAATTTTATTCATTTGGGGGAAGATTTTCTTGATTACAAACAACAAAAAGTCCATTCCTGTTGGTTGGCACAGTTCCTGCCAAAGATCCAGGCAGTGAGACAGATCCCTGGGGGCTTTTCCAGGTTTGTGCTGCAACTTGATCTGCTGAACTTGCAGTGACCGAGGGATTATTGTCCCCAGTGCTCCCTGGGTGAGGTTTTCCTTTGGAAGTCAGGTGGTGTTGTTCTTATTAAGGCATGGCCAGGGCAGGGTGTTAAAGTGGCATCCTGTGTTGGTTTAGGGTGACTGGAGTGACAGACCACATCCTTCAGCACTTATTGTAGTGCCCATCCAGGCAGCAGAGCAGGTTTTAAAACCATCTACACATGAAACAAGTTTGGTGCAGCAAGAATAGATCAGAGCAGGAAAAGAGAGATGAGTAAGGAAGAGGGAATGGGAAATAGGCTGATGTGTCTTTGGAGGGAGGAAAAGGAATGTGTAAAACAGACGTAGGAGCAGTAGATCAAAGTAGCCCAGTGGGAAGAGGAGAAAGAGCAAACTAGTTATTGCGTGAACAAAAATATCATCGTGGATGAGACATGAAGGGAATGACAGGAGGAAAAGAACAGAGATTGAGAGTAAAAAGAAACATTTTCCTCTTAGAAAAGAATAGAAGAGTAATAAAGGATAGGAGTGGGAGGTGAAAGGGAATTATATGAAGAGGAGGAAGGCTGGAAATAAAGACATACTAAAACGGTGACTGTATGACCCCAGGGGAAGAGCAGCAGCTTGGAGATGTATCTTGAAATTCACTTTGGGTAGCACATCATGAAGCTCGAGCTCAGGCAGGAGCTCTTTTCTTTTGGGAAAGAACAACCCATGCCCACGTGCATGTCAGCCTGGTACTGATGCAGGTGGGGGCTGAGAAGCGAGTTTGTGGCTGGAGCCCTGGAACAGGGTCTTGTTTAAGGGAAAGAAAAGAGTCCAGGGAAGCACAACCAAGCTGCTGTGGTTCAGTGAAGCAGGCAGCATGTGATGACATTTCCTTTAAATCCCTGCCTTGTGATGGGCTTGCTGCAGGGTAAGCCCAGGCGCTGGCAGCCTGCAGCGGAGCAGCGCTGGCCGCCCAGCACCCTGCGGGACGTGCCTGGGCTCCCTGCCTTCACTGAAGCTTTCAGACAGACTCGCTTCTAGCAGCTCCTGCCTGGCTCTTCCTGCCTCTGGCTGCCTGCTTAGGGTGGCCAGAGCCTGCCCTTTTGGCAGCTGGAGATGCTCCTCCTCATCCTGCCTATCTCCCTTGGGGTGGATGTGTCCCTCCTTCGTTATCCTCGGTGCCCATTGCTCAGTGGAGCAGTTTGCTTCCTCCCCAGCTGTAAGTGGCATTGTTAGTTCTTTGGCTCTAATAATCTTCATTTGAAGCTCTAATGGATATCCACACAGATAACATGCTAATTTATTAGTTCAGCTCAACTGGGCTGCAGGATGAAAAATGATTGCGGAAGACTTTTAATAAAATTCAAAGGGATTTTATAGGTCTCAAGCCACTTTTAAAATGCAAGAGAAAGCCAAGAGTATTACTTTGTTAACCCACATAATTCTATCCTGCCTAATGAGGTCTGGAGCTAATCTTCAGTGCTCTGCCCTGGGATCAGAATTATTGGAGCAGGTAAACAGTGCTAAGCGCCACACTGCATCTCTGAGTTGGGTTGCATTGTCACCGTGACTTTCTGTTCCTTCCCTTTTATGAACTTTTCATAAAGCTCAGAATAGAGATGATTATGTAAAAACAAAGAGCTGGCTTCCTGTAGTGACTGGCATGCAGCAGCCTCCTTTCCTCTGCTCTGCTGGGGCTGAGGCAGTGAAGGGAAGCACAGCGTGTTGCCTTGGGGTGGGAGAGCACAGGTCTTGACTTTGAGGCTGATTTTCCAAAGGGACATAGAGAGACCAGCCCATGACAGCCACCACTCAGTTGTGAAACTCCTGCTACAAGCTCAGTTTAAGTAATGTAGTTCTTTTCCATGACAACTTCACATTTCTTACTCATTTTTTGCAAAGCTATTTTGTGTTTGGGGGTGACAAAGGGTGGGCTCCTAGAAATATAGGAGACAAATGATCTGTTTAAACCAGTTCAGGAGAGCAAAATCTTCTAACTTGAATTAGGAAAGACTGCTTATTCTCCCCTATATATATGTTTTGGGTTTTTTTTTTTCTGACAGTCAATGCAGTTTGACAGAGTCAATGTCAGAGGACAGAAAATACAGAGCAAGCCTGCCAATTACTGGAAACTGGTGACCGCACTTGATTCAGGGGAGTTACTCATCCACACCATCTCAGAACTTGCTTCCCCTTTGAGAATCCATAATAAAATTTGTCCCTGTCAGTAATATTTCAGCTCAGACTTTGACACTAAAACCAGACAAAGCATTCAAAGAGTCAGGCTTGTTAAAGGTTCCACAAGCTGCTCAGGCAGTTCCCCCCACCTCTATAGGTTATGAGGAAAAGTATTTTGGTCCGAGTTAAAAACAAGGCAGTTGAACCCCAGTTCTCAGAATGGCTTGGAGAAGCTTGTCTGGTTTCCAGAAAATTGCACTGTGTCACAGCATGCCCCACTTTGCTGTTTTCAGTGTGTACAATGTCATAATCAATGAGAAAGCAAACCCATATGAGTGTAGAGTTTGTCATTATGCTTAGTAGTCTGTTACAGCAGCACGAGTCCTGTGTTCAGGGCACGTTTTGCTCAGATCTATAAGAATTATGGCATTAGTAATCTTTTTCCTGAGTGTGTAAGCAGTGCTTGTCACAGTCATCAGCAAAGCCCAGCCACAGATGTGGTTTGGATGCTGGAGAGAGTTTTGCCCAACCAAGAGACCTCTGATTCACTCTGGTCCCATTACGCAGTGATTAGAGTGTGACCTGGGGAGTATTAGCCACAGTCAAAGCAGAGCAGGTTAAGGTGACCACTTACCAGGAAAATGTAGCTTTCAGGGTATAATCTGTTTACAAGCATTTAATTGCAGTAAATGAACCAGGCAGAAGGTGAGGAGGACCTGAAACACAGAGGAATAATAAATTGATTCATGTTTATTTAAGCATTTATATCTTCTGAAGCTGGGCTTAGCCTGAGGATGCAAAGGGATTAAGGCATGCCTGCAAAGCCCCTTGTCTTCTGCATCCTACTTTTCCCCTATAATGCCAAATCCTCTATCCCTTTCCAGTGGGGTCTATGCACTTGTACATCGTGGTTTTTTTGTTAGAATATTCTCCCCTGTCATCTGCACTGATCAGTCCCATACATCTCACTCCCTCTCCCAACCTATTCCTTGTGTTTCAGTAAATGCTTCTCTTTCAAGCTGATTTATCTTCCCCCACTTCCCTTTAATTTGAATGTAGAATTATCTATCTCAGTGCCTGAATGTGTAAACTGCGTTGTATCACTTCGGGCCAGCTGAAAGCTGTACTTTCCAGAAGGGTTCAATTAATTAAACAAATCCCAACCCCAATCTCATTTTGACCTAAGTTGTAAAATGCTTGACATAAAATGGATTATTTTCTGGAGCTTTCATGTTGATGAATCCACATTTAATATTAAACTAAAATCTAAAATAGCTTTTTTTCCTTGCAAAATGTCAACATTTTCATTTTGAAAAATGTTGAAACAAAATGTTCTGACACCTCAGAAAATCCATCTCCTCCCATACCAATTAACCACCCCAAAACCTATCATTAATGTTTTATCCATGAAAATAACCTAATCAGCAGTTGTAGTGGAGCTTCGTCTCCTTTCAGTTCCACCACCCATGGCACTGCAGACCCACTTGCATTTTTGGATTGCCCCTTGGACGGAAGCCTGAGCTGGGCGCAGCGGGACATGATAAATGGGAGATGGGGGCTGGCCAGGGGTCACATCTTGCCTGGGGTGGCTCTTGCACCCCAGAGTGGTTGCTTTTGGATGACTGTAAGAGCTTCACCTGCACGGGATTGGTGGGCAGTAATGATGGCCCCAGTGGGCTACACCCGGGGCTACAAGAGCCCGGTTTGGCTCAGCTTCAGGCCATCCTGCCTCCCTAGCGAGGCTGTAGGGTGCCTGCAGCTCTGCTATGGCCCTGCTCAGACAGGCAGCACCCTGGGCTCAAGGTTTATCTCTGCCTTGACCCATTCCCAAAGAGGCACCTGGGCTGGGGCTGCTCCTGCAGCTGCCCTGCCTTTTACCCCATGGGGCAAGAGCCTTAGTTTCCCTGAGCACTGACTTGTTGCTCAAGTCCCAGAAGATGCTCTTGACCCAATAGCTGCAGACCCACAGAAGTGTCCAGGTAAGGAAATATTGCTATCCCTGCTTTCTGGATGCAGAAAGGAAGTGCATTTTCCTAGCTCTTGCTGATTTTCAGCAGTTCCCTTCATTTTTATGGCTCATTATGGTTCTCATTTTCTGGTTATAGTAAGAGAATATGCTTTCACCATGATTCTCTCATACCCGCAGCTGAAGGGCCCAGCATGGGCTGTGCTGCACTATCCTGCCCCTCCCTTCATCCCAGGCTTCCCACGTGGGCTCCTGCTGGGCTCCTGCTGCTGTGCTGGGAGGGTGCCTGTGCCGGGTCCCTCGCTGCAACGCTCAGGCACGCAGGGCACAAGGCAGCAGCTTGTTTTACAGCGCCCTGCAAGAGGCATGTTTGCTGCCCAGTAACACCTCTGAGGCTGCAGGGACGTGTCCTGGGCTTCTCATTTCAGCTCCAAGCCCCCTCTTCTCCCCATTGTGCGAGACAAAAGCAGACTGAGCAGCGAGAGCTGTCAGGCGTGTTAGTTATGATCCCATCAGCCCTGTTTATGATCTCATGATTCAAGTCTCTGGCGTGGGGAGCAGTGGTGCTGCTGGGCTTGTTTTAACAAGCTCTTGCAGGACGGCTGCTGGAGGCAGTTCCACCAGCGAGGCAAAAGCCTTGCGGTAGCAGTGGCTGTGGGGGGAGCAGAGCAAGGTGACCTGCCAGGTGTCTTGTTCCTGAGATTTATCCCAGACCTGGGCTGACTTCCTCCCTTGACATTGTCTCCTGTGGTTTGTGCTGTCTCTGCAGTTGGGAATGAGGCTGGGAGGACGCACCACTGAGGAGATTTCCTCGTGGGCTGCAGGGTGTGGGTGGTTCACTGTGGGGTGTGTGACACCTGGCCCCCCGGCCAGGGCCAGCACACCATGCATGGTGGCACCCATAAAATGTGCGTTGTGCTTAGGGTGGGTGTGTGCATGTCCTGTTTGTCTTCATTTATCAACCCACTGGAGGGGCAGCCACGATATTTAACCATCACAGCCCCCAGACAGCCGGTGGGCTATGGCTCTCTTATGTGCTCCATGCTGGCCAGCCAGAGCTGGGAGCAGCACTATCCAGGGATGCAAAAGATCAGTCTCTGCAGTCCATTCCTGATGTCTGGTGTCTCAAGCCTGGGGGCTGTTCCAACGTCTTGAGTTATCCCAGTGTTTAGCTCAGTTTCTATTAAAGCTCATGAAAAGATTCCCATAACTGCAACTGGACTTCCTCGTTTTGACTTTCACTTTCTGAAGAGCAGATTAATTGCATGGGATCTGCAGCAGAAAACTCAGCTGTGCCAAGAAATGTAGACAGCTTTGCGAGAGCAGACATTTCAAATTGTTGGGCTGCAAACAAGTTGGAGCAACTTGTAAAGCCATCTGAAATGAAAATAGTTTTCCAGTTAATCTGCAAATGAAAAAAAAAGTCCCAATGTTAAGAGGGACAGCTTTTTGGCTTGGGTTGTGATTTCAGTGGGTCTAGGATGACTTAAGTGGGGGCTTCCAGAGACTCTGTACCCTGTTTTGTGCAGGGTTTCGTTCTTGTGCTGCTCCTTTGGTGTCCACTGTGTTGAGACAGGGCAGTGACCATCAGCCCCCATGGGGTGGTTTCCTATTGGGGCTGGAGGTTGGGAAAAGGTTTTTTCTGGAGCAAAGTAACTTCAGTGTGTTCATGTAGGTTGGCATGCTCGCCATAGAGAAAGGACACGGCTTATAGAGGGAATTATCTGAGAGCAAAGCAATGTATTTCAGACCACTTTGACTGTTCCCTGCTTTACATCCTCTGCTGAAGCAGATGCTCCTCAAAAGCCCTTGGGCCAGGCAGGTGTGCCTGCACTGCTGGCCTGGGTGCAGAAGTGACCCAGGCATGTCTGGATGTTGGCTCCTGGGAGCTGAAGTCCAAACTTGAGGTCTGCAGTGTCAAAGGGTTGGGTGGGGAAGGGAAGTGAAACAAAAAACCAGAAGCTGAGGGAGTATTTTAAAGAAATGGGTGACTCTCTCATGCTGCAAGAGGCCATGACCGGGCTGAAGGTAGTGCCCTGCTCTGATTTCCCTGATTCCAGGACATGACTTCTTTCAGTTCCTTCTAGACACTTGAGAATAGGGAAGAGTGCGGAGGGGCTGTGGTGGGCCTCAAATTCACCTTCAGGAACAAGTGCTTGGCCCGACTTGGTGAAAACTGCCCCTGTTGGATGCACCAGCCCTGCTCCAGAGGAGGCAGAAACTTTCCAAATTCGGAGAAAGGTGATCTGAACAGCAAAAGGCCCTGGGAAGAGACCATATGTCAAAGCTGGGCAAGGATTTCCCATTGCCCTACAAGGTGTAAAAGTCAGAGTTAATTTCTTAGACTTGGTGAAGGTCATCTAAGCTTTAATGTGATTCATCTGGTGAGGTTTTAATTCTTCTTGTGAGCCAAGTCCCACAGCTGTACATGGGGAAACTCAGCTGTGCTGCCTCGCAGAGCATGGCTGTGACTGTCTCCCCATTTATGAAATAAAGGATATCCAAAGGCTGTGAAGGAAAACTGTGTAGGAATTGGGCATTTTGTTATTTGAGTGTGTTTGAGAAAGGGAAGCAGCATTTTGGCCCTGTATAGTAGAGCCTTTGAGGGTAGATATCTACCTAAAATAGGTAGAAGATTATTTTATAGCTTCAGATATCCCTGCAGAGAGGTAGCGGGAGCAGCCCTGTGAAGAATGACAAAATTTAGGCGTGTCATCTCTCTTAGAAGACATCCAGCTTGCCTTAAAGTATTCCCCTAGCATTTACATGAACACTTTTCCCTTTATTTATTTTTTTTGTTTATTGTCTGCCTAATGGTTTCAGCCTTATCACAAAGAGTGATAGCAGCACATCACCAACAGAGAGCTTGCAGTTGCTATTGCAGTCCCGAGTAAGTAGTAAATAGCCTGCTCAGAAAAAATAAATGCTGCTTTTATCAGTCTGTCCATGGCACCCATGTGTCCCATTTGGGACTGATCACTCATGCAGAAAAGCTAATAACACTAAGTATTCTGCTGTTAGACTCCACAGGCAGAGACAGGTTATGTGACCTCTGTTTGCCCTGCAAGCCTGGTATTGTGCTGCTTCATCCATTGCCAAATTTTGTTTTAAGGAGGAAGCAGATGTGGAGCACAAGGAAAGGAACTGGATAAAGAATTTCAGGCCTGGTTAAGTGAACTCTAAATGTGAGGAGATCTAGCTTTCACCTTATAAACCACAGACTGGGCACAATTCCTCTTCAAGACCCCTGTGTCAGGCCTGAGGAAGAGAACAAACACTTTTGGCCTGAAGGAAATAAAGAAAAACAAAAATTCCATCGCCCAGAGTTTTGCTGTGCAAAGTGCTTTGTAAAAGTGAGAACATCTACAAGATTTGGCCCTGGGTCTTCTGACTGGAAGCTGAATGGTCAAATGGTTAAATAATCCCTACCTAGAGCCTTTGCCTCTTGATTTTACTAGAGGGAGAGGTTCAAACCTCCAGATGTTCGCTGTTTGTAGCAAGGGGTTGTGGTTGGTGGCTTCTGTCTGCTGTTATGCACGGGGACTGTCATGGTCCTGGGCTGTCCAGAGCCCTCTCCTGTGTTTCTTGGTCATTCAATCTATTCACGTGGATTTAGGGTATTTTTGAGCTCTGAACTGACATGTGAGTCAGGTGGGAATTTACGCTGTGGTGTTTAAAGAAAGGAAAAAAAAAACAACAAAGGAAACTCTGCTCTCAGCTCTGCTAGAGATTGAAGTAAACAATACACCTGTATCAGCAGTTTATTTGACAACATAACTACAGGTTATGGTTGGTGGCAACTGTTAAAAAAAAAAGGAAAAGAAAGACATTTTGGTTATATGTTAGCATCTCTGGGAATTAGGAGGAAAAAAAGACTAAGAAAGCAGATAGAGCCTGGATCTTTGCAAATGTTCTGTAACAGCACAGGGCTAAAATCTTCTGTCAAGGTACTTGAAACCCAGTACCTCATTGTCTTTATTATGACAATATCCCAGTGCTGAGAGTCGGAAAATGCAGAGTGACAGGTGCTTCACAGCTCTACAAGGACCAGGGTGCTGTGGGAGGACGCACAAGGGCACAAGGTGTGTGTTGAATTTATAAGTGCTACTTCCAGCTGTAATAATCCCCTAGAATTTCACAGTGTGCAGAGCAGTGCTTGGGGTTGAGGGAGCTCCTCAGTAAATGGCCAGACTCTGACCTGGCCATGTGCTACCAGTGCTGGAAAATGAAACCAAAATATCCACTCTGCACGTTGATTATAACAAGAGAGGGAGTTTCTGGGTGTTGGCCTGCCCTTCCTTCGGGCTTGGGGAGTCACTGCCAAAGGGAAGAGCAGCGTGAACCTTCCGGAGCTGGAATGGACTTTGCTGAGCGGTTCTGTGGTGGGAAAAGCTGTGTGTTTTGGCTCTTGCAGGGGTGCTGGAAGTGCAGAGACCCCCCTGTGCAGAGAGGAAGTCTTGCCAGCACCTGGCTGCCCTAAGCAGCCATCTGTAGACCTGAAATCCCAGTTTAATTCCATAAGGGTGAGTGTAAGATATTTTCAATTTACCCATTCTGGACAACTTTTTTGCTGCTGAAGTAGACAGAAGTGCTTTGTAGACGTTCATAATAGCTCTCAACCTAAGTGTTTCTGCTGGATTCAAAGGACTAATTATCTCTTTAAAATGCCTTTCCAAAATTGTTTGCAGACTTTTCCTCCATTAAAGCTGATCCCAAATTTGAGTGTCTCATGTACTTGTAACAGGTGCCATAGGACACCTATTAACCTTCTCAAAAGGAAACACCAGCCAGCAGCTGATGCCACAAAGATGTCACTATCAAAGGCAGCATCTCGGGACTTTTAGAGTCTTTTTTGGCTGAGTATTTTCTATTCTAGTAACACTGTTCCCCTTAGACTTTGTTGGTTTGTTTTTCAGTGGGCTGTGTGGCTTGGATGTACCAAGGACCTGGCCTTTTTCATATGGAAAAGAAAGATTTAGCAAAAAGATTTATCTTCATGAGCTAGGGGAAAATTTCCTTCTTTTTGATGGACCCAGCCCTTTAAAGCCTCTGAAAGGAAACCAAATATCTTTAATTCCCAGGAGGTATCTCAGAGGATCAGAGCTAAAACATTACTCTCTGAACTATTAGATACAGAGACCTCTGCATGACCCTTTGTGTTTCAGAGTCTCAAGGCTGTGGATTCTCCAGAAGAACCTATTTCTTCTATAACCAGGGGCTGAACAAGACTGCACCATTATAGCAGTTTAAATAAACCACATAAGGTCATCTGCTGCTTAAATCCTTGCTACCAGGTCTGTAGATATTTTTGCTTTGTTTCTAGGCGAGCTCAGACTCCCAGTGCCAAAGGGCAACATGTAAATTGTGCTGTTATTCTGAGGCATGCAAGGTAATAAATGGTGCTGTCAATTGTTTTCACTCAAGTGACAGATTTATTCTCTTCAAAATGAATGACCAGGAATGGCTATTATTGCAAAAAATTCACTATGGATCATCTTGTGCCTGTTGTTTAACAAATAATGCAAAGTCTAATTGCCTTCCTCGGTGGCCGAGTACCTATGAGTTGATTTTTTTTTTTTTATTGAAGACGTGTAATTTACCATTGCTTTTGATGTGCCATCTGATTGAATGTCTCTGTGAATCACATCTGCAATCTAGCACTGCATGTCCCAGAGGAATATCCCTTATCCCACTGTATTCTTGTGATCCGGGTAAAAACAGTCTTAATTATTTTTTTTTTAAACATGAACTATTAAGCTTCTGTTTCCCGATTTTTCGGTTGATGTTCCTGCTCCTGGCAGATGCACTAAAGTTTAATAAATCAGTTGCATGTGGGAATGTATGATGTTTTATAGTACTAGAAATAGTGGGTTTAATTCTCAATAGCACTTTTTCCAGAGTAAACATGGAATTAGCCTGCAATCTGATCCTGCAGTTCTGCCCAAACTCCCCTGGAGTCCGATTGCAGCCCTTTCTGATAGCACCTTGTTTTTCAGCAAGAAAACACTGCAGCTGATACACTTCAGGATACAAACATTATTGCTTTTTAAAGATTTTTTTGTGATTCAGCAATGCCTGTTTTTCTACAAGTCGGTGTGCCATTTTTTTTTTCCAGTCAACATTGCAATCTTTGTAATGTTTTAAGAGGTTAGAAAATAGCATCTAAAACCGTAAAGCTTACATAAAGCTTGCACTTCAACAACATATTTTAGAAAGAGCTGATGGCAGACAAATGTTGAAGTTAAAGCCTTGCTTCCTTGGAAAACAATACAGCTTCACGTGCCAAAAAGAAGGCGATGGGGAGCAAAGGTAAAACTTCTACGAGCAAAAATCTTTTTTTTTGTAGCTATTGAGGTCTGTTGTGGTTGAGAATGCAGTGAATGGTCCCAAAAAGGTCATCAGAGATGTGCACAGAGGTGACAGAGGCAGCTTGTGGGCCATCCTCTGCCCCAGGCAGTGCATTTCAAGATTCCCCTGTTGCTAAGAACTGTAGAAATGCAAGTTTTGTGCTGGTGTGATGGGCTGAATTAGACACACAGTGATTTATTCTAAAATTATTCTGAACGCTCACATCATTGAACTCTCCTCCTCATAAAGATGGCTGCTACCACGGGAGCAGGTATTTGTTGCTCTCAGTTGTGTTTTTACGACAGTATCAAACTGGATCAGTCATCCTGGTGTCAGTTCCAACTGTGTGACTTTTCCATGCAGATAAATCTTTAGCCAGCGCTTAAGGCCAGGGCTTGTATTTGCACTTCTTTATTACAGTAATGCTCCATTAATGGGCTTTCTCAAGCAGCAAAAGCCAAGGTCTTGGGTGTTAAGAAGGGGAAATGGGATGGGGAAATGAACATAGGGGACACAGGTAGGACAGGAACTGCCTTGCAGTCATTCAGAAGCCAGTGGGAGCACTGAGGAGAATTCCAGTTATCCCTGGGGCTGGGAGTGGAGCCCTCCAGGAGAGGGGTGTCTGTAACCCCAGCAGTGGGAGGGGGGATCCCAGCCTGCTGGAAGCAGCATCCCTGAGGGGGCTCTGTTGGGGATGCTCTCCCAGCACGCTGTTATTCTCCAGTTAAAGCAATTTGCCAGCAAACCCCGAGCACAGATTGCTTTGTTCTGTTAAAACAAATATCCAGGAAATTCAGCTACAAACTTCTGCTATCGCTCGGCTCTTATCTTGCTCTATTGCAATAACTATTTGATGACCTCAACAGAGGCCTTGAATCCAGTAATCAGTTCTTCAAGTTTGCAACAAAATCCATTCTTTTTTCTAAACAACTACAAGTAACGAGAGGTTGTCTTGGCCTTTTATCTGTTTTGACAAACGAGGGCCTAGACCTCCTCCTCCGCATGCTGATCTGCTCTTCCAGGCTCTGGAAGGAGGATGTGGCTTGGCTCTCCAGACTCCTGTCTCAGCTGGGACTCACTGTCTCATGCAACTCCCTGGAAAAGCAAAGGAGGGAATTGCATTCCTTGCCTGAAAGGCAACAGAAGTTGGTTGGTTTTTATCAGGGCTACCACCAAGCAGTTCAGCTGGTCGATTTGCACAGATAATTTTTAGCTCCTGTTTAGCCTGAGTGAGGAGTGATTTGGAGAGTAAATGATCTGAGTGATTCACTCGAGGCAATATCCACCCTGGTGGTTTAGCCCCGAGAAGCCAGTGATGCTGGTACCTTTTTGTTCCAGCTGTAAGTCTCTGTTTGGTGTGGAATGGGTTAATCGCAGCCGGTGACTGCAAAGCATTTGTCTGAGGACTGGGACCGTTCTTATCTTTACAGTGAAATATTATCCCTTCATGGTTAACAACCAGCAGCAAACCTGCTCATTGTGGAAGCAGTTTGGCATAATTAGCCGGTTAAAGAAGTCTGCCTATTGATTAACTGAACTAAATGACCCATAATTAAGAGCCCAACTGTGGAGCTAATCTATTTGGTGGTGTTTTCCTTCCCCTTACAGGTTTGGAACCTGCAGCTCTGTTGGCTGCTAGGGGTGGGTTGGTGAGGAGCCCCCGGACTGAGGCGGCGCGTCCCCGCGGGCTCTAATGCACACCCCGGTGGGTTGTAAGGGGCTGCTGGCACTTGGCTCTCCCCTCTCAGACCACAGAGGTACGGCAGGAGCCCTGCTGGCTCCGGGAGGGTTTGCTGCCGTTCTCAGGGCTCGCACGAGCTGTCTGCTCCACATCACCTCGGATTTATGGGGACTTAGGGGAGGCAGCTCCATCCCTGCGAGCAGCCGCACGGGTGTGGGCTGCTGTGAGAGGGCCCCATGTGCTGGAAAGGGACCCAGGCCGTGAGAAAGACAAAGCTGGGGCTGAAGTTGTGGGAAGCCATTTGTTTGGTTAGCTTGCAGTGTTATTTCCTTGCAGAAAGTTGCCTATTTTTAGTTGTAATTTATGCCTAGGGTGATGCACAGTTTCTATAAAATGCATTCAGACTGGAGTTTAACTTGTGTAGTTTAGAGGAGCTCCTGTTTATACCTGAATATTACTGGATCTCTCATTACCCCCTCTGTAAAATGCTGCTTTCTGCTCACACTTTTTTTCCTATGTCTTACTGAAGACTACACCAAAATGGGTTCATTGCCTTGTCCTCCCTTTGATATAATGCTATAAAAACAGGATCACACTTTGGTGGTGAGACCAGCCAGCCTGCACAGTCTGAGCTGGTACCAAGCTGCACCAGGCCAAGGGATTGATAACATTAAGCTACAGTTTCAAATAGTCACAAAGAAAACAATGATTATTTTTTCTGAAACTCAGCTCTTATCTGCCTCTTCTTCTCAATCAGCCCTCCCAAAAACCACAGAAGTAGCAATCTGAACAGATTGGGTCTCAAAAAGTTTAGGGTTAAAGGACTTCTTAAGCACTACTCTTTTCTCTGCTGGGCCCACTGAAATAATCAGAAAATATTTTCACTGACTTTACTGGGTGTTAGAATAGGCCCCCCCAGTCCTCATTCTCTCCTGTATTGTGGAAAGCATTTGGCTGTGTGTGTTTCTGGCACAGAAAGGAGATTCTTTCTCCATGTTATTTCCTCTAATCTCTAAGAGCTTTCACCCATCCGCAGTGGAAGCTGCTGGCGACAGAGTTTGCTGTGCTGGCGTCCTCAACCTGAACCAGCACAGGGGCGATTAGAGAAATAAAGACTTAGATCTTGGTTCTTGCTCTGGTCACACCATGGTGAGGGAGGAATCTGCTGATGTGAGGTTGCTGTGGAAGGAACAGGGGTGCCTGGTGGGTGTGACAGGGTGGTACAGGTGCCTCCTCCTTTGGGCTGGGGACTTCGTGCTCTTTGCTTCATCTCCATTTTCCTTCGGGCCTTTCTGGGTCCACACGGCCTCCAGTTTGGGGAGGCATTTTCTAGACACGGACCCCACTGTGCTGGACTGAGCTGTATGTTTGGGAGCTGGACTCGTGTCCCAGCTGTGAAGCCACCCCTGTGTGAATCTGGCCAGGGAATGGCCTTGCCCCAAAGGTGATCTGTGGGAATTGTGTAAGGAGGATAGCTGGTGCTCTGGGAAATGTAATAAGCAGTTATAAGAGAGCTTGTATGAGAACCTGACTGAGAATAAAACCCTGCAGCTGCCTTTTAAACTTGATTTTACCCCACTCTGGCCTTTCATCCTTCCTTTTGTACACATTGCTATGAGGGAATAGTTAGTTACCTCCTATTAATATCTCGACACCTTCATGCAATGTCTGAACAGCAGAGCTGGCTCCTGCTGAGTATCTGACCATGATCCAGGAGGTTGCTTTGATCCCGGTGGTGGGAAGCAGGGAGACAGTGGGGTATTTTCTTCCCCTAGTTGCAAGAAAGTCATGGTGCCATTCACATCACCTCAACCACCCCACAGCTGGAAACCCCTGGAGCAGCTCACACATTTGTCTACCTGTTAAGCCCTTTAGAAGGAAGTGAATTAACTCCCTGCAAAGATGCCAGAGACAGCTCAGAGTTGCATGAAATCTCACCGAGATTCCCCTGTACACATATGTCCAAAACCCTCCAGCGAGGGATCAGACCCCAGGGAAGGCAGGGATCACTGAAATGCCTGGGCTGTCTTTCTGCCAGGCATTAAGGCAGCCCTCAGCGTAATATTGGGAAGAGATGTCTCCTCTCCCAATATTATGTTACTAGAGTGGTACTTCTTGCTGTATCTGCTGCTTTTTAGAAGTTTGGATTTGGTCAGTACCTCATAGGCACTTTTGCTTTGGCAGTGAGAGAGCAGCTGCTTCCAGGAGCCTGCAGAATCCCCAGCAAATCTTGAATGCTTCTATTCTTTACATATACATGTGTAATAATTATTATATTTATATATAATATTTGCTTATTTAATGCACATATTATTAAAGAGGCTATGACTGTTCCAGCAATGGCTTCTTAGCAGATCGTGTTATGCTTCATGTGTCACCACAGAGGATGCAGATAATCTGAAAAGTGCCTTGCTTGCACACCAGAGCTTTAATAGCTATAACAAGACAATTAGTACATCGTTCCACTTGAACTTTAATGTAATAATTGGCAGTAAGTAATTCCCCTCTGATGTGATACACAGCCAGTGTTGTGAACAAATATCAGAGCAGCCCTGTTTAGGAAAGGGAAAATAAAAGTCACAGCTGCTGATTATGACCGAGGGGGTGGATTTGGGGTTGACGTTCCACAGTGATGGATGTGGTGTGGATGTTGGACATGGCCCAGGAGCACTGTGAGGACTTCCACTGGATGTGACATCCTGCTCTGCTGTGTCTCTGCACCTCTGGATGAGTGGGATGTACTGCACAGTGCCCCAGGGGAGGGGACACATTTATCCCCAGGTGTGGTACTGAGAGGTGCAGATGAGGCTCTTCTGTCATTCTCCCTGCCCACAGAGAGAATGGCTTTGAAAAAAGGGACATTTGGATAGCAGAGATATTTTCTGATACTCAGTGAATCAGAGCCCTGGTAGAGGCCAGCACATCCTGGAGCAGAATAAGGATTGCTTCTTTCTCAGCATGACCCCAAACACTTCTGAATTTCCAAACATGTTTCTGATCCTCTCTTGCAGTGAGGTCAGTGGGGGAATTCAGGCTGTAATGCAGCTTTGTGATTTGAAGTTCAGAGTCTAAATTGTGCCCTAATGTATCAGGGAAAAGCATTCATTTCCCATAATGGATCAAGTGGATGCCACCAGACTGCTCCTTCTGTGCCCAGGAGCTGAGCCTCACTGCCTCGTGCTTGGTCCTGGCTTTCTGGAAAAAACACTGCTTGTGTCAGGAAAGCGCTCCCAGGCTGCCCTAATGATGTTCACATGAAAAGAAAAGGAAGGGGGAGGGAGGAAACATCTTAACCCATGTCTTGTATGATCTCGCCTGTGATCACATCCTGTCTGATCCTCCCTTCTGAAGCGTAGGTGGTTGGTGTGTGTTTTCCAGCAGCTCTGTGTTCAGTTCTGTGCAGCGCGTGGTGAAAAGGCTGCCTGCCATGGGAGTTTGTGATCTGGAGAAAACAGGAAGTGACATTCGGGCAGTACTACAGAGGATGGGTTTTCACTGACCCCGTGTTTTTGAACAGAGTCATTTGCACTATTGTCTAGGACCAGATGTGTAATTAATGATTTATCCAGGTTTTTGCAGATTTTTATGATATGGGCACCCATAAAATGGTTTCCAACCAAGAAAGACAAGGAATGTGTTTCCTAAACTTCTGAGGTAATAGTCAAATGTGGGTCTTGATAGCAGCTAGAGAAAGTTTCCATGGGATGATTATTTGATGCACATCACAGTAATGCTGACAGAAAGCAGAGTCCCCAGTGTTGGTATTGAGGCTGCAGCAAGAGGGGTGACTCTTCTGGGGCCCCTGCTCAGTGGGGAGTGGGGACAGTTTGCTCTGGACGTGGTGAGGAGGAAGGTGTTGACATTTGCGTGACAGGAGCTGAGGAATCTCAGGACTTCACATCCACGTCCCTCATGAGGGGGTTCTCTCCTGCACCGACGCTGAGAACAGCAAAATTCCTCCTCCAGCGCAGGCAGGCATGGATGGAGGAAGCATCTCCAGCTCTCACAGCCCCTGGCAGGAGCCAGCACTGCTGTGTCCTGGGCAGAGCTTTATCCCAGTGCATCCTCCCCTCCCCGCCGGAGTGGTGGATGCTGTGCTTGGCCATGTGGCTGCCACCCACGGTCCCGTGTGGGCAGATGGAGGCTCTGGCTGCTCTCCTGCCATGTGCCTCGGAAAAGCCCTGGTGATGCACTGAAATATCCCCCATCCAAGCATGGCAGGACCCGCTGTGCTTGGCAGTGGGTCAGGGGGTGGGCATCAGGTGTAACAGTGAGCAGGGGAATGGGATGAGGAACGTGCTGGGGGCTCCAGGCACTGCTCTCCTTCCACCCAAATTCCTCTGGCAGCTGGATCTCCTGCCGCTCCTGTTCATAAAAAGCAAATGACTTCTCAGATTTATTAGTTACCTCCAGGTGCAATTTATCAATCCCAGGCTGGGCCCTGCCCAGGCAGCTGGGGAGAAGCTTGTGTCTTTGATTAATGTGCTCTCCCCCACAATGGTGGCAGATTTCTTACTGGGGTTTAATTCTAACAGATTCTTAAAAATAACAAGAAGCATATTCAGCGAGCTGTTTAAGAGGATGCAGAGCTGAAGCACAGTTCATTCTCTAAAGCTTTGAAGTATTTACAGAAGGGAATGAGGGAATCTTCATGGAAGCCGCAAGGGTAAAGGAGGAACTTTAAAGGAGGGTGAATTGGAATGGGTGGTAAAAAGGAACAATTACAACAGCTCATAGTGGAAACAGGAGACTGAGGGGTTTTGAGGTAGAAATGAAACAATGGGAGTGAGATCTCAATAAGAACAAGCAAAAAATGTTAAAGACTGGGATCTTGCAAACACAAAGGTTTCCTTTAAACACAATTTTTGCATCTGACATTGCTGTGAAAGGGTAGAGGAACATTAAGTGGGAAAAATCATAAAAACTAGGAAGATGAGAGGAAAATGGGGAGCCCCCAAACCTTGGGCTGCAGTGTGGAAAACCTCTGAGGCTTTACTGCATCCATTCCCCTTGTGCATCAAGAAGATGCCTGTTCCCATCTTTCTTTTCTTCACCTTTTAGCTACAGCTTAAAATGAAAACATTACATATAGACCTGCCTTTTGGAGATTGAGCCAACAAGAGCTCTTCATCTTTTGACCCTTTTTTCACAGGTGGAAATATATTAACTTTCCCCTCCTTTTCAACAGTGCCAAAGTGGTTTTCTCACAGTTCAGGGTCTGTGCTGGAAAGCAATTTGCTGTTTTCCAGTGGGATGAGGATGCTGGATCAGGATGGTTTGGAAAAACTCCACCGGCATCATCTTGTCCCCTCTGCACCTGAGTTGGCTGCTGACAGCCCTCCTAGGTGCAGCAGCTTAGATTTCAGTGTGACAAAGTGTTTTCACACCCTTTGGTAAGGAGGAACATCATAACCCAGTTAAAGGGCAGGATGCTCCAAGCTTTCAATGCATATTTATACCGTCTATTTTAAGTATCTACTTTCAGATCTTTCTATATGGTCAGTGCAAAAAAAAAAAAAAAGATCCACATCTCTGGAAGGTGACTCATGACACCTAAAATAGACTCCTCAGACATCCTCTCTCTGCACTAATTATAGAAGGAGGCTGGAGATGTTTAGCACAGTTTCAGCACGTGAAGGTTGATGCTGCAGGAGAGAGCAGCAATACCCGCTTTGTTTCCCCTGATGCTGGCAGCGGGGAGCCTGCGGTGAGTTGTGTGCAGGTTATCTGCAGCCCAGTTCCCTGGTCTGTGGCCTCCCTGCCCTGTTTTCCTTTGCTCCAGAGAAAGGTGTTGAAGGCCACGCAGGTACTCCCAAACCTGTCCAGGCTGATGATCTGCTCTGTTTCTGGTAATGCTGTGCATGGTAGAGGGAGTGTGGTCACAATTCCCGCCCGGGTCACACTGGGACTGCCGCAGGATGCTGTAGGAAGTGGAATGAGATGCCTGCATCTCCCTCAGAAAGGCCTCTGGAGAGGAAGCCCACTGTGGTCTCCCCTTGTGTCATGGCAGCTGTGACAAAGCAAAAAGTGGGCTTTGAGAATGGGACATGACCACATTTACACGTGGGAGTTCACCTGAGGCTTGGGGCTGCCATTCACTGGCTTTCCTGCTGATGGAGAAAGAGCAAAACAGTGACTGTGGGGGAGCATGGGGTGGATTTGCCCCACCCTGTCCATCCTTCAGAGCAGGGCTGCCACGGCTCAGAGTGGCACAGCCTGGAGCTTCTCCCCTCACCCCCACTTTGCATAGCCATCTTTGGAGCCACAGTTGAAAATTAAGCCCGGAGTTGGCCATTTGTAAACCAAGCTGACAGGAAATTGCTGGCTTTGTGCTGAAGAAGTCATTACCTTAAGCTTTATTGCCGTGTGCAGAGTTTACTGGTGACAAAGTAAATGTGCAGAGATGTCTGTAAATAGGGCTGGGATATTGCTGCGTTAACAGCTCCTGGTAAGCCATCAATCAGCAGAGCAGCATGGAAGGAACCATTAAAAGCCACTGCTGAAGAGGCAGCACATGGTCAGAGCTCTGCACCCCACTGCCAGGTTCTTCCCTGGCTGGGCACAGCTCCCTTCTCCCTTGGGTTTCAGAGGATGCTTTGCAGCCTTGATGTGTCATCGGAGATGGTGATGCCATCTGGGAATGGAGGGCACTGGGGAGTGCTGGGCTGAAGGACTCACCTGGAAGAGCTCGACTGGATGAGGTCTGATCTTAGGTCCCCCTGCCACTTTGGCTGGAACAGCATTGCTGCAGAGCTGGTGAGAGAGCCTGGTTTGGGATTTTGGTTCTGTCCATTAACGTTATGGCTGTGAAAGGGGGACAGCTTTGTTTCAGTAATACCAACATTAATCTCATTTAAAATAAATGAGGCAGCGAGATGCACCACTTGTGCTGCTTGAACCGCAGGAGAAGCTGTGCTGGGGGGGAAACAGATGTATTGGAAATAAGTTGGTGTCTGTGTGATTGGTGTGTGTCTGAATGATCTTGGTGGTGCCTTGAAGGAGCATCTCTGCTCCCACTGCCGTTCCCCTGTCACTGGTGAGGAGTTGCTGGCAAGCAGGCAGCTCTGGCTGTGGAGTGGCTGAGTTCTCCTCCAGCTCACAGAGCTCTGGCAAGTGGGGGTTTCTGGCTTATCTGTGTTTTCTCAGGGTGGCCGACAGCCTGCCTTAGTTGTCTGAGCACTTCAGGATGTCTGGAACTTTTTATGTGCTTCTTCCCTTGGAGTCAGCCCCTTACTTCTGATGCTGTTTTGTTTTTCACTAAAATTGTGGCAGCCCAGTGCAAGCACGCATTTCTAGTCCTCTCTGGCTTCTACCACTTGTGGGAGTGATAAAGTCAGGGAATAAAATCTCATCACTTGGGGGTCACTAGAGGGGCAGCCGGGAGGAATTTTCCAGGCATTGGCTGTGCAGGGCTGGATTGCTGCACTGCAAGCGCAGCCACGGAGGAAGACAGAAGCCTGTGTTTGCCATTTATAGCCACTGCTTCCTCTGGGGCATCAGAGCTGGCCCAGGGCTTCTGCAGGTGCTACAGCTTGGGGTTGTGTGGAAAGGGAAAGGAGGGAGGGTTGGGAGGTGGCAGCAGAAATCAGATGGTGCTGCAGATTTCCTCATCTCAGTCCTCATTCTCACAGCTCGTGCCTCTGCAGTGCCCAGGAGCTGTGAGGGTTTGTACGGGCTAATAATCCCCTGCTTCCCCATAATGAAATCCTGACACTGACCTGCTCTGAGACTGCTCCCACCACTTTGGCAGGCGGGGAACACACAGAGCTGTGCTTTCTGCTGTCCCCTAGTCTTGGCCTGGCAGTGCCCATGGCTCTGCTTGGCGCTGTGGAAGGGATTCCTTTCTCACTCACTCTTTTGCTGCAGGCCAGTCCCTTTGGCACGCAGAGGGAATGGCACCCAGCCACCCTGCCTGAGCAGCACCCAGCTGTAACTCAGGGCTGATTCCCTGCATCCTGGGGCTCTGGGAGCAGGGCTGCTCTTACAGGCAGGCACCTGGCTCTGGCTGGGGAGTGAGCCATGGAGAACTTGGCCCGGAGCCTGCAAAGTTCCCGCTGACACAGAACTTTTCATCCACAGCCACAGCAAGCCCGTGAGCCCAATTAGCCTGGCTCCCATCATGCCAGACTCAGAGCTGTGTCCCCACTTCCAGCCTCTCTCCCCACGGCTCCCTGGCCCCTGCCTGAGTTTGTGGATGTGGTGCCAGCAGCCTCCCATCCACTCGCCCCTTATCAGAGGGAGGCAAGAGGGTTCCCTGGAGCCCCTCATGAGCTGAGGCACCTCCTCCAGTCACTGCAAATTGTTGGCAGAGCCCACAGGGAGCTTTGAGGGACCCAAAGCAGAGCTGAAGCTTGGTGACACCGGGAACCAGGTGACAGCCCCCCAGCTTGTCCAGCTCAGCGGGGTGTGGGAAGGAGAGCCAGCAGCTCCTGGACCCCCACCCAGGGCAGGGACATTGGCTGGCTGGTGCCAGCAGTGAGGGCTGCCTTGTGCTCGAGCCCAGGCAGGGATGGTGCTTCCCTGGGAAATGCTGCTTAGGAAGTGCTGCCCTGAGGGACGTGATGGCAGGAGCTGCTGGGGAACCTTCCTGTCACACTCCTTAAATCAGAAAACGCTTACCTTTGCCTTCCAAAACGCAGCTCTGTGAGAATAAGTATCCTGATTTTACACATTTGAAACTGCAGTTGCAACATTAAAACAGAACTGCTTTTTCAAATTTGAAGTGACTTCATGTGCTGAAGCTTTCACTGTTGTTACCAAAACTGCTTGGAGAATAACCCTGGTGCTCTGTGGCTGCTGGGTGAAACCAGTTTGCTCTGGGGTGGTGTGTTGGGATTGCTGAGGAGGTCAGGAAAACTATCCCCAGGGCTGGGGTCTGAGTGATCTGCAAAGACTCTTTCCCTTGAGGAATCTCTAGTGCTGATTCTCAAGGCTGAGCTCACCTTGCAGCCTTTTGTTCAGTTGAGGTTACTCATATCATCTCTCTCCTTTACGTGGATGTTTATTTTTGCCAACCTTTGAGGAACGGAACTGTCTCTGAGGCTGTTATCTCTCTGTCAAATTTGGCTGAAATTGCTCAATGAGTTCAAAGTTGTTGAGGGAGACGCAGCCAGTGTGAATGTAAGAGCCATAGGAAATTAGACTGACAGGCTGAAATGAGAAACACTTTAAAACTGTCAAAACAAAAAGTCTTCCCAGTGGTCTGGCCTGACGTGTCCAGATCATTGGTTCCTGCCAGCTGCCCCCAACGCTGAGGAGCTTCTGAGAGCCCCACGTTGGAAAGCACAGCATTAACTCTGCCGACAGCAGAAAGGACCCTTGGGATTAGCAAGAGATTTGCCACCAGCTTTTCTTGTGGCCTCTCAAGTCTGGGAGAGTGGAAGCCTGTGGCGAGATGCACATCTGTACCATCACCAACCCACCCCAAGAGGAGGTGGCACACCAGACTTGTTTTATTTGTATTTCCTTTTGCCAAATGCCTTTGATTGAAAAAGAATCTGACACCAGTTAATGAGATGTAGGGGCAGGTCAGAAAATTAGTAGCAATAATGAGTCTGCTTTTACTGGTCCCTGCTGCTGCTCCAGAAGTGCTATCACAGCCATTCACAGGATGGTTAATCTTTCAGCAAATGCTTTCAGCGTTTTGTGCAGGGAGCTACGCATCATCAAAAAGAATGAATGACCCTGTTTCTCTTCCCTATCGTGGCTATCAACCAGAGCTGTCTTTGGCAGAGCTTGTAGGTTGATTTCTGGTTGAACATTAGAGGCAGAATTCATCTGTCCAAACGTAGACATCTAATTGTGAATGTCTACATCTGAGTTACTTGTCTAGACTCTTGTTTATAGGAAAGAAATGGGCACCCCAAGGACATGAGTCATTGTATGCTAGAGTAAATGTCTAAAATAGGTCAGATGAATCACTCTGTAAATGGGCCCTTTTCTGTGCTGTGACTATAATGGGAGCCCAGATTCACCATGAGGGGGGACAGAGAGATGCATCCCAGCTCAGAGACATTTCTGGGTGTTCATAGTCAGCTGCTCCTATGTTTGCACATCTTCCTGACATCCTCTGTCCTCTTCTTCTTGCTCTTCCCTGTATAAATTTACCTGAGGCTGAGATGCCATTTTATTCTTGTAGGTTCTGCTGCAGGATGAGTCCCAAGTACCTGCATTTCCTTTCTCAGGGTCATCAGACTGGAGTCACCTTTGTTCCACACCTACATCTGGGCCTGGAGCTCTGCTTTATCCTCTCATGAATCCCTCCTTTCCCACTGCACTGAGGCACAGCTGGGGATCTGCCTTCCCTGCAGTCAGGTACGTGCCCTGTTTGGTCCTTCCACACGAGCCACCTGCAAACGTCTCAGATGCCCTTGTGTTCTCCAGCCCAGCACAACCTGCTCTGATTTACTCAAAATTTCCTTAAATTTCTGGTAAGCAGAGTCCCCTCCTGGGCTTTGATTGTTGCCTTTTTCCATCTGTGTTGTATCTGCTGTGGGTGGGCACTGCCACCTGAGAGGGACTCACAACAGCCACCCCTGCTAAGATGAATTGCCAGAAGTGATGGTGTTGGTGCACAGTCTCAGCTGGGGGGTCAGGGTATCAGCCTCAAGCTCCTTCACAGATTTATTCCCATTTTATTTCTGTTTGCTGAACAAAAGAAATGTATAATACTTACAAATCCTTCCAAATAGGCTTGGAGCCTAGTTCTAGATGTAGCATTATTTTAACAAAACCAGTGCTGTGCTGATAAATGGATAGTGGGAGGAGGGAAAGAAACTATTTATAACACACAGTGCAGGAGATGAGGGAGGGAAGAAAACTGAAGAGTGCAGATAAGATTTCTGCTGCAGGTGTTTTCTCAAATTTTGGCTTGGAGACGAAGGGAAGCCCACAGACCATCCAGATAAGCCCATTAGGTTAGCTGAGCACCGTTTCATTACTCAGTAGTGTTATCTAGGCCCTCTGGCCTCAACAAAATCCCAGCTTTATTCTTTCATCAAATACTATTTTATTAAAAAATCCTCTGTGTGTGAGAGGACTTTTAAAAAAGCGTATTTTAAAAAAATATATTAGAACATGGGAACACTTTCAAATGCTGGCAAGCTGCACCCTTGTGTGAGTGTGAATAGGACACGAGGTGCCTGCTGTCTCTTGCCTCAGTGTTGCTGAGACTTTCCTTTTCTTTTCTTAGCTGGGATCAAGCCCTGGATCTCCAGGTTTGGCTTTGACCAGGGTGAGATTTGGCATCCAGAGCTGATGGGGGCTGAGCGATGAGGGACCAGAGCAGGGGTGCTGTGAATGTTTGTGAGGAGAGAAGTTGTCCTCTCCCCTGGGACCTGAGCAGCGAGGAGGTTGTGGGGCAGCAACCAGCACTCCGGGAAGCAGCTGGGACTGGGAGCTGTGGAGTGAGGGGCACCAGCCCTTCTGAGTGGGTTGGCTGAGTGCTTGAGAGGGGAACCCAGCTGATCTGCCTGCCAGGGAAGTTAAATTATGTACCAAAACACACGTATTCCTGAGAACCGGGCACGCAGGAGCAGTTGCTGGAGATGAAAGCCAATGGAACACACAAACTGAAACCACAGTGAGCCTCACTCTGCGCTGAACCGTTTCCCACTAGGAAATTCCTGGCCGCAGCAGCATTTCTATTTGCTCTGCAGAGCGTGGGCCATTTGAAGGTGGCTCTGCGGCAGGAGGCGCTCCGGGAGGCTGCTCCCCGCTCAGCACTCACTGCTAACAGCAAACAGAGCAGGATGACTCAGAGGTGCTTTCCCTTCCACCACAGAGGTTCAAGATCAGACCATGTCAGTAATGAGCGAGCGTCCTCGGCGTTCCTCTGCTGGTGTTCAGTGCCCTGGTGAGTGGCCAGGTCCTGTCTGGTTCCCAGTAGGCTGGCACCTGTGACACCTACTGCGTAAAGGGCTGTCCTGACACTGTGACCAGGCAGGCTGGCATCTGACTGCAGTACTGCCCAGCGTAAGGCCATTCCTCCCACTGGATAATGATGCCTCTGAGGACAGAAAGTCCCCGCTCTTACACCATCCCAAACCTCTTTGTCTAACTCAGCTCTTCTGATACCTGACAGTCCCTTTGTGTTTTCTTCTCATATCCAGAGTTAACCTCACAACTAAAGCTCAGCAAATCTCTTTAAATCCACTTGTTCCTGGAAGCTTTCTCCCTGCAATGATACCTGTGTGTGCTATTGTCCTGCAAACACTGAGTTAGAGATTTTCCCTGACGCTAAGAGATGTCATTACTAAAAACAAAGCAGATGGTAGAATGGGATTGAAGTAATATTATGGAGATTTTCCCAAGGTGTCATGTATTTTCTGCAATTATGAGGCACTCAAATGGCTCACCTGAGGAGGCTACCAACCCTCCATCTTGGGAAGGTTTTTAGCAAAAGTGAACATTTGTCAGGGATGACTTTGTTACCCAGACTTTCCCTGGGGAAGGAGATGAACTGTGTGGTTTCCTGAGGTCTAGTCCCAGGAAACCCAACCAAGAAACCTGCCAGATGCTGAAAGTGCTTGTAAGATTTTAGCAATGGAGAGGAAACGTTCAAAGAAAAGAACATATCTCAGATTCAGAGCTGCTTTCTCAGCAGTACTGCTCAGTTTGATTAGAACAAATCCTGCCACATTTGGCATTTGAAATGCATGAGTAACAAACGATACCTACTTCTCAGGGCAGGAGGAAATCAGAGTGCAGCCTCCTTGGGGCAGAGCATGTGGGAGTTTGCTTTGTATTGTCTGACCCACACTGGGGCCAAGTACAAACAACACTTGAAATTTGCTCCCGGCATTTAGATACTTCTTAAAAACACAAACGATATTAGATGGGGAGCATTGAGCTAGGCTCAATCTGATCCCAGGGTAATTTGCATTAAATAGTTCCCAATTCTTTCTCCAATACTGTTCTCCTGCCTAGCCCGTGTGTGCTGCTCATTTCCTCTGCTGGAGGAGTGAGCAGCACATGGCAGCGGAAGCTGAGCCAGCCAATAAAAGTGATGCGGCAGAGGGAAAGAGAGGAATGTTACAAACAATCCCTGTTTTGGCTGATAAAGGCATCCTCAGGAAGCTTGCAAGTTGTAGGAGTCTGTCATTTTGCTAGGCTGGGGAGAGGAATGGAAAAAAAAATATATGCACAAAAAAGGCATTTCCCCATTTGATGCAATTTCCATAATATGCTAGTACTCGTTCTACTTTTGCACAGCGTGAGGCAGAGATCCAGGACTCCTCACCCAGGTCTCCTGCTGCTTTGAGAGGGATGCAGGACTTGCAGTCTCCCCTTACTGTGGGCTCCAGCTGCAGAGAGCTGACCTGGAGTGAAGTGGGGGAAGAGGAGGCTCATGCATCTGGTGTCACCATATTTTCCAGATGGTTGTATTTCTCGAAAACAGGTGCCATGCTATCAGAGGGATGTCCTTTTTGAATTTCTGACGTTATTGAACAGGCACAGACTGGCGTGGTCAGTGAAGTCACATCCTGGAGTGTCACCTTGTGCACCACGTCCACGTGCTGCCACACCAAGAAGCCACCGGCGGAGCTCTCCATCCAGCCCACCGGTGCCAGGCAGGTCCCAGCCCCTCGCTGGGTGCTGAGCCCTCGGTGGGCAGGCTGCTGTGTCAGGCTGGGTGGTTTTCACCCACTCCAAACACGTGAGTGGCGATGCCTCGTGCAGCGACGCGGCGTCGGAAATCCCCACCGCGCCGTCGTGCGAGGAGGTCGCGGCTCAGCCGTAGCGGCGCATTAAACATTAAACGCTCCGTTTGTACGTGCCCGTGGCATCATGCCAAGGTGAATCCGAAATGATTAAATCTCCAGCCGTGTCGTTTCCTTTCACAGCAACATAAAACATTTTTCTCCGCTCGTCGATGCGGCGATGTTGTGCCGAGGACAGTGGGCTGGGGCTCTGAGCTGTGCTCATCTCAGCGATCAGTCACTGGAGTGCCTCTCTGGCTGAGGCGCGTCCCCAGAGCTCCCACTGCCACTCGGGGAAGATGCACAGCAGTCTCCAGTGGCCACAGGACTCACCTCAGCCTCCCCTGTCACCCGAGCAAGACAAAGGCAATCGGAAGCCAGAGAAGAAAATAACAAACTGTTGACCACATCATAAATCCAAAGACGTGGCAACAACAGGGCTAAGATCATTCATGCAGGAAATATTGTAAATGAAACCGCAGTGTTTGGATACAGTCTGCTGAGAAGGAAATCTCTTTTGGTAGCTTGCACCTGTTAGATACAAAGAAAAGAAAGGGACTGGATTTCTTAATTTTGCAGGAATCTATGTTTTTCTTCAAAAGACAGCATATTTATAACTCTAGTAAAACTGCAAAATTGGTATATAAAAAAATCCTAAAGGGAAAGAAATTGATTTCTGGATCTGATCAGAGCAAAGCTCTTAATCTTTGCTCCTCTTTTATAGAACTGCTGCCTGGACGACTCCTCTATGGGCTCAGGACCCAATGCTTTTTCAATCCATACTGAATGGAAAACTGTCAGGAAAGGGAAAGAATCTTAATTTATTCTCTCTTTCCTTGATTTAAAAAAAAACAGAAAAAGATAAAGAGATATTCAGATTAGTTGTTCTCCTCTTTTCAGTGCTTCGCAGGTGACAGGAGAAAGTGAAGACTGTCTTGTAATCCCTTAACCAGGCATTTCACAACAGCAGTCTCCAGACAGGACTCAGGTGGGTCCAGAGGTGCAGAGATATGAGCTGCTGACCTTCATGCTGATCTTTTTACAAATCAGTCTACTTGCTTCATGATGTGAACATGTAGCAGAGGGAATCTTGCTTCATCTATAACTCAAAGGCCTTGGGGCTTTAAGTAGCAGCAGAAACAAGTTCCAAGAAAGGCCCTGGAAGTGCCTTAACAATCCTCTGTGATGGCACCCTGACTCAGACAAAGCTTTGGTCCCCAAAGAGGATTGAGAAGCTTTAAGCTTAAAGAAAAAAACCCAAACAAGCAATTGGATCAGGTTTTATTAGAATAAAACCAGGGACATTAAACTTTGCAAATGCAGCGAAGGCAAAGCAGCTGTTTCCACCTTCCCTGCCCACCGGTGGGTCTTTGCTCCCAGAACTGGTTGTACCTCGATGGCCATCTGAGCTGCAACAGAGAGCTCCTGGTGGGAAGTGGGTAGTGTGATGGCACACCTAGGAGTAGGGTGGCTGGGAACTGGGCAGGAAACCTCCTCTTCAGGCAGCACCAAAAGAAGAAATGAGCATCCAGGTTTGGTTGCTGTGGCTGTAGGTGAGACAGCCGGGTACAGTGTCTGTGTCTCAGCCTCTCTCCCCTTGCCTGTCTCCTGGCTCCACGGTCTCACAGATGCCTCCAGCAGTGCCTCTGTGTTTCAGATACCTATTTGTTATTAAGGTTAGAAGCTTTGAAAGGTCCTGTCTGGCTTAATCCCTATTGATGACAGAGCCTTGATGTGAAGGAATTTTAAATTTCCAGCTGCTGACTGTTTTAACAGCTTCTGACTTCAAAAGCTCTAAATACACTTTCCACTTAAGGAAAATATAGTCAGCCCCTCATTAATGTGTACTTCTTCCATAATTATACAAGTGTTTGTAGTGCAAACGCTCTGCTCTGTGCCATGTGCACATTCCTCATCCAGGAAATCAATAGGCAATAAGCAACATCCATTTCTGATCTTTATACAAGTCGTTTGCTGCAAGGGCAACTTTTAATCAGTTTGACAATGTAGATGTAAAATAGATGATCTTTAAAAACACCCAGGTCTCCTCAGCTGACAGCCCATTGTCCCCAGATGAACCAGGGCATATTTCCCAGTACCAGCTCGGCAGCTGGGAGGGCACCACTGCTCCAGGCCACTGGCACCTCCTCCCTCCCAGCCGGGAGCATGGAACTGCCTGGGGGCTGGTCCCCAGACAAGCTGAGAGCTGCCAGTGGGGCCTCTCAGGCACAGAGGGTGACAGTGTGAGTTACAGCCCTGAGTCAGGGAGCATGAAGGAACCTGGAAATGATTATGGAGCATATGGGGGAGCCTGAGCAGTGGAGAGACTGCAGAAGCCATGCTGATCCCTGGGGAGCTCAAACCATATAATTTACATAGGTCTATGCCTGAACTCACCTTTACAGTCATGCTCTTGAAAAAGAGTTTACTTAAAAGGGAGGGGATACATAAATCTCTGGGGCTGAAGGAGCAGCTGAGCAGAGCCAGGTTTATAGGCAGAGATTTGCATGCCTTCAAATTCACAACACAGCCTTCCTGTGTGTTGCATGGCTGGGATGGAGGCAGTGAGGGGCTGGAAAATCTGTCAGCTCTGTCCTGCACTGGTCTGAGCTCTGTGTGACTGCAGAGACCACAGGGTGAGGTGGTACTTGGTGATGCTCACTGGAAATTGATGTGAGCAGGTGTTAGTGCCTGCAGGAGACAAAGCTGTTCGGGATGCAAATGCTTGGGGGATCTTTGTGAAGGTTCTTGCATAAAACTGAGACCTGATACTTCTGAGGGTTTTGGGGGTTTTCTGGTTTTGTCAAAATAGAAAAGGAAAAATTCTCCCTTCCCCATGGCTCCCCTTCCCAGACCACTAGGGCAGCAGAGGAAAGTGAACTAAACATACATACAAAGCATAATGTGCACCCTCCAGCTTCTGAAACTGGTGGAGCGGGGTCCCAGACACAACAGCTTTCCTCACTGGCCAGTTCTGACTCACCCTCCTTCTGCAGAAGCCATGAGACATAGTGAAACCCCGCGGTCTCAAACTGTTTACAAAATCTACAGGAAGGCACTGGTCCAACTAACTTAATGCTGTTTTTTGGTACTCAAGACACACTCAGCTGTGCAGCCAAGGCAGAAAACCAAACTCAGTGGGTGGAGCAAATCGGGAAGCTGCACCAAGCTACCTAGAGCTGCATGCAAGCCTGGGACCAGCACTGGGCATGACAGGGATCTCCAGCAACACCAAATCTCACTTTTCCTTGAAGGTGGCAGAGAGAACTGTCACTGAGCTGATACTCTTTTCCCCCCGCTCTGATTACATTATTTTCAGCTCTGTGCGACCAAAAGGCAATGGGACACAATTCAGAGGGTCTTCATCTCTGAAGCTGAATGCTGTGGTTCAGCATGAAATGTTTGCTGCACTTGATTTCGGAGCTGCAGGAGAGGAGGCATCTCTGCATGCTGGAGGGAGGGGGAGAAACCTTCTGGAGTGACACAGTGGGTTGTGTCCTCAGTGTCCATGGGACAGGGAGCTCTAACACACATTGCAGTGCTGGCAGCTCAGTGACAGTCCCTGCAGGGATCAGGCTGTTTGTGTGTGTGCACTCCGTGCACCAGCCATGCACAGCTCCTGCACAGCTGCCCAGCTGCTCTGCCCTCAAGGTCAAGTGTTCTCCTACCATGCAGCATTTTAATCGCCTTTGGATATCTCTCAAAACCTGAGCTTGTGTCTTGATGAAACTTTTGACAGGCAGTGAATAACAGGAGCATTATTAATTCATGTCAGATGGGACTGAAGCGCTTCTTGTTTATCCTGCCAAAATGGTAAATGAAAAAATGGACTTTTTCTTTGACCTTGTTTTTTGGTTTGTGCTGTAGATCCCCAAAGAAGAAAATATCTCTGTAGTAAGTGTCTTATTAACAGAAAGCATCTGCAGTAGGAAGAACAATGTGTTCTGGCCCAAACTCACAGCTGTGGCCACCAGCTGTGACAGCCCTCTTGCTCCAGCTTTGTCTTTACTGGATTATTTCAGAGGTAGCTTTAAAGAACGGAGAGGAGGGCCCATTGCGGGGCTGGCTTAGAAACAACCTGCTGCAATCTACAGAAAAACTTCTGGGTCTGTGAAGGGCTCCAGCAGCCCAGGGGATAACCTGACGCTTGGCTCCAGGGCCCTCACAGGCGAGCCAGGGAACGCAGGGAAAATCTGGGTATCTGGTGAGTGGGGATGTATTTAGCAGCAGGAATGAAGTGTGTGCCTTCCAATCACATAAATTATATAAAGGCTTTGGCCAGACTCTAGACATCCCACTGGAGATCATTACTGCTCTCTCCCAGTAACTCTGGGTCTTTCATACTTCAGTGTGATTTTAGACACTGGGAAGTGTTCAAAGATCTTTGGCATGGGTCTTGTATGGCCATTTCCCAAATAGCTGTCTGCTCCTCAGGTTTTCTGTGACTGCTGGGGGCTTGTGCCAGTACTTCCAGTGCTGTCCTCAGGAGCAAGGACTGCAAAGCCCATTTGGCACTGACTGCATATGGGAATACCTTCTTGTCTGCTGGTTTGCCTGACCTGCTCCTCTGCTTTGTCCACATGCTGCTGACTCTCCTCTTGGGAGCTAATTCAGAGCAGGTATCAGGAAGTTCTGCTCTCCTGGGGTCTCAGTGCTGGTGGCCTGGCAGCTTGGGCTGAGAGGAAACAGTTGTCTGCACCCCTTGGACTACAGCTGCTCTTTGTTTTGTTTGTGAGCTGGTTCTTGAATGTTCTTAGAATGAAACATAATATTATATAAATAAGTGAAAACACATTTGCCTCACCTCCACTCATATAAAACCTGTTGTGTATAGCTTTCTCTTACATAACCCACCTGATGCCAAGAACAAATGTCTCTAATTTCTTCTGGATGATAGGCTTTGTAGAGATTTAAAGGGCAATTTCTCTCTCCTTCTCTTAGCTCTCACAAAGTATTACAATAAGGAACTGCAGTGACAGACAATACTTAAAGGCATGGTTTAGAAGTGATTCATCTGTGAAACACGGTGTAGCATATTTTATTGTATTTTAGCTAGTAAAAGCTCTGCCTTCTAGCCCAGCTCTGTCGTGCTGCATGGTAAATTACACTTATAGGAATCCCAGCCACAGAGCTGAAAATAAGTACCCTCTATACAAGAGTTAATGCAGTAGATTTGTACTTAGACATGTATTTGTAAAATATTTAAGCTGCACAAGAAGGGCGCCTGTAGGAAGATATGATTACAGGATCACAGAAGTGCAGCACAGGGCTGTCATATTTTAAGGTCAAAGAGCAATCATTAGGCTTTGGTGGCTGACACTGGATGGATGGAGGAAGGGAGCCCTTTGAAACGCTGAGTGGGGAACAGCCTGGGTCTGGCATTTGCTGCCCCTGCTGAGGTTGGCTCCAGCTTGAAGGACAGTGTTTATACTGATTCTGGGACCTTCTTATATCATTGTCTTATGGTAGGAGAAGAGAGCTCCAGGAATTGCCTTCTTGTGGCAGCACGTGCTTTATGGCTGCTACTATCCAGGCAGAAAAGCACAGCTGATCAGGAGCTGACCTCCTCAGCTTTACAGCAGTACCTCATCATCCCAGGGCTGTGAGTGCCTTCCAAACACACACAGCGGTTTTACAAGCTCTTCAGCATATCTGGGCAGTGCCTTGAAGCCTCTTGGCAAAAAACCAGTTCAGTCTGTAGTGCAACAGCCTTCAGGAAAGCAGAAAACCAGAGTCCTTATTGCACTTATTGGTCCTTATTGCGCTGGGGTGATTAATCCTGCAGAGAAACACCACCTCTGTACCGTGACTGCAAAGCCAAGCTTGAATCTTCTCAACTCTTGAATCTTATCTATTCTCATAGTCCTTGCAGTTTTCCAGCCAAATGGAAAGGAGGACATGTTCAGGTACTACAGCACAAGGTAAAGTACTGGAAATTTTTGACTGCTGATTCCTAAATCACACCCAGTCTAATCACACCCAGTCTAAATAAGCTCCAATTCACTGAAGTGTTTTAGCAGCCTTCCCTTGACTTCACTGAGCTCTAAGCAGATGTTTAAACTTAAGTGCATGCTTGAGTTTTGCTGAATCATACAGCAATAAAATATGCAGAGCTGGTCTTTAATATAACCTACTGATTCATGTGAAAACTACACATTTCCTGCAAAGCCTACTTCGAGTTAATTAATGAGCATTAAGGACTCACATTTTTCTAGCGAAGAAGGGCCCCAAGGGATCACAGCAATTTGTGTTCATACCCTGAACGATACCAGTACAATCTTCCCATGGAGACAAAGCCTCGAGCACTCCCTCTGTGATAACCAAGCACTTACATTTGATGGATGGGTTTTAGCTGCCTCTGACACCCCCTGGGTCAGGCGGGAGGACTTGGCCTCTGACCCGTCCCTTTCATCTCCTCTGGCTGGAAGTGTGCCCACTGCATGGCTGATTTTGGGGGGGACGAGGGCAGTCTGCACCCTGGGAAAGCAAGCAGGGGAGTGGAGGGGCTGCTTTCTTGAACGTAGGTTCCCAACAATGTCCTAAATCACACCGACTCCCCTCGCTGTTGTTACAGCCTTCTCCGCAAGCTTGACCAAAGGCGCCCGTGATCCGTGTCCACAGGACGGGCTGACCACAAGAAGCCCTGGCAGTAAATTTATTTTGGAGCAGAGCGAAATGAATTGGAGCAGCTGGGTGTGACAGAGGGAGGCAGAGGGAGTGCCACTGGAGTCAGGGACAGCCAGCCCTATGGCAAAGCATCCCAGGACCTCAATAAGGTGGAACTCAAGCAGCCCTTGCCTCAGGAGGGATGGGGACACTCCTTCAGGACATAAAGACACAGATTCCCAAAGTGCCAGGAACAGAGCTGGTGGTGAGTGCTGCAATGCAATTTTCTTGATGACCACTTCATTTGTTTGTTTGGCAGCCAAGGTTTTACAGAAATGACCCTTGGTGGCTGTGAGCTGCACAGCTCAGTGCTTTCAAGGCAGTCACAGGGAGCTCCAGGCTGGAGAGACCTCCTCCATCAGCAGGTTATCCTGTGAGGCCCATCCCTATAAATTGAACAAGCTCCATCTTAAAACTGCATAGGTTGGCTGAGGGTTTTTTGTCCTTGATATTTACTCCCCACTACTGCTCTCCCAGGCCTGTTCCAGAAGCTTACTCTGCTGGTGAGAAACTGTTTAATTTCCACTCAGACTTATGTCAACATTGCCTGGTAGCTATTTCCCTTCTCTCTGTTTATCCTCCTAGAAATCATTGCTCAGCCCCATTCCCAGCCCTGTGTGGTCCTCCTTTAGCTGGAAGAGCAGGGGAAAAGGAGGAGATTGTTATGGGACGCACTGGAGCAATAAAATTGGTGGTTGTGGTAATGTTTAGGAGGAGTGAGCCTAGCAAGGACACACACTTGGAATGCTGGTGGCAGGTGGGGCTGGGGGAGAGGGATGTCTGAGGGAAAGGAGTTGTCTGTCCTCAGTGGGTGAGGGCACCTTATGCTAGGCCTCCAAACAACTGTTCCTGCAAAGGAGCTAAGGGTGCTCCAAATGCCTGCAGTTATGAGGAGCAATAAGGCAAAGCTGGTCAGAAGGAGAATAACTGTGATATTTCGTGAAGCACTTGAGCTGGACTTGTAACACAGAAATATGTTCATCAGTTGTCAGCTATTTGGCCTGAGGAATGGCACATTTCACCCTCTTTGCCCCCGTAGGTGAAAAAACAGGGTAATAATAGCCAGTCACCTCTCCCCAGGGTATTGGGAGGGTCAACGTCTGTAAAGGGTGTGGACCATTTAAAGTAATAAAGAAATGCAAAGTATCATTATTATTAACTTTCCTGTGCCTCAGTTCCCCATTTGCAAACTCTCACCCAGCACATTTTGATTGCTGTTTCATCAGGGACCTCTGCCCAAGGGGATCTGAGTTGGAGATAATCTCTCCAGCTGCTGCCACTTGTAAACATGGCCCACTTGCCAAAGATGCTGGGACATGCTGAGATGGACCAGATCAAAGTGTGAAGCTGATTTTCAGAGTCTTCACAGGAATTTATTTTTTGTTCTGTTATTGCTGAATTCTATTTACTTTTGCAGTGCCCTTCTATTACTTGTCTTCCCTTTATTTTCCAGCTGGTTTCTTACATGAGGTTCAAAATAAATTTCTTGGAATGTTAAGGGAGTGCCTTGTAGAGGGTGTAATTTCACCCATCTCTGCAGTGACATTTTCCATCCTTCAGGACAGCAGAGATGAACCTCCTCTTTCAGCAGCACAATTTCAGGTACATAAGCACCTCTGAGCCACTGAGTTGGAAGTAAAAGAAATACAAGGCAGAAGAGATGCAGGCCCGGAGACAGAAAGCTGAGTAATGCCCCAGGCTTGTAGCTGCATGTTGATTTGCATGTCTTCAATGTGCTGCTGTAAGGAGGTGCAACTTTTCTTCTGTACATTTCCTAAAAAATAGTGTTATTGACCTTTGCAGTTGGTTCAAAGTGGGTGGAAAGGTTTTGTGGGTTTCAGGTCTGTGTGTTTATCTGCCTCACCTGAAACCTGACTGCTCTCTTGCAGTGAAATGAGCCCTGCATCTGGTGAGCCGTGTGTCACTTCAATTCTTCCCAATACCTCCTTGCTGTCTTAATCTAGCAAAGTTGTTTTTCTTGAGCTTGGTTTGTTTGTCAAGTGAAGCATCATACATTGCCTGGAGCCAGGATGAAACTCTTGAAACCCAATAGTTTACAAGCTGCTTCTTCAGAAAGCTCAATTTACTTGGGATGAGTTATTCTGAAGTAATATTTTCTTTCCTGTTTATTTTTTCTGACAGATCTTATGCTTTCCCCATGCCCTGTCACATTAAAGCATTTATGCACAAAGTAAGCAGCTTGGGTTTGCCCTTGTGACTTTACTGGAACCAGTTGCTTATTCTTATCATGATTCTGCCAGCAAGTGCTTCAGCAAAAGAAATTGCAAGCTACCCACTGCAGCCACTGCATTTCAGTGCTGTTAGAAGTGAAATCACATCCTAGTTCTAGCTTAAGGGTTGGATACATGAATGCTGACAGCTCTCTGAGTTTCATCTTGTGATATGCTGCAGTGTCCAGAGCAAGGTGCCAGTCTGAAGGAGACCACCCCCTGTTCAGAGGTAGCTGCCAGCTCTGCAGCAGTCTTTCCACAGAGGCTGATAAGGATGGTGTCACCACTGACATAAACACAAAATGCACTCAACCAGGGAAGGAAAGCAAATCTTGAAATCCAACCAACTCATGGCTGAGTCTGCCCCCTCTTTCTTTCTTCCATGGGCTCACAGAAACATTTATTTATTCCTTTGCAAGGGTGTTTGAAGCGTTCTCTGAACAATAGTTTCTGTTCACTTTCGCAACACTAGAAATAACTGGAACACAAGGCGTCCTTCACAATGCTTGGTTTGTTTTCTTTTCCTCTAGACTGCCATATCCAAATGTCTCTTCAATCTATTATATCTTAATACTTAAGCAAAGAATTACTCATGGGACCATTTTTTTTTCTTTTTTTTTTTCAAGGCAGTCCCTGTTACTTCACAGCATTGAAACCAAGTGGGAAAGTAATCTATGCAAATTACATGTTCTTTTCTGGTTGAATCACGTTGCCTTCACTCACGGTAATGAGTCACTTGGCATAAAGTGGACTGTTACTATGAATGGAGAAAGCACATCAGGGCTCTGCTTCTCAAGAATTATTTCCCCTTGCTGCATCTCATTTTGGCCTGGAACTACAAGGGGTGAGACTCTGCTGTCAGCTTCTCTGTACTTGAGGGACTGTAGTTCCTGAGACTTTCACTGGTCCCAGATCTTGTTAACTCCTTCTGCTGAGGGTGGTGCCTCATGGGCAGTCATCAAAGCTGCCTCACACAGTTCCCAAATCCTGGCCACGTAGTCTTCTGTAGTAATACTGAGACTAAATCAACAACTGGCCTCAGTGAGGAGGAAGGCAGAAGTGAGTCCCATCCCGTATGCGGTGTCTGAGAAGCGACTGCTCAAAATGCAGCCTGTCTGGCTGAGGGACTGATTCCTGCCAAGTCAGCTGCCATCTCAAAACTGGTCCTGTTTGTGTCAGACCTCAATCAGGGCAACCTAAATCAAATTATCACTCTGGAAGATTTTTTTTCTTGTAGTTTTTCCTATATAGTAATTAACCCAGTGACCAGATGGTGAGGTCTGGTGCTTAGACTGAAAACACGGGTGCCAGAGAGCTTGGATTTCCTACTCTCAGCTTCATAAGCACTACAGCAAAAGCAACTCCCATGGGCATGACATGTTACGCCTCCCCTGACCTTACACAGGCTTACATTGCTTTTTCTTGACTAGAATACATAATTCTTATTTATTTATTGTAATGGAAACAGACAACTGACACTGAAGTATTATGACACTGCTGATTGATAGTTGAATGACAAGCTGCAATGTCACTTTCTTACGAGAATAACTATCCTGAATTACAAGGGTAGTGAATTGAAACACATCCTTTAGAAAGATGCCTAATCCCATTTTTAAAGCTCTGAGTGATGGTGAGCCTGCTATCTTGTCAAGTGAGGTCTTTAATTGCCCTTACTGTGAGCACAGTGCATCTTATATCAAGTTTGGTTTTAATCTAATGGCATTGACTTGCCTTGTGACCTTGGAAGAGAAGGGATGGATCAGTTGTTTAAGGCTAAATTGATCCTGGAATTTATGTAGTAATACACCTGCTCTGGAGAGCCTTCCAGAGCTGTTTTGAACAGGTGAACCCTGAGTGGAGTTTCAAATTCAGTTCTTAATTTTTGTGTGTGCTTTGCAAGTACTAATTTCCATTATCATTAGCCTAGGGTTTACACTTTGTTAAGCAGCTGGCCTGGGCTTGGCCTGTGCAATGGCAGGTAAGACACTTCATCAAGCCTGTGACTCATCTCTGCTTCCTGAGCTTTAGGAGGAGCAGTGGGGATGAGCCTCTGTGTGCTTGTGAAGCTGGGATGTCACAGTGAAGACCTGTAAACCCCAAAGAGAATGAATGCCACAGTTATGGTTTCACTGCAGCGCTACTCGAGTTGGAATACCTGGTGAGAAGAAACAAGTACAGTGTGAGAGACAGCCCAGGTGAACTGTCACACATCTGTCATCAGAGTAGCATTTAATTAATTAGGAGATAAATGACGATGCCATTAGGAGTGTATTGAGACCAGTGAAAAATGTTCCAATGTTGATAGAAATCACATAAAATAACAGTCACTGAAATAGCTTGTCAGATCGACACTGTTTTTGACGTGTTACTTAACACTGGGGAGCCCCTAAGCTTTAAAGAAGCATCTCTCTCCCCTGATCTAGACAAATTACTTTTGTATCTTGATCTAAACAAACTCTGATCTTTTTGCTGCCATTGAACTCACCTTGTCTGAAACCTAATCTGCCTACTTTATTCTACCTCTGTACTGGGAATTCACTCTATCATTAGCATTTCAATCTATTTAATTCACTGAGGGTCGCTGAGCAATGTAACTGAATCCATGCTAAGCTACCACTGGCAATTTAGCTGTCAGATAGTCTCACCTTCTATTTTTAGTTGCACTCAAATTCCTTGCTTAAGGGGGTGCACACTGAATTTCTGGATTAGCTTCCCCCTGACCCCTCTGTTGTATCACTGCCAGTCATGTTTAGGTTAGAGCCCTGTTTACATTGTTCTGTTACACTAATTGCAGCTTGTCGAAGGTATGGACAGTATTCTGGGAGACTTTGTTGACAAGCCAGTAACCCTGGGATTAAGCCTTTGCATTTAGAGCTGAGAGAAGTCAGTATTAGTGCAGCGAAGAAAGTCTTTGCTAAGGAGACTTGTTGAACTGCAAAGCCAAGACCTCCACATTCTTATAACCTAATTCTTTAGGTTAAGGCTGGCTGGGCAGTCTCATCTTTGGCTCTTCATAAGGGATTCTGTAGTGCCAGATGCTTACACTTGGGTAGGGCAGGAATAGCATTGCCAAGGTTCATACCTTCCGAGATAGGAGGTTAGGATAAGGCATGCAGCTGCACCCTTTCTTTTCAAAAGAATTATTTCCAGCAGCTGTGCTCCCTGGCCTTCTGTGTCTTTTTAGTTATTTTCTCTTGCACAGATTCCACTACATCTTATTTTTATATTTATTTTCTCCTGGCACAGCTGTCTCCCCAAGCTCTATGTTCTAATGACCTTCTTAGCAAGTACATATGCTGTGGTGTATATTTAGTTTTGAACCAGCTTATGGCTCTTCCTAGGTGCAGTTCAGGGCAGGAAGCAATTTATTCTTGTTAACAGAGCTGTGTACACATGTGTGCTCTGCCTGTGTTAGTTACACTTTGGTTGCTTGTTGAACTTGCTTTAGCTCTGTATTCCAGTCACCCTGAAGTCTAATTTAAAAATTGAGCAATTAATGTGTATATTAAGCTTTAAAGAAGCATCTCCCTACCCCGATCTAGACAAATTATTTTTGAACTTCAATCTAAACAAACTCTGATCTCTTTGCTGCCCTTCCAATGTATAATAAATGTGTATATAGGCAGAAAGCAGGCTCTTCTGGGAGGAAAACAGCCAGGCCAGGCATTTAAGTGGTAAGATTCTTGATCTGTCCTGTGACTTTGTGGTCACTTCACTTCTCTTACCTTCTTCAGGCTTCAGCTGCCATCCAGCCTCCAAGTCCTGATGCTGTTTCCTGTGATAGACACCCAGTGCATGCACCAGTGAGTCCTGCTGTGAGCTGGGCTGGCTGTGTGAGGCTCCTTTGGGGGCTGATGCTCAGAGGTGAGTGATACCAGACTGCTCTGCTTCCTCTGATTCCAGCTCTACCTGACACCAAATACATATTTTCCTGTGCAGAGGCAAGTAAAGAGCTGTAGCTGCTCCCTAGGAGGGTCATGGCTGGGGATGAAACTGGAACGCTCATTGGGAGCCTCAGTAATACCCAATTCAGATTGCTGATGAATACATCTTGACTTTGGGCACATACCTCCTGTTAATACTAATGGGAATGTCACACATGAATGCTGGAGAATATTGCCCATTATTTTTGGTCTCCGAGCTCTGAGCTGAGAGATTCCCAGAGAAAAATGGCCATTTGCTGTATGTTGCAGGCTGCAATTCATTATATACAGTGCACGGTGACTGTTATTTACCTTACAGAACTGTAATGTGATAAGAAGTCTATGTAAGCCACTTAATGGTCTGTCTACCTTAAAGAAAATGTGTACCTGATCAGCCTCTGATTTATGCCACTTTCACCCCAGTGCAACTCTATTGGCTCCACTGGTGTTATCCCTGATTTATGCCAGTCTTAGTTGGACTTCATGAGTTTATGTACTTTATATGACTCATGTACACGAGGAGAAATGTAGTCTAATAAAATATCTGGCTGTGCATCGTAGCTGCAGGTTCTTTGCAGAACTGTTAACAGGAGTACAACAAAACCATGCTCTGCTCCTCTGCAGTACCTATATATTTCAAGGGGTTATATCCCATATCTACAGAGATATAACTTAATGGTCTCATATTTGACTAATGTGCTGCCTTTCTGGCACAGTGCAGAGCTAGAGCAAGGCAGCAGGCAGAGTAAACCTGTAGAATGAGAATAAGAACTTAAAACTTGACTGTGGTAATTTGGGCTTTTTTTTTTTTTTTTTCACTTGGTAGATGAAGTTCTTTGCCTAGAAACAAAGAACTTTCCACAGATTGTGTCCCTTCACTCTGAAAACAGCTGTTCTTATCTCAATCATCTTGCTGCATCAGCACTTACCCTCTGGCTTTGGGGTAGGAAAACAGTCATTTTATGATGTTTATACTGCAGTAACAGCCAGGACACATAGTCTTAGATGCAGGACCCCTTGTTCTAAAAAACGTGTAAACAGACCAGGAAACTGCTCTCAGGCTCGACGATCTTGTGCTCCTGTTAATGAGGGCTTCTCTGATCTCCATGGCAGCTTTTATCATCTGGCCTTGTCTGCAAGGAAAGTGATCATTCCTCTAATCTCTGGAGCATCAGTCCGAGCTCTGGTGAAGTTGTTGGGGTGATATCCATTACCTCTGCTGGATTCCAGGTCAGCTCACCTTCCCTGGTACACCTGGCTCCTGATGGCCAGAGCCGCCACCTGAGACCACTCTGCAGCTGATCCTTGTTTCCTTCACTGTCTTTCCTCTTAAACTTTGCCTGCTTTCCTGTTAAGCTCTCAGACACATTTTCATCTAATGAGTATGAGTGACAGGTACACTCAGGTGTCAGGTGTAAAATACAGAGCCTGGGTGAATTTCTCAGGGAAAACGTCAAAAACTCTTTGAAATTCTTTACTGCAGGGTCAGCATGACAGCTACTTAAACCTCAGAAAGGTGCATTCTGAAGACACTAGTAATCCCAAACTTGTGTCCTAGTCCGCATTGGTTTGTGGACAGCCTTTGATGAGCTGTGTGATTGTAAAGTGAGAAACCTTCAGGTTTTGCTGCAGCATTTCACCAACTGCATTGACTTGTTCCATTAAAAAAAAATAAATTAAAGCTGCTAAGTTCTTAAAATGGAAAGTGCATCTTTCTTGGCATGGTAAAACAGCAAACTGAAGGCTAGCTCTGCCTGTATATAGCTGTAATTTATGTTTATGCTCTCGTAAGGGGTCTGCTTGCCCTTGATGCATGTGCCTAAGTCCCATTAACATTAATAGGAGCTGAATGCAAGCAGGGAGGTTTAGCTAGAATATCAGGAAACATTTCTTCACCGAAAGGGTTGTCAAGAATTGGAACAGGCTGCCCAGGGAGGTGGAGGAGTCACCATCCCTGGAGGGATTTAAAAGATGTGTAGATGTGGTGCTTAAGGACATGGCTTAGTGGTAGCCTTGGCAGTGGGTTGGACCCGATGATAAGTATTTTCTAACCTAGATGCTTCTATGATTAGCTGATGCCGAACTCCCTAAATGCTGCCTTGAGTTCTAAAGCCCAGACCAGGTCGCTGCCTCTGCAGCTTATCAATGCCTCACCACCCAGAGCTGCTCCCTTCCCCTCTGGCCACACAACAGCCAAAGAAGGCTTTTGCCAGGGCTGGAGCACTGCAGTCATCCTCCTGTTACACAGACCGGGGTTGTGCACAGGGGTGGCTGCTGGGAGGTGTCCGGCTTCCTTGGAGAAGCACGGCAGGAAGGAGATTCATTGGCAAGGGATGTTTTCTCCTGAGCTCACACTGTAATGAGCCCAAGTCCCTGGGTGGAGAAAAGAGAGGTGACAGGAGGAGATGGGGAGATGGGAGGGGAACAACTTGTTTCAGGCAACAAATCAGTTGCTAACTCTGATCCAAAGCCATTTGCATAGATGATGTTGGCCCACGGTGTGTTAGAAATATAAGGCACTCTGTAGACAGCTGCCCAAGGGAATGCTAATTAGCTGCCAGGCAATTAATAATTAATCAGATTTTTGTTCATTGTGAAGACAGTGTTTTCTTTGGCAGCTTCATAATGTTCTGAGTTTGCCTTGCTTTTCTTTCACAGGCTGATATCATCGTGCTGGAACCAGGCTTTGCGGCGACATGCTTCTCCCTCCCTCTGGCATCCAGCTCGCCCCGGCCACATGTGCAGCCCAGGCCACGACCTCGGCCTTGGCTGGGCTCTGACGGCCCATTTAACAGTCAGAGGCTGGAAAGGGAGTTGCTGCTGTGCTATTTTTAACCAGCTGGACAGTTAAATAATTCAGAGGCAGACACACACAGAGTGGTCTGGGCTGTGCCTGGGATCTGAGAGGGGAGAAGAGCATTGTATCGACCCTGCTGAGCTTGCTTGACCTTATCAAGCGTGGGTTCTCAGGCTCTTTAGCACAAACACGAAACAAAAACCAAACTTTCAGAAGTGAAATCCCTGCCTCACTGACGTCAGTGGGACTCCTGACTCTGACTGCAATGGAGCCTGGATCACACTTAGCTGCAAGGCAAGAACTGTTCAGTATTTCCTTGCTTTCTAATGCTGCAGAACTCTTTTTCCATGAAAATAAAACCCAGGTATGGTGAGTAGAGTCCAGAATGGGGAGTGTCAAAGTTTCTGGGGGAAAAAAGGATTAATTTTAAGAAATCTCTTTCAAAACAGGCTGTCCCATGTATGGCTACACCCCCTGATTTTGGACTAAGAAGAGATGTACAAAAAAATATTTTCTCCCATCTCTTCAGCCTAGTCCTCTCCCCAGCTGTCCTTTGGAGTGGTTCACAGCTCAGGGGAAAGCTGACCCTCTCAGGGATTCCAGGGAGAGCACAAGATGTGCCAGCAAACCTGCTCCAGTGCAGAATTCCCACGAGGTCACAGCCTCCTTTGGGCATCCTCCTGCTCCAATGTGGGTTCTTCCCCAGGCTACAGGTGAGTATCTGCTCCCCCGTGGACCTTTATGGGATGCACGTGAACAGCCTCCCTCACCATGGTCTTTGTTCATCATGGGCTGCAGGGGAATCTCTGCTCTGGTGCCTGGAGCACCTCCTCCCCCTTCTTTGCTGACCGTGGTGTCTACAGGGTTGTTTTTCTCACATGCTCTTGCTTCTTTCTCCAGCTGCAGTTGCACAGGCACTCCCACCCCCACACTCTCCCCACCACCCCTTCTTAAATCCGTTATCCCAGAAGCTTCACCACTGCTGCTGATGGGCTGGGCCTTGGCCAGCAGTGGGTCCGTCTTGGAGCCAGCTGGCACCGACTGTCGGACACAGGGGAAGCTTCTGGCAGCACCTCATCCAAGGCACCTCTGTCGCCCCCCCGCCACCAAAACCTTCTCATGCAAACCCAGTACACTTGTCCGTCAAATAAAAGGCACAAACTCAGTCTTTAGGCATGAGGGAATCCGCAGAGGAGCTCAACTTTGAAAGACAAATGCGCAGCAAACCAGGCTTCACTGATCCTGCTGTTAATAGGGCTGCTTGTTTCCTTTGATTCCTGTGTGTTAGCTCAGCTGTGTTTTGGGACTGAACAAGATCTTTCCACTAGTTCAATTTCAAACACGTGGTAAATGACTCTGTGCCTGGAGCACCCAAGGATCCCGGGTGGTCTCTGTGCAGAGACCAGAGTTGTTCCTGCTGCCGAGATCAGGCAAAACACAGCTCCCTGTTCCAGCATAACCAGCGCCCACCAGAGCCTGGCTGATGCGAAGAGGAGGAGAAAGAGGTTGCAAGTCCCTTGTGCATTCCACACTTAGGGTTCTCCCCGTGTCTCCACGACCCAAATCATCACGACATTTGCTAGCAGAGGCGTGTGAAGTCTTGTTAAAAGAATGTGGCTTGTGATGATGCTTGGTGGCTTGAATGAATAATTTGTGGCCAGGGTGAGTCAGGCAGCGCAGGCTGGCAGCCAGCAGCTGGGCAGAGGAGCCTGCTGGAGCCAGGGGCTCAGCAGCACGTCCAGGCAGCGTGTGCTGGGAGCACGGCGTGTTTGAAAGGCCAGCTGTAACCCGCGTGAGGCCTGCGTGGTCCTGAGAGCCCATTAGTAGAATACCAGCAAGGAAAAGGAATTTGGCCTCTGAGGTGTGTTTTTCTAGCCAAAAGCATAGGCAAGTGGGTGGGAAGGCTGGACATCCAGAGTTCACATTTGCAAATGGAAGTGATAGTGCGCTTGGAAAATGTGACTCTGGGTTTACCAAATCCCGCTTCTTTTTCTACAGCTGAGTGATGCCTGTCTGTCCTTCCTCCTGAGCTGCAACAAGACATTCCCTTGGGAGGCAAAAGCCCTGCCTGTTTGACAATGGAAGCAAAATAGGATGCTATGCCCTGTACAGTGCAGAAGTTCAATTTTCAGATAATACAGAATTGGGATGTCTTATCTAATACTGCGGGCGGGCTCTCCAGAGAGTCTGCACAGCAAAATTTACCTGCTTAGTATGGTGAATTTAAATCACCAGAGCCACACTGGCAAAACTCTCCTGTGCAGAACCTCATTCTGGTCTAAAGTCCTTGAGTAATTATTCTGTAATAAAGTCACTTAAATTTTAGAATAGAGTGTCCATGTGGAGAAGTTATACAGACACAGCTATAACAGGATAATTATTTTGTTATAGCTATGTCAGTCAATTTCTCAAGGCATCAGTCACATGGGAAAGTTGAAATTATGTATTTTTTACAGTCTACAGCAATTCTTTATTTTTTAATGTCCATTAGTGCTTGACTAATGCTGAATGATGGTGGAAATTCTCCAGAACAAAGACAGTGCTCAGAATTTCCTCGTGGTTATCAAAGGAATTTGGATCTATTCTGTTAAAACTAATATGTAATGAATTGGCAGTGATTGGGGGTTTATAGTTGAATTGACTGGGAATTATGAAACTGCAGTTTACTAAATTCAACTGAAACAGCTGAAACTCAGAAATTTGTCAAGTCCCTGTTTATGTGCTACGAGTCCTCAAGATGTTTTTAAGAGTACTCACAAAACCAGATTAAGATACAAAATTCTCTTATTCCCACACAGTGTTGGATGTTTGGTATTTCAACACAGGACTTTATGACTAATCATACCAATGTTGGGGGTGTCTGAAACAGTTCAGTTCCTGAGTAAGCTGTTGCGAGGTATATTCATTATGATTCATTATTAACTGTGGTGGAAATAGTCCTTTAGGATAAAACTGAACCTGTCAAAAGACAATGGCATATATGAGATTTCTATGGAGATATACCAGAGCTAGCTTGAGTGTGGAGATTAAAGCATAGCAGGAATTAGGAACCTGGCTCCCTTCAGAGCTGTCTGTTGAAATGCTAGATGGAGCAAACAGGTGCCAACTGAATTTGTCGCAGTCACATTTCAGTCTGAGTTGAAGAGCTACCAGAACAAGGAAGGCCAAAAATCTCAGTGCACATGAATGCACCGTGTGGTTCCTGCACGCCAGGCTGGGCACACAGCAAGCTTCCTGGGGAGCCGGGGCTTCTGCACAGGGAAGCAGACCTGATACGTGCTTAATAGAAAGCATGACTCAAAATGAAACCTGCCGATGGCTGTCAGCTGTCTTACAGCAAAATGTTACCTAATTACATGTATTACATCTCCTTTCCTGGAAAAGAGGTTGGGTTTGAGGTGGAGGATGCCAGCATGCATATCCAAGTGGAGATGCCAGCTGGGATGTACACAGGGGCAAGAACAGAGCGTGGTCTCTGGGGTCACAGCTGCAGGCACATTTGGGTACGTGGATGGCTTCTTGGTCCCATCAGTGTCCCCTTGGGCACTGCCCATTCGTACCAAGGATGCTCCTCTGTCAACCTCTTCCAGTATCACTGTGCCAGGAGGAAGGAGCTCTCTTAATTCAGCACCTCTTGTTGTCACACAAAGCCCTACCTAGACCAGGTAGGGTAAACCACCCTACTCTGATTTCAGTTTATCTCCATACATTCATCTCTGGTTCTTTATCTGAATTTGGGTTTTGTAGGCTGGAGGGGGAGGCCCATTTTGCATAGGGCACAAGGATAAAAAAAGGACATCTGTTTCCAGGGCTGCAGCACAAAGGCTTAATCATGTTTCAGAATAGCTGCAGTTATAAACTGATGGGGCATTTAAAATGTTATCTAGTTCCAAACATCAAATGTTCAAATTCTGCCTTAAGGGGACATTAGCTGATTATCAAATCACAATGAGATTCTTATAACTTTATTTTAATAAACAGTTTTCATAAATGTTAACATTTTAATGGATGATTACATTCATATTTAGCTAGCAGATGCATTCATGTTGATTGATGTTATTTCCGTGAGTACCAAAGGAATTAAATAATGACTTGTCACTTATGGCAAAGAGCTGCTCCAATATTTTTTAAATAAACAACATTATTTGCGGTGTTTGATCAGATGGCGATGCTGGGGTCAGCTGTGGGTTCGGAGGGGACCCCGGACTGGTGGGCAGACCCAGCAGAGCGAGCAGACCCTGCAGCAACACTCCCAAACACGGGGGGCCCGTGGGGAGCACGGGAGCCTCCTCCTGCCCTTTAGACGCTGCCGCGTGCCCCTTGTCCGGCCCGGGCACAGCGGAGGTGCCAGCCCAGGGGGGAGGGCGAGCGGCCGGGCCG
>WEIT01031474.1:157238-355857 GCA_013389985.1 Dryoscopus gambensis | reverse complement strand
TTTGCAGGGCAGCGGTGGCTCCCGAGCTCCCGCAGCCGCCCGCTGCCGTGCGCAGCCGGCGTGGGAAGGACAGCCGGGAGTCCCGTCGGGATGGAGGGGTACAGAGCGCTGCCGTGCGCGAGTCCCATGGTGGGGAAGGCGTGAGGAACCCTAGAGACGGGGTTCCATTGTGATGAAGGCGTGCAGAACTTGTCCTGTGCGGGTTCTGTTGTGACGAAGCCTGCACAGCCCCACTGTGTGTTAGTTCCTTTGGGGTGCAGGTCTGCGGAGCCCGCTGTGAAGGAGTAGTCCCATCGGGATGAAGCCTGCACAGCCCGCTGTGAAGGAGTCCCATCGGGATGAAGCCTGCAGAGCCCCACCATGAGGTACACAGGGTCTGGGCTATTCAGTCCCGGTGCCGCGGGGAGTGCTGGAGGTTTTGTGGTGCGGTGCTGCGTTAGCTGGGATGGTGGGTGAAGAGCTGTACTGGAGGTGACCTCCCTTTTTAGGGTCAGTTCTTGATGCCTGACTTTTGGACAGCTTGCCAAGAGAGACTCTTGGTGTTTTATCCTTCTATATTTCCTGGTGATTGAGTTTTTTTTCCAAGAGACCAGAAACAGACCTTTGTACCCTGTAGTCCTTTTGGGCCTTGGTGGCTCCTGTGTGCCCACAGTGAGACGAGAGGCTGTGTCTTTAAGAGGCAGAATTAAGCAAGTGTGGTTTTTGCCTGCTTTCCAGAAGTAGTTATTAGGTTTGAGGGATCGGTTATCTGATCCAGCATGACAGATGGATGCAATGTTTTTGTCTGTGATGACTAAACCTATGGAGATTGCATAAATAACTTCAAGGTACATGTTCTGATTTCATTGTAAGTGTGTTTACATGTAGGTGTGTGTATATGCCTTAAAAAAACCCCCAAACCAAAAACAACACAGAAAATCTCAGTGGTGATCCTCTGCCATAAATGCCTTGAAAACCTTTCCCTTTTTGCATCTGTCTCCTGATTTCTCTGAGTGACTCTTGCTAACATAGCTGTAAGTTCAGACTGCTGCCCATGAACTGTCTGAGACTTTCTGGAAGGCAGCTCCAAACTCATCCCAGCTTGTTGCCTGCAGAGATCCCGGAGAGCTCCAAGTGCCATCAGTGATGCTTTCTGCCCCAGCCAGTGTTGGCTCAGGGTGGGAGGAGCATTCATGGGGTTGCGTGGTCCTGTCCCTGGCTGGCAGAGCCTGATATCTGGTACCCAGTTCTCTGATGCAAATAGCTCGTGTTGCTTAAGGTATTCAAGCCCCGTTAAAATGCCTGAAGTCGAAGATACAGCTTTGCATACAGTGAAAGTACCTGGAGCTATTTGGTAAGTACTGGTTAGCAGCCTGGTTGTTTCCTGTGGGAATTTATTTTAGTCACTGTGGACCTGTGTATCTCATGCTTTTAAGCATTTGACTCCTGTCATGTATTTCTCTGCAGTTACACTTGTGTTATGTCTTTCCCTGGTAATACACTGTGGCATTTCTGCTGCTCCCTGAACTCGGGCACTATAGGTAGCGGCTGGATGTGAAGCTGTGTGCTTCTGAGGATTGGTGTGTGTTTAGCAGGGAAATTTCCTGGATCAGCAGGAAATCTTGGGCTGTCGTTGGCTGCTTTAATGAGCAAAGGTACCTGCTGAGACCCCTGCTGAAAGCAGCATACCCTAAAGTGTGGTTCAACGATGAAGTGCTCCTGGGAGAAACTGCAGACGTCCAGAATCACTGGAGCAGTTCTTAATCTACTGAAGATCCCATCTAATGCCGGCAGGCTACAATTGCTGTGTGGCAACTGCATTTCTGCAGTGGGACGAGTGTCTTTGGGGACTGAAATGTCCATATTAAGAGGTTCCCAGGCTGACTTCTGGGACCAGCTTCTGCCATTGCCTTTTTTTTGTAAACAACCACCTAAGCTGCTTGGAGGTTGAGTTGCATTGCACTTTGAGCTGATTCATAAACAAATACCAGTTGAAATGCAAAAAGGAATTTCTAACTGTTTATAAAATTGTTTGCCAGTGAGATCAGTTTCTATATAAAAAGTTTTTACATAGATTCTTGTGATGTTGATGTCATAGGGCATCACTGAAGATCTTTACAAGAGTCATTAACAAGTCTTGACTGCTCACTTTAAATGGCTGCTTTTAGTCATAAGGAAAGATAGGCTTTTTAACAGTTAATCAGGCTGTCAGTATGGTGTGTGTGCTGTGGTTTGTGTACTTGGATTTTGTTTGTTCTACCCCTGAATGACTGTCCAAAAAGCAGCCAGTGATACTGGATGGGGGAGAAGAGCTGTTCAAGAGAGGCATGTTGGCCTCCCATGACTTCCAGCAGACATGGATGTGGGCTTTCTTAGGTGGTGGACAGAGTAAACTTTATACTCAAGTCAACCAAAACAAATTGCAAACTAAACCACAGCCTTTTAAAGGAAATCCAGCGCTGAAAAAAAGGAGACAAACAAAATCCCAACCAGAAGTCCCAGGTAGGTCCCATAGCTAGAAAGAGTATGGTGAGGATAAAAATCCAATGCTGCAATCTGCTGTGGACAAGAGCAGGGTGGACAATTTGGCTGTGCTTGTTCTGGTGTACTTTTGAGGGTAGCAGATGCCATTTTGATCTCAGACTTTCTTTGTGAATGCAAACATTATTAAACAAATACTGGCCTGTATTTCTCCCATGCAAAACTAGTCATGTTTTGGGTTCTCCAGAATGGCCACATGGCAGATCTGTCTGTGCCTTGGAGCCATTTCTGATGGACGGTTTTATAAAAGCCAACTGCAGAACTCCAGACTATTTCCCACACACTTGAGAGGGATTAGCTAATGCTTCAGTGCCGTGCTTCAGTGATGAAGAACAATGTTGTCATATTGCTGGCAGAGTTAGCCTTGGACTGGAAAATCCATTGAGCAAGGAGCATTATTGGTTCCTGGCTCTGCTGTACCATTTCATGGGTGCTCTTAGGCAATGATTGGCCCTAAGAGGAGATCCTAAAAGGATTTGTACAGAATAGAGATGCAGCTCCAGTCCTCACGATTTCTTCTCAGCTTCTGGCTGGTCTGTATGATTCTGACACAAAGTGGTCTGTGGCTGGAAGTTTCCTGAAAGTGTGTGCAAACTTCTTACTAAGAAACGTCTGCTTTCACCGTGGTGAGCTGCTTTGTGCTGAGCCCCAGCCTAAGGAGACTAAAAAAGGTAGTTCCAGTCCTTGTACAAAGGCTTACCCATACTGAGCAGTAAGGGAAAGGAGGGTGGCATGAAAAGCAGCTGCTAAGCACTCAGTCTTCTGGGAAGTGAATTTTGCACATGGATGGAAAACAGGAGGAGAAGGACTGCTGTCCTACACTGTACTGCTTGTCCCCCCCTAATCCAGAGGGGTCTGCTCTCTGTGAAGCAGAGTGGTCCAGCTAACTCGTGCCAGGTACCTTCCACTTCTTATCATTTATGAGTTGCTTTGACTCCGTAGTTTATCCGCTGTTTTTGGCATATTTCATTCTGGGAACTCCTCAGCTCGTGGCGGCCAGAGGTTAACTCAGCTGAGAGCTGGCTTCCACTGAAATGTGCCTACTTTCTCAAGACTAGGTTTGAGCTTTTTAACAGATGTCTAATTCTCTTTTCCCTCTAGGCCAGGGAGGTTAATTGGAGGAAAGTGACTGTACATCGGGCCCAAGAGCCTCCTACAGAGATACTTGGCACAAATAAATCAGCCTATTTTTGATGAATAACAAGGCCCCAAAGGCTCTAGTTCTTGCTGCCTGCACAAATTGCAGGTATAAATTTCACAGCTGATCACAGGGACTCCAGAATTCAATTAACTCTCAGCTCATTTAAAAAAAAAATGCTGCCTGCCTATTTAATTATGAGTGTCACTGATACTACACATGCTGTTCAGGAAAACTCCAATTAATAAAGCATTGCATCATTAATATGAGTGACAGCATGAAGTCTGTGACTCTCTGAGGAGTCTGCCGTGACCCTCTGCAATGACAGGCTTGGGATTTAATGGAAAGGGGAATCCTCTTCTTCAGGTTTGGGTGATGCTGAGGGAGCTCTGCTTTGCAGGCTGTTCTGGATGCCCTTTTTTTGTGGCTGAGATGTAATGTAGTGCTAGCAGCTGATGATTTAGACCTTCTGGTACTTGGGTAACCTTCTAGGGTCTCTAATTGTGGGGATGAGGCTACACAGAGATACATGGGGCAAAAATCTGCAAAGACTAACATGTAAGGCACTGCGAGAAGACAGCAACATTCTTCTTGCACTGCCTCTACCACATTAAAGCGCATTTCACTGCCAGGAAGGGTGTTAACCAAAGCTGTACAAATAACCACATCTCTGCAGAATGTTTCATTTTCAAGTGTTCTTGATTTAAATTTAGCTCAGTCTCAAAAATCTATCAATAAACAGACACGTTTCATTTTGACTTCCTAACATGACTTTCATTTTAAGCCCAAATTGATCTGATCTGGTTATTCCACGCCTCTGCCTGTGCCCATCCTGCTTCTCTCTTGATTTCACACCTTGCAGGTTGTGTTATTGGAAGTGGTCTCCATTTTTGCAGCTGCGTTCTTCCACTTCAGGAGGGTGTCTGTACCAAATGGCTCTTATCACAACTGAAGTATCAAAATGATACACAGAAGATGCTTGGCCTTTTCTCCCAAACTGTGTCTCTCCTTGCTTAGCCATTATGTGTGACCCACAAGGATCCCAGACTGGCATTTTCATTATTTGTTCTACAGACCATGTCTAGTTTATACCTCAGCTTTCTGAATAATACTGAATTCTGCTTTCTCTTCACACTACTGCTTTTTTTCTTCCCTGAGCAGCTCTGTTCCTGACTACAGCAATCTTCTTTCCAGTAGTGGCAAAAACAATCTCACTGCTCTAGCCCAGAGGCAGATGTCACCCCACATTAGATGTCATGGCTCCATCTCTGCTCCAGTTCCTTGCATCTTCCTGGGATTTCCACACTAGTCACCGGTGCACTCAGGAAATGTGTGCCCAGATGCTGCTGGGAAAAGCTGGTAGTCACTTTGATTGCCTCAGCTTTATCCAGTCCTTTCATAAACTGCTTGCATTGTTGCCCTGTTCTGTGTGCTGCTGTTCCCTGTTGCTGGTCAGAGCTGCAGCTTTCACTGCCTGTTTCCTACATTTAAGTAGAATATCTTCACCATTTGTGTTCAGGCACATGCATGTCATCCATTAAATGCCTGCAGGACCACCCGTCTTGTCCACAGTATTACCTTAAGACCAAAACCAAAAGAGAAGCTTTCCCACTCTCACATGCCTCTACATCTCTAGCAGCTACTTCAGTGCTGGAAGAGGGAGTGGGTGTTTTGTTCGAGTTTATTTTTGCGCGGTGAGTGGCTGCACAAGCCCTAGAGCTGTTCAAGGGCTGTAGTTAGACCAGCACTTCTGACACTAGTGAGAATTCAGATTTAAACCTCTTCACTGCTATCCTAGGACTGCTCCTTTCATGCTACCCACTTTCATTTTCTACTTACTTTGTTCCCCTGTTGCTTCATCTTAAACTGAAATAATCTCTGTCCTGGGCTTGGAGCTACCTGTCTGTCTTGTACTTGTACAGCCTGAGGCTTAACAGGGCTCTTATTGATGACATGGGGCCCTGGGCACTGCTAAAGCACAGCTCTTGGATTCAAACTCTGCCGCCTGCCCTCCCTGTGCAATGCAAGCCCGTGCTGTCACTGGCGCTGGTGCTTGGCTGTGACCAAACTCCCCCGGGACTCGGCTGAGCAAACTCTCTGAAGTGACTGTAACCCACTTGAATCAGCAGGGCATGGTGTTTGCTGCTACAGCCCTCGGGTGGCAACTTCTACTCCTCCTGCTGCAGCTGTGCAAGCCCTGGAGACCACTGAGTCCCACCTCGCTTTCTCAGCTGGGCCTCGGTGGCTGTAGCACGGTGCTCATCCTGGAGGAAGTGGCTGAGAGACAATGGAGACAAGGGGCTTGGATGCTTCTTATGAGAACGCTGAGGTTGTTCTTGTTTTCATCCCCTTTGGAGGTCTTCACACAACTCACTCTTTCCTAACTACTGGCTTTCACCTGCAAATAAAGATGTCTCTGTAAGCCTCATGAACTTTAATTGTGAATAGTGAGCACAGTGGTGCAGCAGTTGCCAGTGATTGAGGAAAATTCGGCTCAAGTCCTTGTTTTGATAGAAGTGTGATGTTTAGGCTGCCTGTGGGAGGTTTTGTCAGCTCTAGAACCTGTTCAAACTGTTTTGCAAAGTTTTGATTGTTATAAAGTGAAACTGCAATGGAAAAAACGTGGCCACGCTTCCTGACCAGCTGCAGCTGGGCATGAAGCTCGTTGCCATTGCTTGTCTTACATGACTACAAGGCCTTGACTCTCCTGCTGTTTGTCATCTTCTGGCTACCTGTGGGGGTGAGGGCTGAGTAAAGGTTGAGAGCCACTTTAATGTGTGCCCCTGGAACAGAATGGTGTTTGCCAGTGGGGCTGCGATGTTTATCCAGCCTCTCTGCACACCCGTCTTTCTGAAAGCATTGCTCATCTGCAGTGGAATTCCTTGTGATGCTGGAGGAAACAGAATGTGAGACTGCAGCACAGAGATGTGCAGATAACAGGACCTCCCCCTGTGAAAGGCTGAAACCCTCCAGAATTCCTGCCTCTAGCTTTCCTGGCTTTGAAGTTGGACTCGTGTGCCAGCCTTGCAAAGCTGTCAACTTCATCCTAAAAGCAGATTTCCTGCACTTAAAGGGCTCATCCTGGGCTTCTCCTTCCCTTCTTCGAAGCACACAAACCCCAGTGCAACTGAAGATGACCCCCATGCTGACTGTAGCTGTGTCTTGCCCTGGCTGGCCCAATCTTTGCTGGTAAATGCACCTGGGAACAAGGTGCTACCCCTTAGCTGAGGTTGCTCCCTCACCAGGGTACCAAGTCCTCCAGCCCCCTTGGGATGACCCTGAGCTGCCTGGTTCCCTGCATCTGTCAGCCTCAGGGCAGCTTGTTTGCTTTGCAAGGCACAGCCCTTTTCTCAGCACAGCCCACAGGTAAAAGGCAGGACTTTTATTTGGCTCGAGGGAATTCAGGAGCCAACTTTTGGTGCTCATTGTGCATTTTAGGTGTTAGTGAGCTGCTGGTGCGGGGACACCCTGCTCACTTCCTCAGTTTTATTGAGTATTAGGTGGGTATCCAGGGTGCTTCCGATCCATGAAACTGCTGTGTACTCCTCTTAGGGAAGGCACACTCCCCATGCTAAAAGGGATGTGTGGCCACTCGAGATCTGCAGCCTCCTGTTTGGAAGCCTTCCTTGTACAGCATGTGGGAGCATGGGGCTCAGCAGGGAATCGAGACCTGCAGCATCCTCAAATCCTGGGATTTGCCAGTTTGTGCTGCTGTAGAAATATGTTCTCAGCACTCAGTGAAGTCCTTAGCCCTGGCTTTAAGGGAACAACAGTGCCACATGCTATACCAAAAGCTGGTTGGACCCTTTAACAGGCTGGAAGGAGATTCATGCTCCACACTCAGGTGCTTTTTGCCTTTGGTTTGATGCTCTTTACTACTGGTGTAATCAAAATAATGTCAGGTCTGAGTACTACTGACCAAGTTCCACCGGAGCAACTCTGTGACTACATGTATGACTACAGCTGGTAAGCACTACAGCATAATAAGCTAGACTTGACCTAACCCCAGAAACCTGGGATTCTGCTTTGGTTTGGCATCAAATGCAGAGGCTGATGTTACCTGGAGGATGGGAATCTAAAGCGTGGGAGTGGTGGCTTTCCTGGGGGGCTCCTAAAACTTCTGCTCCTGTGCTGAGCCTGATCTCCAGGTATTCACTTTTATTTTCAGCATTGTATTCCGATCCCAACCTGAAATCACAAGGTTTGAGTGGTTGAAGTATGATTGATGCCTGACCTCTGTGTTCCCTGAATAGCTGCACACTTGGGCAGTGCATATATTTTTCTTTACATATCTGCTTGTTCTAATTAGGATCAACCTCCAGATGAAATAAACCTGACTCGTGTACTTGCCCAAACTGTGAGGATTTGGTGTTCGAAGTTTGATGAAGTGTGGTGCATTTCTCTTTAATGTTTCCGCAGCTCTGTGGTATCTGGCTTCAGATGGCATCAATAGCAAAGGTGCCAAAATAAAGCAGGAGTGGCTGGGGTTGGGATTTTCCAAGCCTCACAAAGCAAATAAGAAAGTAAGAGGGCCTGTTGTTAGCTGGAGTGTTCTTTTATGTCACTGTGTAATAATCTGCCTTGAGGGAATCCAGCGGTCCTGATCAGCACAGAGCATCTTTTTCCTTCCAGCCCCTTTGGGAAGCTTTGTGAGGATAATCAGGGGACTTTATTTGAAATATTAATCTCTGTCTTGGAGGCATTTGGCCTCTTAGATAAATTGCTGAGGAAGGCACACAGTAAGACTTTTTTTTCTCCCCTTCTTTTCTCTGGAGAGACAGTGAAATAGCCATGGAGTCCTTCTGCTTGGAAAGAGATGTCTCCCGTTTGTGGCTCCCAAGGAAGGTCCCAGCTCGCAGAGCTGTTGCTCAGGAGAAACCTAAATAAGAGTTATTGGCATTTAAGAAACATGCGTCACTGCACCACTAGAGTGTCTGCCAACAAAAAATGCCATAATTTCTCTGAAATTATGCTACATTTCTCTGAATTAAGTTATAACAGCGGTCCTTGATGGGTAGGAGCTCACATTGGTTGGTTGTAGTGCAGTGTTTAGAGTTGAAAGAGCTCTCAGCTTTTGCACTCCCTTTTTCCTGGGCTGTAAGCTGACTTCCCCTCTGCCACCCTGACTGTGCCTTGACTCATGTTACCTGAAGAGTGCTGTTTTGGGAAGGTGGGTTTGTGTGCAAAGTCTCCTTGATGGACTAAATAAATGAAATTCATCATATTACTCTCTATTTTGCCTGTTTCTAGAGCTTGCTAAGCAGTCCCCAAAGATTGCAAATAAATAAACTGTGTCAGGGTCTTATCTTGAACAAACTGGACTTTCTCCTTTGCAGATATTGCATACTGTAGTGTCAGCTTTGCAGGGGATGAGAGAAACCAGGATCCCAAATTACCATGGCTTGTGCCTAATTCAAGTATTTCACTGTCAGCTGAAGCGGAATTTCCTCATATTCTAATTAGAACTCTTAGCTAGCTGGGAGATGGGATGGTTTCAGTGGAAGCATTGGCAGTGCACCTAAATAAGCAGATTTTACATCCTGATGTTTTCCCCCTATAGATAGTTCTTGTGCTAATATTCAGGGGATGGAGGAATGGAGTGTCTTGCCCCAGCTGCAGAGGTGGGGAGCTGGGTTCTGCTGCAGGCTGATACCTGCTGGGGGCTGCTCGGCTTTGGGGCTCAGCCTTGTTCAGCATTGGGAGCAAGTTAGGACCCCGTGCTTGAAATGACTGTTGGTATTAAATACACCAATTCAGGAATATCAGGTGATACGGAATGTGGGGTATGAAAGGAAGGTGATATCCCCTGTATTTCTCTCCAGCTTTTCTCCTCTCCAGGCTTTTGCTTTTCTGTTCAAAAAAGAATGTGAACTTTGCCGTGGTACAACCAGAAATACTGGTTCAGCATGTGTTGCTGGGTCTTACCAGACTCTTTGGTTTCCTCACTCCAAGTCCAAGAGGTTGATCTTATAGAAGTCTCAGCTTGTATTATTTTGACAGATTAAATACTACAGATGACTTTTTGAGATCCAAGCTAGGTGCTCTGGTCCTCAAATTCAGCGACCAGTATCTTAATTTGGTGGTCATATGTATTTTTTTATTCTTCCCATACAATATCTCCTCACAGGTGGAGGCCAACTACGCAGCCTTTAAAGGTGTATTAACTTCTGCAAGACCTTTGAGAAGAGTGTATTAAATCAAATTGCATGTGTTGCTTTGCTTAAGGAAGGCTGTTCACCCACACAGAGATACTCATGTGAAGGAATGGGTGCTTGCAGGAGATGCAGCAAGTCTCTGTAAGTCATCCACCAGCAGAGCTGAGGTGAAAACACCATCTGGGAATGATGGGAGTTTCTGCCCGCCATGGTAAAGTGAATATCTGGTTGAATGACACAATATCTGGCTCAGTCATGCTGGTGGTGTTGCAAGTATATTCTTGAAAGCTGGACTTGGCACTGCTTGTTACCACCTCACCAACATGACTCGGTGTGCTCTGGCTCTTGGCACTACTACTAGAAATAGGGTGGAATAATGCTGCACAGCAAATCTTTTATAGCACAGTAAATATAGGAGGTGGAAAGGTCCTTAAATGACTGATTGAACTTGTCTGGAACAGTCACAAAATTCTGCTTGGACCCAGAGCAGGCTAAATAGCCTAGGTGTCCCTTTTTCTCCCTCATTCACATGTATTTCTGGAGGGGAAATTAATTCAGAAATCTTTCAGACTAAACAATACTCTTCGACCTCTTCTTATAGCCTTTCTTCTCCCCTTTTAAAAAAAAGCTAACAGTTTGGCTATGCAATAATTCACAAAAGGTTTTTGCCTTGCCAAAATTGTACTCCACCCCCTGCTCCCCTAAATTCACTCTGCTCCATTTAGTAGAGTTTGTTGGCAAAGATAACCTGACTTCATGCTGTGGAGAATATTTGTTTCTTAATAGAAGATGGAGCAGAAGTGGAATTGTGCTGGTTGTGTATATTTTGCCTTCTCAAGATTAGCCCCAAGCAATTATCTGACTATGGACTGTGCCAGAAAAACACAACAGAACAATTTTAGCAGTGCCAATGAAAACTCCAGAATGCGCTGCACTCAAGAGTGTAATTTTAGATTCTGTTTTCAAGTAGTATTTCTGTGACATCATTGACTTTAGGAAAAATAATACCCCAGGGCTTGTTTTACAAACAGGATGGAGCTTTATGATTTGGCAGCTTTCCATAGGCAGAAAGACAAATGCTCATCACTTACAAACCCTTGTATGACAACGGGCTTTGCTTCCTATCAGCAGTTAAAAGTAATGAGAAAAAGTAAAAACTGATGTGGAAAGGGAGTTGGTAGGCACTCGCCTGCTGCCCTGAGGGCAGGGATGCTCAGATCAGCTCCAGGAGAACCTGAGCTGTGTGAAGATTTGTTCTGGGATTGAGGGCACTTCTAGTGTGCAGAGTTGCCCCAGGCAAGATTTGGGAAATACAGTTGTTTCTGCTTGTGCTGCCTCTGGTCTCAGTTCGTGACACAGACGTACTCAAATCTGGTGTCAGGATGGGAGGGCTCTGCTGGTCCCCTGATCAGGCTCCAGCTGCCTCCTGGAGCTCTGTCATTCACACGCGGCCCGTCTGGTGTGTGCTTGAGAGATTGGGATGTTGTGGTGACACTCCTCTGTCCCTCACCCAGAGCTCTGCCATCAGGAAATGCTTTGAATTTCGTCACCACTTGTTTTCAGGAGTTCTCTGTTGATTGTAGGACTGGAAGGGACCCTCTTTTCTCAGCCTGTGTGGGCCCACGTGCACTTGGGCAACGCTCTGCAGCCCTCCAAAGCTGAGGTGCCATGGCATCTCTTATTCACAAATTTTGTTCTTTCTTCATTCTAATCCACATTTTCCTTTCTGTATTTGTAAGTCCATCACTTCTGTGTTCTGCACGTGCATTGCAAATAGGAAAAGGATTTTCCAGCCTGCAAAAGTCGCTCTGTGTTTGACCCTTACTGGGACTTTCCATTCTTCCCCTACCCATTCTTGTCCATTCCTGAAGAGTCTTTGTGCTATTTTCCCCCCTCCCTTCTTTTCTCTTGTGGGCAGATATTGAAAGAAATCAGAAAGCTCAGACACTCCCAGGCAAATCCAAAGTGAACTAAAGAAAAGATAATGTCTATATCAGCCTTTATCATGCTGGAATGCTCTGTAAGCTCAATGGGTGCCTTCGAGTCAGTGAAATAACTTGTTTCCCTTCAATAAAGATTTTCTTATGAAAAAAAGTGTTCTTGGGCGCTAGGGCAAACTATGCTTTGCTTCATCCTGTGCCTCCCAGCACATGCAAGTGGAAAACAGGTTACGTTAACTGGGATGAATCAGTTGTGGCTTGAAGGCGAAGTGATGACACCGCTCTGTCGGCAGCTGGTTGATTCAGCGTTCTCTCAGGAATTCAACAAGTTCATAAAATCAGTCAGATTGCACACAAATTTCTTTCACAATCAGCACCAGTGACCAACTCCAGTGGAGTTGCTCCCCGGGGGTGTTGGTGCATCTGGCACAGGATGGCTCTTCTGTTGCTTGACCACAATCCTGTTTGGCAAGTTTGGGCACAGCAACCATGATCCGAATGAGTAGGCTCATTGTTTGCTGTAGTGGGGAGATGTAGGCATCAGGTTGCCTCTGATTGTGTGAAGTAATAGCTCTGTTCCAGAAAAACACATGTAACTCATGCTGATTTCCATGCAAGTGAGTAATTTGCTATGAGCATGAACCCTGTCAGGGAGGGGCTGCATCATCCCCTGAATGTGTGCAATGTCCAAAAATCTTGGGCACAGTTATAATATAAATAACAGATCCTCATAGTCTCATCAGCTCCTAGACTCCCTGGGGGAGCTTTGCATTCTTCTGTAAATATGAGCTTTGTGGGAGAAGTCTGATGCTACAAAAGCATGTGAGAATTTCCTTCCCAGTTGGCATGAAAAGACTATAAATCTGTGGAGACACAAGCCCTTCCCCCTAGCCCTTCCTATAAAATTAATGGGTGTTCAGTTAAGCCAAAACAAAGAGTGGTTTCCCTCAGGCTAGGTTGTCTTTTTTTAAAAAAAGGCGTTTTAACATACAGATAGAAAACCTTGTTTAAATCCATGTTTAATAATGCAGTAAGTGTCCAGGGAAAGGAATTTTATTTCTTGCCCTGCTTTGGGCTTTCAGCTTCCTGGGAGTAAAGGTTGGAAAATAAACAAGGGCTGATGCTAATGGAGATTAAGGGTGACCTTGGCCTGTGGGGTGACTTTCATGACCCTGAAGGGATTGAGTTGTTGGATAATGGAGACTTTCAGACTACCTCTGTCAGGCAGGGAGGTCAGCTGTGTCACTTTGACTGCAGTTTTTCTCTCTCCTCACTTCCTACCTCCATGTTGTAGAGATGTTTTAAGGGATAGTGACAGAGAGCTAAGAACAGAAAGTCATTAAAACTTCAGTACTCCTCTGAAGTCCCTTTGGCCAAAGTGGTGGCAGCTGCCAGCATGGCAGTGTGGTTTTTTTTTCTGGTCAGATCCTGGAGAAGGTCATGGGAGGGTGGGGAGCTAACCACCTGCTCTGTCCCTCCCTGACAACAGATATCTGGCATTGTCTCAAACTCATCTGGCCTTGAATCCTTCCTATCACTAAATTCTGGAGGAGAAACTGTGCATGATTCTTCCTTTCCACTGTACCTGGTTTTATATTCCTCAGAGTCTCAGATGAAATCAAAAGATATAGATCTCACTGGTTAGAAACTAGATGAGGCCGATAGCCCTCAGTACAAAAAAAGCAATTGAAGAATATTTTAAGTTTGTATCACTGCTTGGCAAACGAGTCAATGACGGCTGTCTCCAGCTTTGGTAGCAATGTGAAGCCTGCAAAATACAACCCACGCTGGGAGCTGAGATGCAAAATGCCTGCAAGCATATCTGGGTATTGAAATGATAGGAGTTGTGAGCCGTTTCTTATGGTGTGGGTTTGTGTTTAATATCACAAGGAATTTTTTAAGGCTTTGTGTAAATTTTGTTTGGTTTTGGAAATTCAGGTCTAAGTGGATGTTCTGATGGAAAGGAGTTTTATTTATTTACTCATTTTGGATAGGTGAAATAATGCCTTCCGGGGCTTCAGATACTGCTCAATAATTTATCGCAATGTAGAGGTACAAACAATTTCCTAATAGAACTAAAGGCAGCTTGAGGGCAGGTGGGAGCACGGTGAATGAGGAGGTAACTGCACCCAGAGGATCAGAGGCACAGCTGCATTTTAGGCTTGGTAATGCCCCGGGGATGTGATTATCTTTTGATAACAGCACTCCTGTGTGCCTCTCTGCTTGGCAAGGGTTGGGAAGGTGCTGAAATAGCTCTTCAGTGAGCAAGTTTCCCTGCAGAGGATCCTTTTGAAAGCGTTTGGGAACCTGAAGCAGCTTTTTATTGTCTAGAGAGGTGGACAGGAGAGGTCACAGTTCTGGAAAGCCCAGTCTGTGACCCTGCTGCCTATGCTGTGTGGGTAGGAGAACACCACTATGGGGGGCTGCCCCATTCTCTTGCCTTCTCCCTTTTTCCTGTTGTGAGAGGAGAAGCTTGTCTGTTGTGCCTGGAGCTAGACAGCTCCATATTTCTTATATGGTTGCCCTTGGGCCATTTCAATTCAAAACCCCTCTCTAGGTAGAGCGTGTGTGATGATTTTCCGCTCTTTCCCTCTCTCCCCATTTGCTCTGCAGCTGCTCTAAACGCAGCTCGCTGCTGGAAGTAGTTGCTGAGAGCAACGTGATACAGCCAGGGTTTCATTTTTGCTGCTGTAACCTTCTGTACCCTGCTATTGATGGAGTTTTGATGTGTTTGACTCCGAGTATGGGATTCTTCACCTTCAGGCACCAGTCCTGCTGGATCCCAAATGTGCTAATGCTCATTTACAGCAACATCAATTGGCACATTGCAACGGAGCTTTGATCCTACAGCAAGGGCTTATCTGCTAAATGACTGCAAGGGTGTGAGCGTCCCTAAGGGTTAGGCTCAGCATATGTTTGCACAGGAAAAGGGCAGCTATCTGAAAATGTTTTTCCAGTGTTTTCTTGGGTAGGTTAAGAAGGGAGACAATATTACACACTGCTTTTGGAAGACAAGAAAACCCTTAAGCTCTCAATCTGTAACCCAAGGTTACAGATCCCTTTTTAGACAGTTCTGCTCACGATCCTGGGAGAGGAAGCAAGAGGTAAGGTCGTCTGCCTAATTCTTCTTTTTTGTCATCCTCTCGCAGTGAGTTTTTGCGCTAGCCTGCAGACAGAGGGAAGAGCTGGGTGGGTGGTGATGAAACAATCATCACTTAAAACTATTTGCTGATAATGAGTCACTCTTCATGGAGTCCCAATCTGTTCTCCCTTCTGTCAAATACGAGTGCAGCAAGTCTGCCTGCTTTGCTGAAGAGTTTTACTGGTTTGGTGGGGTTTTTTTCTCAGAAGGATGGATTTTAGCAGGAGGATTTGGTGAGAAGGACGAAAGAATGAAACGTGTTTGTGGGTAATTATTAATCAAGAGGTTTCTTTTTGTGCCAAACCTGAGGATGAACCTCCTAGCAGCTCAGATGAGGAGCTGTGAGGGTTATCTGCAGTCTCTAGGCTCCCTCTTCTATCTGGCACAAGTCTTGCCAAGTCCCCATGGCTGTTACTCCGCAGCTGAAAGTAGAGTTTAATGCAGAACCTTCAGCTCAGGTGGTGAGGCACAGGGTTCCTCCTGCTGAGGGGATGGTATTTAAAAAGAACTAAGAAAATTATTGAAGACAAACCTAGGGATGACCCAGCATAAAATAAAATAAGGCCTGCATGATCCCAGCAGGCCCCTAGGCCTTGCCTTCTCCTGCAGTTCCATTTGCAATGATTTATAGTCCATATCTTGATAAATGCCACCCGGTGTGCTAAGAGCTGTCTGGCTTGTGTTGTGTTTGGGTGGCTGTGATGTCTTCCCTGATACGGTTCCTGCAGTAATAGGCCAGTCCTGTAGATTTCGATGAAAACTCAATTTTCTTATAACAAGGTTTAACAGAAGGTTTATTGAAGTATTGATAATGGAGAATGCAGTAGATACATGTCCCAGAGTTAATATACTGTAAGACATTTCAGAATACATTGCATGTTTATACTGTCAAATCCAATTAAGGTTTTAATTATAAATAAAAAGAATTGGTCATTCAAGCATGGGAAATTATGATCAAATAAGGGCTAAGCATAGGTTCTGGGTCAGATTGGACTGAAAAGGGACCGAAATCAAGAGAATTAAGAGAGTTTGGCATTTCTTCCCAGAACTACATGGACTTCTGCTATAGACTAAGGCATAAGTTTTGTTCAGTGACCTGTCAAGTGAGTTGGAGGCTGGCAGTGCAGTGGGCCTGTGCCACATGCTGAAATCATCTCTGGGAGGTCTGGGGCCCTCTTCTGATGTGTGAATGCATTATTGTTAGTGCCAGAGTGATACACAGCTCTGCATCTGCCCTGTCACAAATCCAGTGAAACCTTCCACCAGCATATTACTGCTTTTCAGTTCGTTCTGATTGTAGCGAGCCCGCTTCAAACACAATAATCCTTCTTGCAGATCAGATATACAGTAATCCTCCTTCACAAGCGAGAGCACAATGGGCCTCTGCCGTCAGACATGATGTAATCCTGCTGCATCAGATAGAGAATTTCTTCCCTGTGCCATGTGAAACACTGTCCTCTGCCTTCTTATACCAGACCGCAGCCTTTTTCCATCAGGTGACCTTCACATCTGTGCGCTGTGGTTCTTCTCTAGGCTCTAAGCAATGAATTCCCATATTTCCTTGTCATGCTCTGCTACAGCACAGACATTCCATGTCCCTGGGAATGGTAGCAGTGGGTAAAATGGGAATCTCTATGTTGCACATGATGTGCTCTTTTGAGTAGAGGCTTCTCCTGTCTTCTGCTTGTGCAGGACCGAGTGCAGTTAGAGGCAATGAACCCTGGGTGCTGGGGGAATACACAAACCAGACGACTGCAGGCTCTCTTGCTTGCAATTCCCTATGCTCTACAGGCCTCTTAAAAACTGTGAAGCCTGTCTTTGAGCTCTGCTAAAAACAGGTGCTGTGGTTTTACCCCAGACACTGTGCAAATGGAGCAGCTGGCAGCTCCTCCAGCTGCACCTCCTCTTCTCCTGGTAGCTCAGGTTTGTTTGCCCTGTCTTGCACAGAGTGTTGTTCAATAATTCTTCTGCTGGGGATGATACAGGAGAGTTGTCTTGTTTATGCATGTTCTCTTTAACCTTTCTCTAATCCTTCTTGTGGGTCCTGAGCATTGCAAATCCTCTTCTCTTACAGCCTCTGCTAGTTTCTTGACTGGGGAGGGGAGAAGAGGGAGATGCTGTCATGTGGAAGGAAAGGATGTATTCTATCGCTCTCTTAATCCTCCAGTCTGTTAGAAAGCAGCTACACATCCTGCCTGATTGAATACCTGCCTTGTAATTCAATCTCGGAGTTCCGCTGCCATTCATAAATAGATTACGCTGCTGTGCTGCGGGGCTGAGCCAGGGTTTGTGTATTCCACCGGGCAATCCACGGCAGGGGGATTTACTCTCTGCTATGGGGAGGTGAAGCATCTGAGCAAGAAGCTGAGTTGGGGTGTTAGAGGGTGGGGCTTCTCAGCTTTCTTGGCTTTGGGGCATGCACACCCAAATATTCCCTTTACGTGTCTCAGAGCCCCATAGATATTTAGATATGGATGGTGAGATGGATGCTGTCTTTATCTGCTTTTAATTTGTCCTGTTGATGTTTGGTGACTTGAATTGTTCTGACCCTCTACTTCTCCAGAAATGAGTGCGCAGTGAAAAGTGGCTCAACTCTTGTGCTCTTCTGCCTTGACCATCCAGTGCAGTATCCATCAACACTGGCTGGCACTTCTTTGGTAGCATCAAGACACACTTTGTGGCCCAGTGGGACAGAGGGTACCGGATGTGGCTTTCTCACACATGCACAAGCTCCACTTCAGACTGTGTGCCGCCGCTTTGAGAAACAAAGTGATCCGCGTTTGCAGAGGGCACATCTCTGTAACCTGAGGGAATGCAGTTCAGAGCTGATAGGTAATAATCAGACAGCAACCAAAGAAACTTCCCAGTGTTTTGCTGGGATCAGAGCCATGAAATGGTGTTTGTTTGTGGACTCCTCTCGCATTTTCAGGATCTTGTGCTGTTCTAGGGCCATGGCACAGTGGACGTGGGGAACTGAACAGAGGAAGATGGTTATGTGGTGCTGTCTTTGTGCCTCCTGGGTTGGAAAGTGGGTGATGCTCATTCCTGGAGCAGAAACTGGGTGGTTCCTTCTCAAGAAAATTCTTCCAAGGCATCTTTGTGAGAAGAGTGAATGGATCTCGCTGCAGTGTTATTTTTTTCTGCTCTTTTTCTGTTCATTAAATGATATATATTCTCATGGAGGCTCTAAAATAAATTGTTGTTGCAGAAGCACCTTTTAAAACTTGTCAGCTGTGGGTTTTTTCCCCAGTACCTTTGCCTCTTAGGACCATAAATGGCTTCCTAAAGCAGGAAAAAACCATTATTAATTACACTGCCTAATGAACTCATTTGGCTTTCTGCCCAGCTTCCAAAAACAGCAGTAGCACCAGGCTGGATACTGTTGTCTCACTGTAATTATGTTTATATGGAAAGTTAATTTTTGTTTTCATAAATTGATTTGAGGCTTCTGGAAGCTATTTGGAGATAATTAACTTTGCCCACACAGACCTATATAAGGGCGTTTGTTTACAAGGTAGCGCTCGGTGCTGGAGCATGGAGGTAGGTTCCTGGGATCATCTGGAAATATTCAGTTAGCAGCTCAGGGCAGCTGTTTTCAGACTCAATTCCCTCATTTTGGGCAGCAATAGCAAGCAAACACCACAGCCTTGAGATTTTTCAGGCTGGTAACAGCCCTCAGGGTGGACCTGCAGTCCCTCGCTGCAATCCAAATGAGCTGCAATCCAAATAATTCAAACACTGCAAAAGCTGGTGCTAGAATCACAAGCTCCCTTAACGTGAACGACAAACGTGACAGTCCCAAATGGAAAAGGCCTGTAAGGAATGAGACCAGACCTCCACAAATAAGCAGTTGTGAAGGCAAAAGCAGTTCCCATATATCTTTTATAATGGTGAGGATGGAGAACAGGCAGCAGCAGCACCAGGTGATTTAATGGGGCCTTCACCAGCAGGATGCACAATGTGATACTGCAGAAGTGACTTATTTGTTCAGTCAAAGGCGTGTGTGTTTGGGTTTCTGGCCCCTGCAGTGAACTCTTCCTTCAAATCAATTCATTAATGAGCTAATTTATTATGCATGGAGATCCATTAGAGAAATGTGTAATAACCTCGGGATGCAGAGCCCTGCTCCCGGAACACGGCTACTGAACAAAAGAGGGAGGAAAAAGCAAGGCAGCTCTAAGCCTGTTGGGGAGCTCTTGTCTGACCCCTTTAAAATGCAGGGGAATATGTGAAGCACTCTGGGTCGTGTCTAATAAAGAAGTGGATGGCTTGGCTGAGTGGAGCAGCTTGTGTAGGTCAGTGCCCAGGGTGCTCCTCTTAAAGCTGCATTTTTAAAGTTCCTGTGTCAGTGCTCTGTGAGCTTTCTTTTTTAAGAAAAAGATGTTCCTCAGAGGCCCGAAAATGTACTAATTTCTTACTGCACACTTCCAAAGCATGGACAAATTTGCATCAGAAGGCCTTCAGGGTAGGTTGGCGTAAGATATGTCTCTGCTTTTGCTGGTGGAGGGACTGGATGGTATTTAGAATTCCTAATTTGGGGTCTACAGATGATGCTGGCTGTTCTGGTCTGTCTTGCTCATAACAAAGAACAAGTTTTCTCAGCCCTTGCAGAAGACTGATGTCCACACTGTAGCCAGACTGCCAGCAAGCCCATAAATCCCAGCTTTTCCTGTTTGAGTCTTCGCGTTCCTGTCTCTTGAGCAAATCCCCAGGGTCAGTGTTTTGAAAGTTTTATCTAGTGCGTCGATCAGGATCAGGAAATTTCTACAGATTGAAGGTCAGCATGCTGGAACAACAGCCTGGATGAGATCAGAGTGAAAAGGAACTTCCAGAATATGCTTGTGGTGTTTCATCTGGTAATCCTGTTGATGTAAAAGAAGCAGCAAAGTGAAGTGTTAATAGAGATGTTACAGGTTTCCTAAGGTAGTTCACCATCTTCCTCCTCTTCCTTTCCCCCCACTTCCCCTCTTAGGCAGCAGCAGGGTTATAAGTTTTACTCCTGATGTGCTACTGCACTTTCTGTCAGTTAGACTTAGGGTCCAACCTCTTTTAACCTAAATCTATGACTCTGAGAAAAAAGAGTATTTTTCTGTAGAGGGAACTTGCCCTTTTCCTTTTATTGATGGATATTCAGGCCCCTGCAGACCAACCCTCTTCTCAAATTCTGTCCTGGGATTAACCAGCACCTTGAGAGATGTGGCAATTCAAGGCTGACAGCAGCTAAAGTGGAATTTCCTTTTGGATCCCGTGGTTTGGACACCAGATGGTGAAATGGGTCGAGTACACATGTGCACTTAAAGCACTCATGTTAAAACAAAAATCCTGGAAGCAGGCGTGGATGAAGAGCTGTGAATTGGAAGGGCTGCCCCTTCCTCCTCCATCTGCTGAGCTCTCCCAGTGATAGGTGAAGGGTTTACCCTTCATCTCTCCAGTTATTTGCTTCTGTATTTTATGGAGACTGTTTATTGTGCACTACAGGCTGCTCCATCGCTGTGTTCCCATGCCAACCACCCTGCAATATGGTGTACATGCTCAGTGAAACAAAGCAACTTTAATCCTCAACCTTTGGATGTCTCCTGCCCATCGGGGCCAAGCCTCCAAAGAGGAACCCTGCTGCTTTCAAAGTGGAGCTCCAGGTTCCAGTTAATTGGGCCCAGTCATTAAAGGAAATTCAGTTTATGTCTACTGGGACTGTGAAGGGAGTAGATTTTTTAATAGCAAATATCTACAGTGTGTATTGGTTGTCCTCAGGTTAAAAAAAAAAAGCAAACTCTCAGCAGAGAAGAAATAATTCAAATTGCTTGCTGTTGGCAGAATGGCTGCCCTGCTCTTTAGAAGCTGTATTTATATCCTGTGAGAACCAGCTCATTAGCTCTATTGCTCACACAGATAATCAACAACATAATTAATAATTATTTATATGACACCTATGGCAGAGGGCTTGGGATCACATAACAAAACATAATTTCCTTATGATCACTCAGGCATTTCTAACTGTGGTTTTTTTCCTTTTTTCTGTCCATTCTTGACTTTTCTTTGGCTTTTTGTGCCAGATTTTAATGTTTGGCTCAGGTTTTTTGGTCAGCTTTCCACTATTTGTGTTCTTCTTTATTATAAACCTCTCTGAAGTCCCACTTGATCTACAGAGTTTTTCAAGTGCCAGAATTTTGTCACCCTGTAGAGCAACCTGGATTGGCATGAACAGCCATAGCTGTGTTCAATTGCATCTATTTGTCCCAGTTTGAGGACTGATCCCTGTCTGCACTTGGATGTCAAAAAGCAGGATTTCTCTTGGTCAAGCACTCCACCTGTTCTGCATTTTCCCAGGCCAAAGCAGGGCTGTGGGATGCTGTGTTTGGGCTACATCCAGGATGTCTGTCCTGGGCAGGATTTCTGAGCAAAGCATTCAGATGCTTTTCCTTGGGTGGGATTTCATCTATTTTAACCAAAGGTTTTATTCTCAGACAAAGCTAATCTTCCTCTAGGTTTCCCTGGCAGTGCTTTGACTCACATTATGCGAGGCAGCTCCCACACCCTGACCTGCGGGGTGACCCATGGGGCAGCTTTCATTGTGTTTTGCTAATGCGAGGAATTGTTGCAGCTGCTGGCATCAAGGGTGACATGCATCAGAAATCCTGCAGTCGCATCCCATAAAGCCTCTCTCTCTGCAGTGCTGTCAGGGCAGCAGGGGATGGATGTGGGACAGCACAAGTGAGGCTCATTCCTTGCCCAGCACAGCAGAGAAGCTCCAGGAAAAAGAGGTGTAGAGCTGCTCTGAGCTGAGCACCTGGGTACAGGCTGACACTAAGAACGGGGAAGGGGCTCACCGGGAGACGAGAAGGAGAGCAGGAAATCAGGGAGCACCCCCATAACAGGACATTGGTAAGGTGTAGCTCATGCTGTAGAGACTCATTTCTTACGAGCTTTGGAGAGCAGGTCAGGTGTCCAAATGCATTTGGGAAAGTCTGAAGACATGTTTTGGGTGGGGAGAAGCTGGTGTCTGACTGGGGATGTTACTCCTGAGCTCTAGGAAAGATGTTCTTGCACAGAGGATCCTTCCACTGAAAGAGCAGAGGAAAAGGGTGCATCTGAATAGGATTTCAGCAGACAGGAGATTCTAAAGCATGTTGCTGCTGTCTGAAGCTGCCAAAAGGGAAAGAGCTGTGCCCTGCCGGCGGCACTTGCCTGCTGTGGGAAGGCCACTCTTGCCCTGCCCCTTATCTGGATGCCTGTCTATGGAGTTGGGAGCCCAACGTGCCTTTGCCGTATCTGCGAGCCTCAGCCTGAGGCTTGGAAACTGTTTGCTGGCACCATGTGTTGCTAAGCAGATGGGCCCCCGTGTTTGTACCCGCTCAAGTTTTTCAGAGAGGGTGGCTTTGGTGTGGCATTTCAGGAATTGTTGCCAGCACAGAAAAACAGAAAGAAAAGCATCCCCAGTTCTTTACCACCTGCTTCCCCTTCCTCCTTGTGGCCCTCATCCAACACCTAAGTAGGTGCTTGCCCACAAAATGCTCTGGGAGGAAAATGAGGGAGAACAAAGCCCCACCCAGGTTGACTGCAAGATGCAGCAGGTGAAATTCTCATGTGAGGACATACCAGAAAAGTCTCACCTGAGCATGCTAACAATACATGAGGGTGGGGCCACTGCGTTATAGAGGGGAAACTTGAACTACTGAAGGAGACTGTAAATGGTTTGAGTGTGACTTGCTGAGGCATTTGCTGATCTCTTTCTCTGAGGGCAGGTACCAGCTGGGGTGTGTTGGTGATGGCAGCGCTGTGGGACGAGCCATCCAGTCCCTGCCCACGGAGCTGGGTGCTGCAGGCAGCTGGCCGGATTTTCCATGCCATTTTCCTTCTTCCTAGCAGGGCAAGGGTTCAGTCTCTTTCCGTGCTTTGGTTCTGAGTTCTATAACAAATGACCTGTAGGGTGTTTTTTTGGTTAACCGCAAGGGGTCCATTTGAAGTGGGATACAGCGGTGAAGCTGCAGCCGGTGATGTCCTGTCCTTGAACAAAGTGAAAGAATTACGAACAATGCTTCAGAGTTAAAATACAAAAAATTACCCAAAATGTTTTGAGAATTCTTACCTTCCCTCATTAAGTTTTCACCTCCTTGGTACTTGTGGCTTCTCCCACTTGGTTAAGGGGATTATTGCCCCTGAAAAATGCATTTTGACAGATTGCCCAGGCCTCATTGGCCGATTGGATACAAGCTGAGTCGTTTCTCTCCGTCCCAGTGAGTGATCCATCTCTCTTACCCATTGATTTTTCTGTCCTTGTGTCTTGAGATTTATGGAACTAGATGTATCAAAGCACAAATTCTGTTCCCAAACCCTTGAAAGATCAAAGTGGTTAGTATTTCACATCTTCAGCACCCTGTTCTTCTCCCTCTGTTCAGTAAGGAAAAATCAAACCGTTATGTGTTAAAAACATGTAGGAACAGATTTCTTCATCACCCAAAGGCTCTACATACCAAAACTGGTCTTTGTTACTTTTTTGTGTGTCCATCCACCCCTTGCCATGGCAGTTAACACAGTTCCATGCTTTGTGAGCTAACAGGCACTGAGCATATGGGAGAATAGTGAGTTACATAATTTTACTTTCTTTTTTTCAAATGTAAATTTTTTACCAGATCTCTAGCTGATGAAGGAAGAGACATATTGGGAAAGAAGGTGTGGGTGAAACAAGGACAACATTATCCTTGTGCTTGGCCACATGGGTTGGTTTGTTTTTTGGAACGCCCTCTGTTGCAGATGATCTGCCCATAAGTATCTATTGCGCTTTTTGGTGATATTTTCTCCTCAGCATTGTTTTTCCTGCCTCTAACACAAAAATGCTATGATTTTTTTTTTCTCATGTGTGACTACATCAAGCACTTGGATCTTTTCTTCCCAAGGGGGAAGAACAAGATATCTTCTCCCTCCTCCTTTGTTGTGACTACTTCCGATTGCAGCACTAAGGTGGAGATTTTTTTGCTGTGTTGATGAACAGGACTCCTGTGTCACTACACGTGTTGCCAAGAAAGGGCCTGATTTAAGATATATTTTAGAATGTAAGTTCTACCTGAGAAGTACCACTATATTTCTGCTGCCTCTGGGAAATTTAGCTGCTGTGTTGCTGCCGGAGGAGTAAATGCACACCCTTTATCTGATCACCACTTCACCCTTCCTCAGTCCTTCATGGCAGCATCCAGTGAACACGCTGTGCATAGCTGGTGTCTGATATGTTCTGTTGGAAAGCTGAATGATGCATTATATTGTTCAGCAAAACCAGTTGGTGTGTTTATTGTGAGTGTTTGGAGAAACGAAATCAATAACGTTTATGTAACACTCCTGTCATCCACTTCAGCCTCTCCCTTGTAACTGTGGATGCCTTTCTTGAAATGAGTAATGAAATATATTTAATTGTACGCTATGACGGTCACAGGACAGCAGCTCCAAAGCTGTTCTGATCACCCCAATGTACAGTAAATACTCCAGCAATTTTCACGTGCAAATGAGCATAAGTTAGTGCAGTGTCTTGTTTGTAAATGAGCACAGTAGCTGTGCTGGGTTCATATTTTTACTGTCAAGATTATTACCCCTCTGAAGGCATCGAGCTGCTTGTTGCAGCTGTTATACTGTGCATTCTGCAGGAAAGGTCCCTGGCTGAGCAGAGCAATCCTGTGCAAGGCAAAACAGTTGTGCTGCCACCGAATCATGGCGTGGCTTTTGGCTTTTTTGTGTATGTCATATTACACGCCTCAAAAAGATCATCTGCCTGTGTCACTTTGCACTTGCAGGGAGGAGGTGACAAGTGGCTGCAGTTCTTGCTGTCCTGCACAGAGAGGGCCATGCTGGGCTCTTATGGTTCATCTCTGCTGTGACAGAGAGCAAATGGTAAATAATATTTTCTTTCCCCGTGAGGGAGTGCACCTCCAATATTGTTCAATGGAAGTCTCCTTACTTTAAAAAAATTACTAGAAATTTGTTTCAACCTCAACTATGTCTTTGGTACTGTAGATAGTGAGAAATTGATGTTCAGGTAATAGTTTACTGAGTGGCTCTTTTCCCTAAAATAAACAGATCACCCGTCTAGACTGAATTTTTTTTCAGTGACCTGTAACAAAGTGAAACTCCTTCATAAATGAGCTAATGGATTGGTGCAGGTCAGTGATGTAGGCCTGTAATGAGTCTCAGCCTGCCCATCAGTTCCTTCCCTTGGTTTGCTCAGAAGTGATCTGTGTACCACAACCTGACACCCACTGGGTAGATCACCCTGAGTTCCAGTGACAGGTCAGGGAAGGCAAGGAGGCAGGGATGAAATCAGATTACAAATATTCTTGGCAGTCCTCTCAGTTCTTTAAAGAGATTGCTGCTCGTCTTTTTACTACTCATTTTGTCTTCTGCTGCCGACTGCAGTGTAGGAGCATCTGATTATTATAGAAAAGATGTGGGATTATCATACTGAAGCAACTAAAACAGTGAAGCTTGTTCTTGGCATGATCCAAAGCCTGTTAAAGCTGGTAACAATCTCTACTTTCATCGCTCAGCCTTTCCTAACTCTGTCCTCCATGAGAAACACTGTGTTGGAACATCTAAAGAGTCTGGTGGGTGCGTGTAAAGAGCCACAGGCTAAACAAGTCTGTGCAGTATTTACCAGAGGCACTGAAGCTCCTTGCGTAATTTCAGTGCAGTCAACCTGGCAGTAAGCAGCGTGCTTCCCTCGATTTGGGGGCTCAGCTGGGCACTGTCCTATGCTTCAGCCTCTGGGAACTGTTGCTGGGACGAGGGCAACAGCACAGGATCACAGGGATTTGGGATATGCTGCACATCTGGGACTGAGGGGGCCCAGGCAAAATGTCCTGCTTGTAGTCCACACAGTTTCTGGATTCCCTGACTGGAGGAGCTGTGGTCAGAGGGCTGGGTAACAGCAGTCCTGTGGCTGGTGAGGCTGGAGGGGGGCTGGAATGCTTTCCCTGATTGCAGGCTGCAGCACAGAATGAAGGAACTGCGTGAGGGAGAGAGCGCTGTCTGCATCCTGTCTCTGCAGCTTCACCCTGAAGCTGTGATGGGAAATCCTACAATTCATTAAGGACATTTTCCTTAGCAATGTCCTTAATCACTTCTCAGGATACTATTTTTTTCCTTCCCTTTCTCTTCATGTTGAGGAGGCAGCTTTCTTCCAAGTGGATTATGCTAAGAGTTTATCCCATCCAACTCAGCTCTATCCATTCCTTGGTCTGTTCTGAGTCAGTCCCTTCCGAGGAATGCTGTGATAATTGTTACTGTTAGAGACCTTTAACTCCAGCTGGACAAAGCTGGCAGCTTTGGAGTCATGTTGTCAGGACTGTGAATACAGCAGGGTGGGAACCTGTGCCAGATGTTGGGATCTGCCCAGTGGTGACAGCAAGAAGCTCAGCGTGACTGGGAACACCTGCCTGAGCTGCATGGACAGCCCTTAGACACACCCCTTCTTGCTGCTGGTGGTGCCCCATCTGAGGGTGTGTCCGTGCTGTTTGGGGGCTGTGGCTGCCCTGGAGGTGTAGGTCTGCTGAAGTGCATCCACTGGATGCCATCTCCACAGAGGTTTTGTGAGAGAGAGGTCACAGGGCCACAAACGATATTTGCGGCTGTGTGTGTGACAAGCTAAACCAGTCTGTGCTCGTATTTGCTGAATTAGCTGCAGCACCTGAGGTGACTTCTGGTGCTCCTGCACCATCTGTGGAAGGACAGGCTGAGCTGGGACAAAGCCAAGCAGCACAGTCAGCCTGTCCTCACTGCTGTGGGCCACCAAGGTGAGTTTGTCCTGGATCAGCAGAACGAGGAGAGGAGGGCTGAGGTAACAAAATCTCTAAAGAGCTGCCTTGCCCTGTGAGGAACTGAGCAGTCCTTGGCATTATTTTGTACAAAATACTCATCATGACAGCTCCTAACTGCAGGGGATTTTCAGAAGCCTCTGGGGATTTTGTGTGAACATCTGTTTTTGGTAAAGCAGCTCCTTCTAAGAGAACAGCCATGCAAACAAGCTATTCCTGAGTGGGTAGGATTACACTGCTTTAACTGCCAGGTTAATTTGCCAGGTTAAAGTCTCTGTTCTGTGTGGGTACTGGAGAACACTTTTGAGATATGTCTTTGCTGCAGTCTTTGTTCTTCCATGGATCTACAGCCTCCTGCTAGCCTTGGCTGCCTGACACGTTACAGACTGTCACCTCAGCCTTTCCCTAATAAAGATGTTCTTTGCCTGTTTGCTCATGGGTCTTCCCTGCTACTCCAGAGGTTTAAAAGAAAGAATGAGTTCAGGTTAAATTACATTAATGTGCAAATATGTACTGATTTCATCTACAGAACACTCTTACAGCTTCCTCCATAAAGCTGTACAAACAGCAGTAATCCTTCCCTCCCTGGACCCCATCAGTCACCAATGTTCTCACACTGAGGTGATGAACTTTCTGTGACACTGCAAAGTCTTGCCTGTGGGTGTGTAATGCTCTGTTACTGGTGCTGCAGAGGTAGGTGTAAGGTGTAGGGTGCTGGAAAAAAATCTCATTCCTTGTTTCCCAGGCTTGCTCTCATCTACTCACTGAACAACATCAGCTGTGGGGCTTGGTGTTCACTCCTTCGCTCCAGGTATCAGATGTGCAGGAAGGAGGGCAGAGGCTCTGGTGATGAATAAGGCAGAGCCCAGTTTAGCTGATGAGATGTTCTTTGATAAGACAGCTTTCAAGGCATAAAAGGCTTTTGGCATATAGGAAAGGAGTAGCACCTCAAGGACACCACTGCCACGTGACTTTCCCGCTGTGGTCTTCCCAAGCTGGGAGCAGCATGTTGATTTACTGTGGCTCTCTTTCCCCGTGCTGCTCACCATCTGGCAGGGAACGCCTCTGCTCCTCCTGCCAACACACAACAGGCAGGTACATTAAAACCAGGCTTCTGCAGAAGCTCAAGCAGGTCCTTACTGAATGTACCTTAAAAACAAGGCTCTGTCCGGGGTTTACAGCAGAGATGCCTTTCCTAAATCACAAGGCTGTGAGTAAAATAGGGACATCAGTGAAGATGATCACAAAGCACCTCCCTTTTGGTGTGGAAACTGCTAAGGCTGCACTTGCCAAGGCACAGAACTTGCCGTTGATCTCTGCAAAACCTGTTATGCCCTGGAGGCCTTTCATGTGTCTGTTTAATATTGCAATTACACTTGTGTCTTTACAGGTGAAGGCCAGGGGCTTGTTGCACTGAACTTAATTATATTAGTACATGATTTCTCTTCTCCAAGCCCTCTTTAAAGATGACTGTGTATTTCATCCTTGGTGCCTGAGGAAAATGACTGTCTGCTAAAGATGATTTTAATGATGGCGGTGAACAGTTCTTTAACAAGATGGGACCTTCCTTGCTGAGACACCAAAACTGGTGGCAGATGCTGGTGGGTATGATCGCGGCTCTAGCTCAGGCAGCCAAGTCAGTGAAATGAGCTTTGTAGACTTTAAGTCATGGTATCTTCTTGGAAGGTCCTGTTCTCTGTCTTGCTTTCCTCTTATGCATGTGTTTGCAAGCCAGTACAGTGGTAAATCCCCTTAGAGGGAAGGCTGTAGGAGAGGATCACCTAAAGCCCAAGCTGTGTGGAATCCAGGATGAGGCATTTATTTAAGCATCTCTGCTGTATTTCTTATGAAGCTTGACTTAGTGCTGTGTGTGACCCTGACAGGTAAGAAAAGCCACTTAGTGAAGAAGTGCATTTCTGGAGAGCAGCAGAAAGATTTCTTCCCAGTTTGGCTCTTGTATCTCTGCGCTATCTGTAAGCTGGATAAAAGCCTGGGAGGAATGATTGTCTGAGCAAGATTGAATCTGGAAGAGAGGCTCATGGATCCCAGGAAGAAACTGACTGTCAGAATGTAGTATTGACTTGAAGAAAGCAAGTCCTTGGAGGCACTATTGACTGTCATTACTGATGTAGTGGAGACTGCCTAAAGTGCCATTTCTTGAGAGTGGCATCATTTTTTTGCTGTACTTTTTTCTTTTTTCGTCTCCTCCTTTTTGCTTTTGAAGAGGGTTGGCAGAAAAGCAACACTAGCACGTGTCATGAGTGAACTGACAGTACATACTGAGCTGGAGCCTGCTGAGGGACTCGTTTCAAAATGAAGGGCAGAGACGGGGTCCTGAGGGACTGGTTCCCCTCAGTGCATACTCAGGCTGGAACTGGAAGTGTTTCCAGCCCTTGTTTGCAGAGAGCAAACTCTCCCCTGGACTCACCCAAAGACAGCTGTCTCGCAGCAGGAGCTGTGAGGCTTTTTTCTTTCACCTGCCCACATCAGATTTTGCCCTCAAAAGCAGGGATTCCGTTCAGGAGATGTGCACTGCCAGGTCACAGACAACTTGGGACAAACCTGTTGTCTGTGGCAGAAAATGTACAGGGAGGAGGGTGAAGGATCTCAATATTATTTTAGGACTTGGCAGAAATAGCCTTAGGGAAAGTGAATACAGCTGCTTCCCTCCTGTCTCTGGTATTCCTCCACTTGCTCTCTCAATGCTGAGCCTAAAACAATAGGGGGAAGAGCTCATGGCCCTTTGGGAATGTTGGCTGTTCCCAGCTCTTGCAATTAGGCTGGGCAGAGCAGCACTAATTGAAACAACACTGTCCCAGCCCAAGGGGCCATCTTGGTGTTTGGGATGGAAATTTCAAAGCCACTTGGTGGACATGTACTTTTCTTTTAAATTGGTTTTTTTGGTGTTGTCCCCCCCCCCCCTCCCCCCACGNAGTGTCTCTGGGCTACACCTTCGCAGGCAGCAGCGAGCCGTAAGAGAAACACAGTATCTCCCCTAATGGTGAAGTCAGGAGGGGTTTATTCTGGTCCAGCGCTGGCAAGGCTGGGAGAAAGGGAGAGGGGAGAGGGAAGGGGGAAGGAAAGGGGGGAAAAGGTCCAAAGCAGAAATAGCGGCTCCTGCCTCCGAGCATTCCCTTATCACAGTTTCGAAGGGCCCGCGGGCCCAAGGCTTGAACCAATGAAAAGCTCACAGGGGAGGGATCAAAGGCAGGGTTACATTTTAGGAATACACCATACATTTTGGAAGGGGGAAACAGAGTAAACCATTCAAAGGAAAATACACAACCATAGCCATCCACATTGCTTTGGTGGCATGCAAAATGTGAGGTTTAAGTTCTCTGGCTTTCATAATGCATTTCCTGAATTTGAAAAATCCCTCTTTGCAAAAGTTAGTATTTTTGGTTAGGGTTCTGTTTCCATTTGTCTGCTTTCAGACAACTCAACAACTCCTTCAGAATATAATGACTTTGGGCTGTGCATTCCACAAAGCTGTATCCAAAAATCCTTGAGAAGCATTGGGACATCTATTGAAGCCATACAGCAAAATTCCAGTTTCTCATGTACTTTCCTAATGGCACAGCCTGAGGATAAGAAAAGGAATAATGTAATAGGCTTGTGCATGTTAATGCTTTCCTTATCCAGCATTTAACTTTGTACTAAATAAGTTCTAAAGTCCTTCACCACTTAATATGGTGCCTTTGGGAACTGAGTACCCTGTTAGTAGCCTACTGACCTGTTCTGGTGTCCTCATCTAAAATTGGGGTAGGATGGCAATACCTAATCAGCTCCAAGTAATCTGTGCACACAGATAATTATTCTAGGGGTGTTAGATAAAAACAGACATGCCCTATTCCCAAAGCAGTGTGGGAGGGATGGGAAAGGGTTGCTGCCCAGGCTGCTGGAGGTGCTGGGTAGTGTGAGAATGAAAAGGCAGGAGAGATTGAGGAAGGGTGATGCAACATCTCACCTCTTATTACAGCTCCTCACTCTGGCTGGCACTGCTCTGAAGGGGTTCTGCCCCATGAGGGTGTCTGGCATTGCGGGGTGTCCCAGCTGAGTGTCTGGCTTTTCTCCCTCAAGGACACATTGGCTGGGATACTGAAGTGACTCAGTGTTTGGATGTCTGGACATTGTTTCAGGCAGAGGATTTGCTGCGTTGTCCATGACTGAGATGGTTTTGGATAACCCTGTTGTCCAACTGTCTGGTTAAGGCTGAGATGTAGGTAGTCCTTGTTTCGTTCATCTAGGGAGGTGAAGGAAGCATTTTGAGGAGGCTGTTAAAATCACATTCTTGATTGAAGATGCTTTTTCTTCCCTTTACTTCTTCCAAAAGGAAGATGCTTTTTTGGAAGTGATTTTAGCGCTTGTCCTTGAAATCTCTCTTCCCTTTATTTCCCCATCTGGATACAGTTAGGCTTTACATCCTCTTCCCTGTGACTCAGCGTGCCTCTGTGGCCTCAACCCCCAAGGCTCTGCTCCAGGGCTCTCTTGGAAGCACCATCCCCTGTAGAGTGTGTCTTCCTGGCCGCTGTGACTTGGCTGGGGAAACTGGGTCTCACCGACTTCAGCAACTCTATCTTATCTTCAAGGTACCTCTCAAGGTTTTAACTCAAAGCCTTGGAAATGGTCTGGCATCCACATTATCTGCAGAACTGACTGCTGCCATGGACAGAATTAAAAAAGAAAAAGGGGCAAAACTATTTTGGTCCTAATTACAAACACCGGGGAAAAAATAATTGAGGAATATGTGTTAAAAACTTAACCAGCTCCACTCATGGCCTGTCTGGGAGACAGGGAGACATTCAGTCAGAAGGCTGTTGGCTCTCAAATTCTCTTGCTCCCTGGCAGGGGACAGTCTAGCACAGCTCAGTCTCAGCTCAGCCCAAGCTGAGTGTGGGTAGGAGGCAGAGTGGGTGAGTGGTTCTGTGGGAGAGGAAACCAGGGCACCCAAGCCAAAAGGAGTTTGCCAAGGTCAGAGGGTGCGTTAGTGGCAGAAATTGAACTGAGTCATCTGGAGCCTTTTTTGGGGGGAAGGTGGGCTCAGTTCCAGAGGTGTCAGAAAGCAGACACAGCATTTTGTGGTGCCTCAGTCCTGGCTCTGGAGGCAGAGAGAAGGCTGAGGCTTTGTGCCTGGCTGAGGAGGAGCTGCTGAGCACTTTTAACAGCACCCTGATACAAAGCACTTGATTCTCAGGGAAGTTTGCCAGAATCCTGGCAGTGACTGAAGGTAGGAGTGAAAGTAGGGATGGGGTTGTTTAAAACAGCTCTACTGTTGCATTCTGGAGGTCACCAAAGGGGGTTGAAATGGACATTTGCAGGAATTGCATACTTGACTCCCCTTTGTGTCTTTAAAGAAGAATGTCCATCCTGGATTCATTTTTCCCCTGAAGGGGAAAGCTGTGTGCTAGACTGTCCCATTATACTGCAGCAGACACGGAGATCTAGTTAATTTAAGTGCCTCTTACTTCAGCTGAAACATATTTGCAATTGGAATACCATTCCTGCTCACTGAGCAGAGTCCTGGAAGCCACAGGCTTTTGTGTGAGAGATCCAATTAAAATACAAAAAGAGAGATGAGGTGAGTAAAGCTCTCCCCACAAATTCTGGGAGGGATTTCCTGCATGAGGCCAGCCTTGACCTTGAGCATTCCCAAGTCCTTTCCCTGGGATGCTGACCCAGTATTCATAAATCATTTGAAGCATGAAGTGATCTTTTTATTTAATAAATAATAAAAAAAGTAATTGGATTGACATAAATTAAAGCTGAGTTAACCTGTCTGGAATAATTGGATTGGTAATAATGGGCAGCAGTGTGGATTGAAGTAGGTCACAGTTTAACCCGGAGGCCTGGAGAGGCTATTTTTTTTTTTCCACTGCTCCCCTCCCTCGCTTTTTTTTCTTTTTTCCCCTTCTGAGAGCACAAAGAAATGTGATGGGAGGGAGATAACCAGTGTGTGCCATGTGCATGGGGCTGCTTAGAGCTGGGGAATCACTTTCGGGGAGCTCCAGTTCCAAACTTGGGTGTTCTTGGGAATAATGTTCCCTGATTCCTTGCTGGGAAGTGACGGACAACTGTGACAGAAGCTGTGTTGTACATGGTTGCAGTGATAAACCATTTCACAGGGATTAACCCTCCATCCTTTCCATACTGTCCTTACATACCACTCATAAAGAAAAGGCTGGAGGAACTGCTCATGAATCGGGGCTTTCCAGTGACAATGAAATGTATAAATCACTGGGGCTTGGGGTTGCTCTCTTCTATTATTAGCATATCTGTAAATGCCCTCCAAGGTATTCTATGTATTTAAGTTTGACTGGACTCTTCTTGTGTCCTTGGGTGACAGCAACAGTGATAAATAACCATAGTGTTGAATAAAATCAGGAGTTTTTAACTCAAAGTAGCTTAAAGCTATTTTACATTGCTCTGCTTCTGACTTGAGACCTTCAACACTCTTTAACTACTGGTTAGAAATGATGAGTACTGCTGAAGTGCATCCAAAAGGAGTGGTTCCTCCAACCCCTTGAAAAATATCCCAGGCTTGGGAAGTAACTCCAGGATTTTGCTTCAAAGCAGTTGCATGGTCCTCTCCCAAGACCTTGATTGGAAGCATTGCTGTGTTTGACACCATATCCTTCACTCCAGTGAAATCCAAATCCACCAAGGCACACATGTTATGCTAAGCACATGAGAAATCTCAGCCCCATTGGGCTAAAAACATTTCCAAAGGAACCACTTCCCTCAGAGTGGCAAGAGGCCAAGAGTACCACTCAGGCACTTGAAAAATGAGCTGTGTAGAAATCCTCTCGAGATGAAACCCTCCTCTGATCCTGGAGCAAGCAGGATATTGAGAGTATGTGCTAAGGAAAGGTTCATGTCCCTGTGACATGCCCTGGGAAGGGCTGGAGAAGTGGACACCATGCTGGAGGTGTGGAGCCAAGCAGGGATGAGGAGGCAGTGCAGGGAGACCAGCCCTTCTCCTTGCTTCTCACCAGGACCATTCGGGTCTTGTTTGCTTTATTCTGTAAGAAATTTACCTTGGTTCTGTGGTTACAAGAGTTGCTTTGTTAGGTGAAGTTAACTGGACTGTGTTCAGTTCCTGTGGTCAAATGCTGCTGCCTTTCCAAAATTGCCTAAGTAGTTCTGATTGTCATGTTAAAACCACTTGCTGCAAATGGCTTCTTTGGAACAGTGGTTGGTGTAAAACGTGTCCTCAGCCATGCTGCATCACCTGCTTGGCAGGGAAAGTAGGTTTTGAAGAAATACACTGCCACTCTAGAGCTTTCTGTCTGACCTCTGCAGCCACACCCTGACGCTGCTGGGCTCAGTGGTAAAATTCCCTGGGGTTTTGGTGGGACACTTGGTACCTTTTGCAGCATTTTGCTGTGAGCAGACAAATGCATCCGTGGCAGGGAGTAGCTGGAGCAAGGGCTGCCTCTCTGTGCTGTGCTGGGGCTGCTCCCTCGCCGCCCCATCGCGCTCTGTGCTGGCAGCTCCTGGGGGAAGGATCATCAGTCCCTGTGCCCTTCCAGGACAAGGGAGGGCTGAGGGAAAGGGAATGCTTCCGAGTCACCATCTGCTCACGAGCAGTCCAGCTAGATGCTTTTCTTTGCCTAGAGCTTATGATAAAGTCACAGCGTGGACTTAAATAATTAGGAGATGCCTGGCTTTGGAGCAGAGAGTCACTTCTTTCCCTGCTGACCTTGGCTGATTAGCAAATATTTGGTATTATTTGTAGAATCCTATCAAAGCAGCCCAGAGGTATTCATCTGCTTAAAAGCCTCTGGGAGATCTCTCTCCCCCATGGGGGTATTGCCCATCCTGGCTCTTCAAAGCAGGTTTTTTGATTAGCTGACGGGAGATGCATGTTTAAGATCTTGTGGGGTTTTTGATGCCTTTTTTTTTTTTCTTCCCACCTCCTTTCAAAGAAGGGAGAAACTTAACATCACACTAGTCCCTTTGTGGCAGTTTGGAAGTTAAATTTACCAGGACCATTATCTTTAACAGCTGCTGCTGTCTGACAGATTGAGTTTATAGTCGGTCTTATAGGCACTAAAATCACTTTTATCCTTGTGGGTCCAATTTCAGAGCTATTCAGTTTATTATCTCTAACAGCTTAACAGCTGTTCTCCCCACTCCTCGTACCCCTCTGCCCCTCACTCCCTCTGGCTCCCCAAAGCTCAAACCTAAGGGTCACCCCTTAATCCTGGAGGCAGGAGCAGGGATGTGCATGTGCTCTTCCAGCAGCACCTGGAGCTTTACTGGAGACAAGCAGCCTCCACTGATGGAGGAGGCCCCTGCTCTGGCAATTTTTTCTGAGTGCTGCACCAAGCCATGGCCACAGCAATCTCACAAGAGCTGTTCCCTTCTCGTTACCTTGGCGGAGCAATCTCCCAGTCCATGCCTCAGTTCCCTCTCAAGCGGAGGTGTTAAAGCTTTGTCTCTACAACTGGTGAGGCCACCGTGCAGCTTGGCAGCAATTAGTCAGCTGTGTTAATGGGCCAAAGGGAGGCTTGTTCTTGCTGCAATTACTCCCTGCTCAATGGCACACGTTTCCCCTACCACCTTCCCCACCCGCCCCATCCCCTCATTTTTCTCGCTGCTCTGCAGAAGCATTGATTTATTGTGTGAGTAGACACTGTGATGATGAGATATATTGTGAAAAATCGCTGAAAATTAGTAGTGAGAATTTTAAGATGGATTTCACTTATTTCCCTGTAATGGTGGTACATGATCTATTACACCTTGGCTGGGGCTAAGTTTCCCTGAAGTTAATGGGAGGCTTCCTGTTGACACGTGTAGTCTTCGGATCAGACCTGTGGAGTTTTGGCACTTGTCAAGCGATAGCAAAATCTCAGCAAGTCTTGTGGCACAAAGGAGACTATTCAGAGCTGTCACTGAGTGTCTGTTTCATTCTTTTCATCTTCTCCTCGGTTCTATTCAAGTTCTTATGCTGCTCTTGTTCCAGTGGTGCCCGAGTGCCCTCCAATGGTGCTAATGCTCCCACAAAGAGATGATAATGATACCCGGCTGCTTCAGAGAGTCCCTTTCTGCTCTGCTTCATTTCCCTTCCACCTTGCAGATAGTCTGATTATACCCCGTGGCTATTCCTACTCTCTTGTCAGCTTCAGAAAGGAAGAAAGAAGTCATTAGAAACCAACAAAAATGTTAATTGTATCATAAATCTCTGAACAGAGCAGCATTTGTGCAGTTTATTCTGATTTGGGTGTGTAGCACTGCAGCTAAATCTGCTTTTCTTTTTCCTATAAGTCACTGAAGGTCTCAGAAAAGATGGAGGAGACAGCCTGCTTTGCTAAAGCTGTTTGCAACATCAAATAGGGCTGCACAGTCTCAGCATTTAAGCCTTAGACCTATTTTGGAAGCAATACTTAAAGAAGTACTGAATAAATTCTGTATGGTTTTTCTTTTTATTAGGCTAAAATAAGTGTTTGCATGCTTTTTTTTCACTGTGTGTTTCAAGAATGGCTTTAAAGGCATATGGGACTGAGAGCACATCCAGCACAGGAGCCTCTCTTCAGAAGAGTTGGGCTGATGCATCTTCCTAAGAGAGGAAAGGCATCAGTAACAGTGTGACCGTGTGGCCATGGGAATCACTCATTGTACCAAAGAAACTGCAGAATTGGGTTTTAAAAAAGAGGTTTGGAACTATGGCAAGGAGTGCTGGACTTGGAAGAAAGGCTCAGGGCAGAGGGTGCTGCCAGGTCTCCTTGCAAAGGCTGCTGGAGCACGTCATGGAAACAAGCTGGTGACCTTGGAAAGACTTTAATCAATGATGTAATAGGTGTAACCAGGGTGTATTCAAGGGAAATCACTGAAATGATTTCAAATGGATAAAATGGGTAGGTACGATCCACGCAAGCTCAGGGAGCGCCGTTTGCTGGCAGCAATGGGATTACGGAAGTAGACGATGCCTTTCCTTCAGGCCAGTGTCCATCCAGAGCTCCCACCCATGCTGGAACTGTCCTTGTCTGGGGTGGCTGTACTGGGGAGCCCCACATCCAGCCTGTGGTGCCCTAACTGAAGCCAATTACCTCTGACTGATACCTTCAGCACGGATGTGGCAGACCCAGGAGGGATCTCGGGCCTCACGCGTGGCTCACACCTTGCAGGCAGGTGGGTGGCAGCCTGAGGATGGGGGACTGCAGGGTCTGGGGAGAGGCACAGCCATTGCTTTGCCTTCCCCATCAGGTTCTGATGAGTTCAGGTCCAGCTGTTCTCCACCATGTTCATCTGTCTGTGGCTGCGCTTTGTGCATCCATCCTTTCTGCTTTTCTTCCTGTTTCAATCCAGTTTGACTGTGGCCAGTCCCTGGTAGAGGGGAGGGAAGAGGAGGGTTAATCCAATCCTTTTATCTTGCCCTTTGTCTAATTAAAACCACAACAAATGGCACAGTTTAGGTTTAAATGTAATTGTGTTTAATGAAACATTAAGGGCAATTAAAGGAGTTACCGTGGCAGCCTCTCTATACCCTCCAGGGTTGTAATGGTCTGATGAAGTGCTCTTACTGGCTCTCTTGGCAGGGGGCTGTTAATTGCGTTAGAAACTGATAGTGGGTTTCTTTTAATACTGAACTTTCTCTGGGTATCCATCTCGCAGGCATTTGCTTGTGATCAGTCTCTGGAAGCTGGGAGCAGCACATGGGCATGGTGGCTGCCCAGGAAGATGGATGGGGCACTGGGGGCTGCTGAGGCATCCCCTCTCCTTGACTGAGCCCCTGAGGTTTGGTCTGGACACTCACTAGAGGCACCCACTGAAGCCCTGAGGGCTGAGTTCCCTTTCTGGCCTAATGTTCTGCTGGCTTTATTGTTCATGGGAGACAATGCCTTTTGTTTTTTGCTTGGGAAAGGTTGTCCTGATACAGTCAAGTTAGTTTGAGAGTTGTCAGCAAAAGGGAAAACATACTGTGCAAACTAAGATGATTCATGCTTGTAAATATTATATAGTTACTATCAATCTCAGGCTTTTAAAAGAAGCACCTAGAGGTCATTGCTGGAGATTTCAGAAACACAAAAATTTGGCACCTTCCTCGTTAAAATGCAGCCTGAATTTAAAGCTGGTTCCTCACATTTTAAGACTTTGACTCATGCCTGACTCATGCTGTTCTTAAAAATACAGATGGGAGTTGGCAAGCGTGTGATAAACTGAGGCATGGAGGGAGAGCAGAGGCAGCCTCAGCACTGCCACTGAGGTCAGGCTTCCCCCAGACCATCCCCAAAGGTAACCCAGAGGGAGCCAGGAGCAGAGCCAGGAACAGGATGCCCAGCTCTAATCGCTTTCCTGCAGCTTGAAGAAACAAGCACTGCCAGGGCAGCAAAATAAATACCAGTTTAAAAAACTGGTGGTGTAAGTAGATAGCAAATAGTCCCCTTGCAGAAGAAGTGGGGCAGCCTGGGCTCTTTCTTTGTCTCTGCTGCCTCTACACACTGAAACTGTGGCTTGAAAACAAGGTTAGCTGCTGTCTCCTGAACATGGGGCACATTTGACAGCAGCTTTGTGGCAGCAAGGCTGCCTTCACATCCCTGACAGGATGACTGCTCTGTAAATCTTAGTAAAAGATGTCACAGCAACACGTGTCCCCCAGAGACTGGGAGGGGAAGGGAATGATACACGAGCGAAACCTGTCTCTGGAGTCCTGCCATCTATTTCTCAAGTCTTAAGGAAATGCTGCCACTATGCTGCCTCCATTTATCTCAAGTAAATATGGAGGGAAACTTCTAAAATAAGAGGCCTTTAAATATATTTTTTTTAAGGCAGAGGTTATTTTTTAACACAAAAGACTTTTTTTTTCCCCCTCTCCTCAGCACATTTTCCAGTGGCTTTCATAAATAAATAACTTAATGCACCTCCTTGTCTCCACCTCCTTCCTGCCCCCTTCAGCAGGTGCTTCCTGAGGCCATGAGGAGAGCCGGGCAGTTATCTCGGCCTCCAACAGCTCCTCGGGATGCTCTGGCCTTTCCACAGCGTGAGGGGCAACAGATGGACCCTTATCTCCCTCTTGCAGCCCAGGAGCCAAAGCCTGTGGAGATCTGGGAGTTAATCATGCTCACTCAGGAAACCTGTGGTTGGTCAGGAGCTAAATCCTGTTCACATTTTTGGGGAGGTAGGGAACTGTGACTTGGACATAACAACAACTGTATTTTTGGGTTGTGGCTTCCCTTTCCAGCCATTGTGAACTGACTGGGGAGGTTTGTTTGCCTGGGGTGTGTTTGTGTGGCTGTGTGTAGCTCAGGTGACAGGTGCCTGTGGCTTGTGACGGTGCCACACAGCTCTTGGTGAGCCGAGTGTGCTGTGGTGAGGAACTCTCAGTAACTTGCCCTGATCCTCACTGGTGGGATCCAAGCGAAGGATCCTTCCTCTTTCCTGGTGTTGAGATAACCCAGGAGGCATATTCAGGGCTGTCAGTCTTTTTCATTAAAAGGGTTTTATTCCCCCAAACACAAAAGTATTCTGAAAATGTTTCTACCCAAGGCTTCTGTTAATTCATTTCCAGACTTTGTAGCTGCTGGGCGCCCAGACTTGGTATCACCCATGCCCACTTGTCCCTAGCAGTAGGAAATCAAGGAAAACAAAAGTGTTAACCTGAGGCTTTCCTGCCATGGCCCTTGGGGTGCTGTTGGGTAGCTCTGCCCATGCCCTGAGGAGGTGTTTTACATAGAATATGAAGAGTTTTTCTCCCATTCCCCCATTCTTTTATGCTTGAAGAGCTCTGTGGCAGCAGGAGACTGTCTCTAAGGAGGATTGATCTTGCCCTTCACTTCACAGGGATTAAGGGTCTCTCCTTGGTCTGGGATGAACTCCCTTGCTCTCAGGGAAACTGCAGGGACTGCTGTGTTTCACTGTGATTACTCTTCTTTTTCTTCCCCGTCTTGTGGATCCAGAAGGCTGTTTCACAAACACCTCACACTTTGTGCTCCAAGATCCCTCAGTCCACCTCTCCTTGCTTCTCCTTGGACCATTGCTCTCCTGATGATACCAGCCTGTAGAACAGTGGGCATGTGCAAAAAGGATGGGGAGGATAAATTAGGTCATCCCCACTCTGGGTACACTGATCCTCATCATCTCAGCTGCCCCATCTCTGGCCATACACCATTTCTTCTGTGTGCTGCTGGAGTGGTGCTGCGGGAACAGGGACAGGGCATTCACACTGCTTAAGTAAAACATAATGATTTAAGTTTTATTTAATTTAAACAATAAAATGGCCATTAAACAAGTTATGCATTGACCACCTTACCATGCCCTCTAGTGCTAATCCTGATTAAGTGTCTTTATTACTTGGCTCAGTTGGCCTTTTTTAAATGACAACGGAACACTTGATAGCACGAGTGCAAACTCTTTCCCTCTTGGCAATTATCTCCCTTCCTACTGCGTTTTGCAGGAGGAAGGAGAGGGGGAGAGGGAAGGAGAAGGGAGAGCGGGTTGGCCAGGGGAGAAATCCAGCGGCACCTGATCCGTTTATCACACAGATATGCCATAGTGGAGGCTTAATGGAGATTTAAATAATTCAGAGCACTCAGCCCCGCTAAAGCTGTATAATGAGCCTTCTGCACTGTGAGCTACTGCTCGGCTGAGCATACGAGCAGGGAGGTCGTGTGGTTTTTCCATGCATAATTAAAGGAATAAAAGGGGATTTAGAGCAACAGTGTTACAATGAAGCATGCGGACCGAGGCTTCACTTTTATTTAACTTGGAAATGCCAAACTGTTTTTGACTTGCAGAATAAGCTTCCCTCTTTCTTTTTATTTTTTTTTAATATATATAGAAAAACCATTTTTTTAATATATATTTCTCCCGTTCCTTGGTGACCTGTCCCTGCTCCCCTCTGTCCCTTGAGCAGGGAGCTATCTCTGAAGAGGATTCACAGTGATTCTTGTTTCACACTGGGACAGCAGCTCTCAGCTCTGTGGCTATTCAAAGTGGAACAAGCAGGCATGAGCTGAGAAGCCTTTTGCAGCATGCTTCATGTTCCCTTTGTTTCTGCCAAAAGGAATGGCTCTAGATGAAGAGAATGAGAAGGAAGATGGGAAGAATACTGGGGATCACTTTAACAGTGTGATTTACCATTTTCTACTGTGTTGTTTACAAAATCTGGGGCAAAATGTGCTGCCTGGATGGATGGGTCTGAGACAACTTGGTCGTTCCTGGGTTTTATTGCTCCTTTCTGCTCCTCTGCCCTGTTCTTTCAGGAGCAACCAACCTTCACAGCCCCTGAGATGCTTTGTGGGGCACTTGGGTACCTGCCTGCTGCACAGCTGGGCCAGGAATGGTGTTTCTCACGCTGCCCTTCATCAGCTTGCTGTACCTGATCTGCCCCTCAGCCCGTGCTGTTGACAGAAGGAGAGAATGGCTTTGCATTATCCTCCTCCTAGGAAATGGAAGAGCAGGTTTTAGTGCTGAAAGTTGGTATCAACCACGTCTGGAAAACTCTGCAGGTCTACAGTGGTGGTGGGTGATAATTAACACGTCTTTCATTAACCCCTGATCACAGGCCCAATCTGCTGTGGGAGAGACAATCTGCTTCTCAAAGCAAACAGGTCCGGTTTCATCACAGCTCTTCCCAGCTTGAAGGAGTCTCACTGCACTTCTCCCTGTGGAGTGTGGGCAAACTGGAGACAGCTCCAGTGGTTCGGGGCATTCTGAGAAGGCTGGGGAAGTGAAGCATAAACTCACCTGTAGTAAGATGTTGCCCCAGGTGACCAAGGAAGGTGAGCTCAGTTTGGCATGGCTGCAAAATGAAGTTTATGTTGTGGGTGGAGGTCTAAAGGACTAAAGGGACATTCAGGCTAGCAAAGCAAAGGTTGAGAGAGGTTCCTGCTGCTCCTTGTACATAGGGTGGAGAACCATTCTTGCAGGTCAAGATCAAGACAAAACACAGAGTGGTGAGTGCCCAGTGGGAGTGGTGAGGTCTAAAACCCAACTGGTTTTAAGGAGATATGTGATAACTTGCAGAAAGGGATTCTATGATGTTTCTGCCTGCAGGGCACATGGACCATTAAATCAGGAGATCCTTTCTGCCCTTTGATCCTTAATAACCCCCTTGCCCAGGGCTGTGGGAAGCACTGCAGCAGCTCATGGCTGACTCCCTGCACAAGTGTGTCTGTGTTCCTTGGGTCTCTCCTGCCTTCACCACTGTCCCCAGGTAGAGCTTGTCACTGTGATGTACAGCCAGGAGCACAGGCTGCTGCCACACTTAATCCCTAGAATTAATTCATTGTTTTCCTGTAGGTAAAGAAAACAAGAAGGAATCTGTGGCCACTGCATTCACCTTAATGGCGTGTGTCTGTCAGTTATTTGTTGTGGGTGGGAAGCCAGGGCCGCTGTGACATCCTGCACGGTCACCGTAATGGAAACATCCATCTTGTCTCCCTCAGTGCACACTCTCCATTTAGGAATTTCGAAAACACTTCTGTCAAATATCACTCTCTGCACAATCCTGTTAGCAGGGCTGATGAATGGAGTCTCAAATTAAGACCGATCCCTCTGATAACCACAGTGCTGTAGGAGAGTCATCTGCTCAGTCAGAGCTATTTATTATATTTGATTAGCTGGGATGGCAATCTTCACAAACCACTGTAAATTCTATTAGGGGCACTCTGAGGCCCAGAAATGCAAATCAGACTTCCCAACACACACATGCATACATATCGCCTCTCTTAGCAAATGGGTAATTTCCTCACATTTATTTCAATGTTGTTACAAGAGAGATGTTGATGCCTTCCCTTTGCCAGGAGGGAAGGGAGAGGGATGAGGGGAACACTAATGGGTGGTGAGACAGCCACACGTTCTTTTCTCTTCATTGTGACACCCTGCGTGGCAGCAGCTCCAGCAGGTATGTTTTGTGAGCCCACGGCTTTCTCCCTCTCAGTTCCCACGAGCCCACGTCCTGCAGGCATCCCCATCCAAATGGGTGCTCAGGAGCACAAGTCTGTACAATGCTGGATAAACCTTACGGGAGACTGGCCTGTGGTGAAGCTTTAAAGACAGGGCAGGCCCTTCACTCTGCTTGGTTGTTTCTCCTTTATTTGATGCGGGCAGGCCCCAGGCAGCTCCAGCTGGCTACATGACACAAAGTCAGGTTGGAAGCTCCGGGCTGGCTCTCCTCTGGCACAGCAGTGGCCGTAGGAGCAGGATAGAGCAGGTTTGCTGAACAGCTTCATTAATAATCATTGGTCAGGTGTTCTGAGGCCTGTGCATAAAAGGCACATTTTAATCAGATTGTTTTTCTGGATGATGTTAGTGCAGGTCACCGAGGTGCCTTTGACTCCAGTGGAGCTGGCATTAGGTGCATCCCTTCAGGAAGGGAAGGCTCTGTCCTGTGGGCAGCTCACAGAATAGTGCATCCACAAGTTACATTTGTTTGTGGTGATTAATTCTGCCAATAACTGAAGGAATTTATTAAGGCAAACAAAGCAAAAGTTATTTGGGCACTAACAAGCAGCACTGCTGGTGGTTTGCTTTCTTCTTCTGGTCATATTTTATTTTAAGAATCATTCTCATAATGGCTCATTAATGTCGCATTATGTAATCATTTACTAATACACATTATTTAGTAGTGTACTATCCATTGATCTGAGGGCTAGGTTCATCAAAATTGGTTATTCTGTGATTAATAGGTTTTTAATAAATCCCTTTTTTAAAGGGTGACTAAACCTCTTAAAGAACAACACTGACATAAATCTGATCTTTTGTCTTTTCCTCACCTTAAGTTCTTACACCTGTTTGGTAGGATGCTGACAACATCTGTGTCCCTTTGATGTGCTTCCCATTGTGTGTGTTTCCCTAGGATTTTTATTAAGGCGAGCTGCTGCAATGCTGCATGGCTAAAAGAAAATCCTTATAGAGCTGGAGGTACCTGGCAGTGTATTTGAATCTTCTTAAGCGGTTAAAAAAAATAATTCCCAACACGGTGAATGAAAATCTTATCTGGGCATGATAAGGATCCCTTGGTCCCTGTAATATAATGTAGTTTGTTTCTTCCAGCCTCACAAATGCTTTTGTTATCTTTGCTTTGATTTTTTTTTCTTCTCCCCTCTGTATTGCTTTGATATTTTTTTCCCCTTCCCTTTTCTCTTTCATCATTGTTGCTTGTAAATCCTTCCCTTGGTAGAGATTAGAGTGGGAATGAGTGATAGATGCTGTCAGTAACAGGAGCTAATTTTACCCCTGATAATGGCTCTGTGGTTTGTACAGACTTCACCGTGCCGATGCAGACACGCACCTGGGGGCCCATCCTGTCTGTGCCCCGCTGGGCACCGGGGGGCTGAGCTGCTGGGCAGGATGGGCTCTGCTGGCAAAGCCTGTACTGGGAAGAGTCTCTGCCAGTGCTTCTCACCAGTGAAGGATTCCCTCCAAGCTCACAAATAAAGCAACAGCGGTTTTTGAGTTTTCCTCGTTTTACCTTCGGCAGAAGAGTGTGCATGTTGGAGTTGGAGGGTAGGTTGGAGTAGGAGAGGGGGTGATCTGGGTTGGGTTCAGCCCCATGTCTGGGAAGAGGATTTCCCTGGCACCCATGCAGCTCCCACCCCAGCAGGGAGATTTTGGGGTGTCATGGGCAGGTCCCATGGCAATGGCACTGGAAACTCATGTAGTAACACCACCAAGCATTGCTCAGGGTGGTACTACTCACTGCTGAGACCTCCTTTTGGAGTTAGGACCTGCTCATGGCATGATGCCAGCTCTCCTCATAACACTGAGGACTGGGAGTTCAGAGGTGCTGCTGTCCCAGCCTTGTCTGCCCCCCTGGGTGGCCCAGTGCTCTACGGAGAGCTCCTTGCTGCTGCTTGGTGCTCACCTTGTACTACCAAGAGAGAGGGAGTGCCAGGCCATGCATGATGGGAAATGCCATAGCCTGCATGTCAGGAGGGACCAGAGCTAGGAAGGAAGAGGGCTGCAGCAGTCCTCAGCTTTGCTCTCAGTTAGACAGTGGGGGAAAAGCTCTGCTGGACTGGCTCACCAGTGCTCTTGACCTGCTCCTCCCTGGTCATGCCCTTTGTGGAGGATGGTGTTGAATTTGGCCCTGCTCTTTGCCCGCATTAAGTCAACGCTCAGCAGGTCGTTTTTCCTGGTGTTCGTACAAGGGACTGAGTTCTGGGAGGAGATTTGCACAGCAGATGAAAGATGGCTGAAAGGATGTTGGAAGTCTGAAGAAGTCTTGAAGAACAGCTGTCACAGCCAGACCCCAATGCAGATGGTTGTGCTCTCCTCGTTTGAAATTGCAGCTGCAGTTCCCATGAGGGTTATTCACTCCTCTGGCCTGTACTGGTGAGTTTGATTACAGTGGGTCATGTTCCAGCCCCAGAAGAGTTGCAGTGATCTTGGTTAACTGCTTGTCCTTGGGTAAAGGCTGAGTGAAATCTTTGCTTTATTTTGTGTGACACAGCAACATCAAGCCTCTGCACATTTTAATACCAGTAGTAGTGACTGATCCAGTAAGGCAGCTTGCTGTGGTGCTGTCCCCTCTTTGCTGCTTATGAAGCAGAGCCAGGCTATCCCTTTATTTTCAAGTATTTCAGGTGTAGCAAGGTCTATTCTTCATGAAGCTGTTACTGGTTAGAGAGGTGGAGGAAGAATAATGGTCCAAAGCTGTGACACAGCTGTTCCAGCCCTGTTCCAATATGGGCTGGGAGCAGCTGACGGCCTCTGATTGCTGGTGATTTTCTTAATTACGGTTAGAGATAAACAGGGGGTGGATAGAGAGCAGATGCCATCTGTGAGGCCAAGTTTTCTGCTACTTGCAGAGTCTGTGGTAAGGAGAGCTCTGCTATGAAATAGTTTGTGCCTGTTGGGAGTGTTTGGGTGTTAATTCAGTGTGATTTTGCTGCCTTTTGATGGGGTAATGGTAATCTATGTAATTACGGGGTTGTTTCTCGTTAATAACTGCTTCAGTCATTTCTCTCTCCTGCCTTCCCCACCAATTTCTTTTCTTCTACAACTTAGAATGATATTACTCATAGAATCATATGTATTTATTTTGTCTAATGGGAATACATGCAGGGGTATGTAAATTAGGTACAGGACCTGAATGCTCTTATGGGTCTCTCACTGGGACAGTCATCATTCACCCCTGCAGAGTGGAGTCAAATTATGGCTGTGGGAGAGGAGCTGCAGGTGTTTTCCAAGCCACTGTTCTTATCAGTTGCTCTCCTCACCCCTCTGGAGCACCACCAAAGGAAAGTGGGTATGTGCACCTTTTGGTATTACTGTGGTTGCTTTGACCCAAACTTAGAATCACAGAATAATTTATGTAGGAAAAGACCTACATCTGTAAGATCACCAAGTCCCACTGTTAACCCAGCACTTCCAAGTCTTTTATTGAGGGAAACCCAGTTTTTGACCTCTTTGGCTATGCAGGCTCTTTTCTCCTGTGTAATGTTCTGTCCTTCATCTCCTTTCTTTTTTTATGGCATCTTTGCATTTTCAATCATATTTTCACACTGAGATGAAAAGGAAATCAAGAATCTGCCAAAACATTCATCATGTCTTTTCTTTGCAAAATAGCATTAGAAGTCAGGCCTGTTTCAGGGCCTGTGCGTTGAAAATTACGCAACCCAGAGCTGAGAAATTGAAAAGTCCTGTGAACATTGGTTTGAATTTTTAACCAAATTCCTGTCAGCTGCATTTCTTCCTTTTATATATTTTCCCTCTATTAATATTCTAGAGAATGGCTTTGCAAGAAACAATGAATTTTAAACAAAGCATGGAGGACTTTTCCAGAGAATGAATTTCAAGTCATAAATGTGCCTATTCTCGCTGGGCTCTGAGAGAAACCGCCCTCTGCAGAATAGAGACGCGACATTGATTATTACATCCAGAATCAGCCAGAATATCCCGTGGTTTGAATACACCCAGCGAACAGCTTAGGAGAAGATGGGTATCTTCTTCTCTTGTTTTGCACCAGTAAAACCAAAAGAGGAGACAGAATTCACTGAGTCTTTATGGGGAAGAGACTTTCACGTAACTCAATTTTTGTCATGAAAAAAGTTCAGTATCCTGACAGATTGTGAAAGGGCTTTCTGTTTCAGGGGGAAATGGTAGGGTGTCTTTCTTAAAGAACATCTGGCCTGTATTTGTGAGCTTCTAGATGACTTAAAAAGCTAAGAACAAGTTGTCTTCAGAGGTGCTCTGCACCTGCAGCTCCTCCTGGGGTCGGTGTGAATCAGGCTGGTGGCACAGACTCTGCTGTCATCTTGAGGGATCTCCTTTTTTTGCTTCTTTCTGGTTGTCTCCTGATGAGCTTGGGAGTGTGTGGTTAGATTTTTCTGTTTGGTTTTCATTTCCTTTCTGCAGAGGAACAGTTTGTGGGTTCTACATCCTGCCTCTTCACCGCAGGTTCGTAACAGATTGGTGCGGGGAGCCAGCGTCCCCAAAGGCAGGACTGAGCGAGCCTCAGGCGGCTGTGGTGGTCCTGGCACAGACGTGTTCCAGCCATCACCCAGGCTTCATTCATTTCCAAACATCTCTGCAGATAATTGTTTTCCCCTAAGGCAGGAGGTGTCCAAAAGGATGGAGGGTACAGCTCAAAGGTGAGACTTGTTAGGGAAGAAGAGCTGCTAAAAGTCATCTCCTGCAGCAGGAGGGCTGAGGTCACCTGCTGGGAGGCAGGGCAGTGGCGCATCCTTCCCCAGAGCTGTGTGCCCTCTGCCTGAGCTGGAGACAAAAATAAGATGCCTTTAGCGGAACCATGACCTTCACGAGTACAAACTTACATAGACCCAGCCCGTGGGATCCAGGGTGAAAGGGTGATGAGGAGAAGCAATTACATCCTGACACAATAATAAATGAGAGAGGCTCAGCCTCTCCTGAGGCTGTGTGGTGGTTGACACTCGCTGTTCAGCTCTCCCATGAAAGAGGTTGTGGGTGAACAGTCCGGATACTCCCCCAGGGTCCTCTGAGGGTCTCTGGGCTGCAGAAGATGCAGGTTTAATCTCCTCTACCGATTGCCTTCCCAGGCTGCTTCCTGTCTTCTTGAAAGCAGGCACTGCTGCTAAGGGGAGCGGGGAAAGTTGTGTGGGAGGAGACCTTTCCTCTGCTTGAGGGATGAGGTGTCGTGAATCTGTGTGAAAGCAACTCTTTCTGGCTCATGCGGGTGGATTTGGGCAACCCTTCCCTTCCTTTCTAGCCCCAGCCTGCCTCCTGCTGAGCCAGCCAGGACCAAAGGCTCCATCCCCCCTGCCAGCAGAGGCAACCTGTGCTAATGTGATGCAGGTCCCACCCTGCTGCTCCATCTGATTTGCTGCTTTGAAGGCAGCCGTTGTGTTATCATGTCAGAAGGTAATTAAATAGACCCCAATTCTTTTAATTACTGCTCTCTCCTCGGTACACGCCTGCATACAGGGGTGAAGTGAAGGGTATGGAAATAATCGCTGACAGATCACAGCTGGAAATCCGTGGCACCTTGGATAAACATTGAAGCGAAGGCACCGCGCAGCCCAGGCGGCTCGGCTCTGCAATTACTGTGAAATCTGTCTAAAGAGATTGGGGCATGGAATTGGAAAACACGGCAGGCTCTCCTCTCCAGAGAGCAGGATGTAACAAGGGGCTGGGTGATGGCAATGAGAGGTGTACCTGATACACAGAATGGGTTTTGTTGCTGTTGGAATCTTCAGACAGAGGTGAGGTGAAATAAGCAGATTAGTGAGAGGCACCTCATTGGATGGGGCAGCAAGGTGAAGGAACACCGAGACCTGGCAGCTTATTAGAGATACAGGTCACCATTACATTCCGTGTCATTGTGGTGCTGACAGGGCTCTGGTGCTGAGAAGGTGGATAAACCCTGGGTTGGGAGTCTGAGTGCTTGCTCTGCCTGGAGACCAGAGCTGGAATGAGAGAGAAGTGACACCAGATCCTCCCATGTGCTGTCCTTTATGCCAAGTGGTATGAGGTGATAAAAGCATCTTTGGCTTGCACTTGTGCAGCTGTTCCTCACATAAGGTGAAAATGTTGTTGCCTTTGAAGTTGTTGGAGGTTTTACTCGTAAAAGTCAGGGAGAGGAGTTCTTCAACAGTCCAGCTCCTGGTGAGGTGTTCCAAGGTGTCGGATCATAGGGAGTTGGTTTGGCAAGACGCAAATGCTCCTGAAATGTCTTGCTACAGACAACATGGTGTGCTGCATCTTGTTCTCTCATGTTTTTGCTGCAGTCCTTAGAAAATAATCAGCTGCTGGTATATGAATGCATTGCTACTGCAGGGCTGGTGGAGATGAGGCAGGCAGGCAGCAGAGCCATAGCTGGAATAAATGTTTCAAAGATACGACCAGAAGCATCTTTCTGGCGACTAAAGCTTGGTTGTTTGAGAGCCAATTCTGCTTTGTTACCTTTCCCTTTATCTGCCGTTCTGGTTCAGAAAAGGTCTCCTAGTGCCTCATGGGGTTAATAAACCAGGAGTGGAGGCAGGAGACTTAATTTTGAGTCCTGTGCGATTTATGGGCTGGGGAAGTTGCTGCTTGCCAGGCGTCCGGAAGGCAGCAGAGCAAATGGTGCCAGCAAAGGGCTGCGTGCAGCTTGTCTGCTCTGCTGTGCTCAGTGGCACCAGCCACGGCGGGGGCTGAAGATGTGAATGTGCTGGTTAGAGAAGGAGAGAGAGAGAGAGGAAAGATGGGACTGTTTTCCCCCCTCTTACCTGTTGTTTTGTATAAAGGATCAGGCCTTGATAAATCCCCCCTCATTTGTTGCCTCTCTCCCCTTCTTTTGGAGGATGAAAAAGCCTATTCTGAGCCCTGGGGCTCATGGGGTTCAAGTAGGACAATAATTGAGAGCCAGTGGTGCCAGAATGGGCAATGAGGGCAGGTTTAGCTCCCGAGCCTGCTCACCAGCCTTGCTTGAACAGCTCAGGTGGCCCAGGCCAGAGGCAGGAATCAGCTCAAGCTCTCACCTCTGGACTGATACCAGAGCCTGTGATGGGTGGTACCAGCCTGGCTGCTGGTGGGCAGAGCTGCTGGCGTTCATGGATCGTGCTGGCAAAAGCAGGACTCTTCTCTGTGGGATGCTGGTCTGCTTCCAGTGTTTCACAGGAGACACTTCCTTCCCTGGGCTGCAGTCATGTTGCCTTTCATTCTTCTGGGACTGGCATTACTCATGTCCTCAGAATCCACTTCCAGACAAAGCACATGGGGCAGTTATGCAGGAAATTGTTCCATTTTCTGACTCATTTTTGCCATGTTGCTTGTATTCTCTGCAGTGTTGTTTGCTTGCGGCAAGTGAAACGCAGTACCTGAGCCTAAGGGGAAGGTATCAAGGACAGAGTTGTCTAATTCCTGTGGGAAGTCAGCTGGATACTATGCCTTGGAATCCTGCTAATCTTAATGATCTCTCTGGGTTTAACCTGAGCTGATGAGATTAGGGCTTGTGCAGATCATGTTGCTGTGCACATAGCAGGGCCTTCCTTCACAAACGGCCCCTGCCTTTCGAGCCTGCACCCACCCCACCCCAGTGCATGGTCTCCGAGGGGCATGCTATCTTGGCGAAGGTTCTTCCTCCTTCAGAGGACCTTCTGGCATCAGGGTGAAGAATTCTGAAGTGTGAAGAGTCATGAAAGCAAAACCTTTGTCTCTCTCCTAATAGATGCTGTATATTTTTTAAAGAAGCCCTTTTTGGAGCAGTACTTCTGGTTCAAACCATTTGGGGTTATACCAGTGGCTATGGCAAGAGAAGGAATCCTGCATTTTCTTTTTGCCACCCCAGCCCTCCCTGGTTTTCAGTCTGAAGGAAACAGCCTGATTCATGACAGTGTCACAGCTCACTGGTACCAGCCAGGACCCTACAGGTGACCCTGAGCATCTTGGCACTATTGGAAGAATTCCACAGCATGGAAATAGAACGGAGACTACAGATAGAACATAGCTTTAGCCTGTCTGACCCCTCACCCCCTTATAGTAATTATTATTACTATACGTAATAATACTGCTTACCCCAGCAGTATTATTTACTGCTGCAAAATACTTACATGCTTAAGTTTTAAGCTGATTTTAAATCAAGGCAATTCCATGGTCATCTGTGGAACTACATCAATTTATACCTGCTGGCGATCCCAGCCAGTGTTGATATATCTTCTTGGGTTCCATAAAAAATGATTTTTTCAGAAGCTGACTTGTTAGCTAAAGAAGCAGCAATGATCTTTTAACAACGCTATTAGGCTGTTCGATGCAGCATTTTCATTGATCAATGTCCTTAATGTGGCAGAAGGATGGCTCCATTTTTCCATTACTTCCGTGTATCCAGCCCGGCCAGCCAAGCACTTTGGTGCGTGGCAAGCACTCCTGCTTGGCAAAACCAGCAGATGGTACAGACTGGCGTGCCCCGGGCAACTGTAGGTCGAGGGTGGAGATTTCCAGTTGTGACTGTATTTGTGCAGAATCACAGACGTAAAAGCAGCCATGGTGTGATGACCCACCCAAAAGGGGAAGGAGGTGCTTCCTTCCTCACACACGGTAACTCTTTTGCTTCTGCTGTCTCAAAACAGACAGGGATGAAGAGTGAATGAGGATGGGGAGGGAAACGTTTGCAATAATGTCCCCTTGCCTCACCAGTGAAATGGAAAAATGTTTGGGGTAAGTGAAGAAAATGAGAGTTTTAATAATTTTGGGCTGCCATTTCAGAGGTGATCAGTTTTCAGCGGAAAGATTGTTTATTCTGTCTGGGCCTTCATCTACACACCAGCTAAATGAGTTTAATAATGGCTCCAGCAAGGCCCTTACAAAATTGTGATGTTTTCAAAGAGCTTTGAGGTCTTCATATGAACACACAGCATGGGAACAAAGTGCTGCTGCCTTACAGCTGCTAAGCCACTTCTGCATTTGGCTCCAAGGAGTCTCAATTATTTCAAGATGCTGAGATGGGAGTGTGTTCTGGTTCAGTGCAGTGCACATGGACATCAAATATCCTCTTGTGTCAGAGCAAGAGGTTGTAGACAGCAAGTGTCTCTGCAAGGAAGTCCTGCCTATCCTCTCCAGGTACAAATCTCAGGGAAGCAGCTCTGTGCTTTGGGTTAGAGGCTGTGATTAGAGAGTAATGAGGCCTTCCACACTGGCAATGCGTTGTGGTGATGCTGAATTTAATGGATTCCTTGGGGTCTTTGCACTCTTTCTGCAAACATTTCCTCCTCAGCCAGACATTCAGAAAGCACTGTATGTTTCCTCCACCCCTTTCCTGCTCTGCAAACATGATTTTTATATGGGTTTGATGGGTTTTGCTTAATGGCTTCTTCATGCTGTTTAAAGGATTTGTGTGCCATGTGGTTAATATATGTTAGTGTTGTCATGGATTTATACCAAAAGGGCTTTTGTTCTCAGCCCTGGACTTTAGGAAGCCTCTTTGAGTAGCTCTCAAATGGTCTCTTATATCTTGTTGGCAAACAAGCTCTTCTGACTCCTTCAGCTCTGAGGTTAGACCCGAAAGTAACAGCACCTTACGGTAACGCTGGGGTCCTGTTATGGGCAGCATGTCCTTAGGTGGGGGCCTAACTCTCCAGTTAGTGAAATGCTGGCAGCCTGCAGTGACTGCAGAGAAGCCAGGTAACTTAGGAAAGTGAGTGTGTGCTTACCAGGTACAGCAGCCAAGTTCTTGAGGCCTGAACCTGTGCTAACACGTCCTTTCTCGACCGGAGAGAAGTTGGCTGCCCACTTGCCAGCGTATCTTGCAATGCTGGCAGACTCCATCTATTTTTCTTCTCTTCATTCTCATCTCGTTTTTCTTTTTCCTCTCCTCCCAAGTTTTCATCTCTCTGCAGGGAAAGCATTAGCTGGTGTGAGAAGTGCCAGCGATACTCCAAAGGGTGTCCTTCCTTTAATAGCCCTGCCTTAATGCAGAGGAACGTTTGCCTGCAGGTTGGGCAGTGATGTGCAGACCCATTAAGACTTGTCTGTTAGCTCCTGACAGCACTTTAAGCTGTTTTTTCATGTAGAAAAGGAATACTGAGCGCTGGAGGGACTGAGGCAAAAACAGTGAACCCAAAAGTTAGAGACAGCTTTCAGAAAAGCTTGTATCTGCAGGAGTCATCCGTGGTCTCCTTGCCTCTGGCAGCAGAGCTGAGATTCTCTTTCCCGTGCCACCTGCCAACAGATGCAAATGGTAACTGTGCAGAAATAGCCTGGGGAATAGTAATTTTATATTTCTGCTCCAGATCTTGCAGAAAAGCTCTTGGATGGTGATCAGGGATTAGCTACCCTTATCATCCATCTGTCCTTAGTGCAATAACAAATCAGAGCCTTGCTCTGACCAACCTTGTTCATAACCTGCAGGAGTTGCACTGCTCTGTGGTGGGACAGCCCCAGGGATCCAGATGAAGATGATCTGCTGGGAAGATGATTGTTGTTCTTGGTACCAGAGATACAGTCTGAGCCACTTCAGAGGGATCCTGCTGGATTCTGTCTTCCTCCACTGTGATTTACTTTGCAGTTGTGACCTGAGAGTTGTTAGAAAACCTCTGCTACAGCTTGTAGTCTTGGGTAAATCAGAGGGCAAATGTCCTTCTTTGCTTGGTGACTCAGTTATTGCTACTGGAAGGCAAAGCAAGCAGGAGCAGGTAAAGTAACAGACCTGCCCCTGTCTGTGTGTATCCGTGCCCGTGTCCGGAGTGTGGGACCATCTCCTGTCAGCTGATACAGATGGTGAGGAGAGGTGGCTTGCTCCAGTGATAAATCCAATCCAGACCTGCGTTTTTTGGGTTATTTGATTTTAATTTAAAGGATGTAAGACTATATCTCCTAACCTTCCCCAAATTTTACACCTACAGCTCCTCTTCACGTGCTCTGCAGAGGAACCCTGTGAAATGGAGTCCTCCTCTCCCAGTTCTTGGTCATTCATGATCTAATTTTGCAGCCTGGATTAGTTAGAAGGTCTGAGATCCAGAGATGTGCCATGAAATCAGGAGCCCCTCTGAAGCCAGAGACTGACCAGGGCTGTGCAAATGGATGGAAAAAGGCCTGCAAAGTGGAGACAGTTTCTAGACAAAGGCGGCATGCAGTAATCCCTGAAGAGTAAATGGAAAACAGATTACGTTTGTTCTCAGATCTGTTCAATAATGGAGCAGCAGGCAGCTGCTGGCCTGCCTCCCCCGGGTCCCTGGCAGGAGCAGACAGCCACTACATTATTAATTGTCTGCCGCTGGCAGTCCAGCGGGACGCAGCGGGGCTTCTGGAGAGGAGCCTGGTGCTTTGGGAAGCAGCCCCTTCCTCCTGCCTCCAGGGCTCTTTTAATAAATGTGTCTCTTCCCCCGAAAACTCTTCCTCATAGCATGGTCTCCACGTGGCTGTGGTCACAGTTACGCTGTCACGCGGATACAAACACCATGGATGTGCAACACACATCTTGTCGTAGTAGTTCTTCTTGTTAGAGCTCATCCTGGTCATTGGGAGGAAGTCTGGGGATGGTCACTGTCTCAGGTGGGTTTTTAGCAGAGATGCACCAAGTCCCCTTTTTTTTTCCACTGTTCCAGTTTTAAACTGGAAGGTGTTTCCCTGCTCATGCTCCAGGCCTCTGCCAGCCAATAGTTTGCCTAAAGAGCTCTTTCTTGGGCCGCTGTTTTCCCTCTTGTCACCGAGTGCTTCTACTTCATCTTTGGCTCCCGTGCCCAGTATTAGGTCAATCACTTTGGCTGCACAGTGATTCTTGGTCTGACCTGCAATGTAGTTGTGTCTTGGGTGAAGGACAATTTTTTCCAAATCTCCAGTCTGTAATGAACATTAATTGCTTTATCTGTTTATCTTGAAACAATCCCTGCTGATCTTTCAGCCAAGGAGTGTGCCTTGGCCTCTGCCCTGACCTCTGTGGGAGCACCATGGACTCACCTGATTTGAAAGCTCTCTTGCTTTAACCAAGTACATAAGTCACACAGGGAAGTCTGTGACCCCAGCATGAGCTTAATTATTGAATTAAAGGTCAAAACACACATTTCACATCGTGGCCCCCCCAGAAAGAAAAAGCTTTACTAGGAGATGTCCAAACAGAACAGTGAAAAATTGTTGCAGAAACTCAGAATGTTCTTTGGCTTTTTCTTTTCTCGTGTCCCTTTTTGCTTTTGCACAGTCTCCAAGCTGGTAACTGTGATATATTTGTGTGAGGAATTCTTAATTTCCTTTCCACAAAACGTCACCTGCTAGTGCTGCTTTCTTTTTTTTTTTTTTTTTTAATTTGTACTTCTTCAATATAACATCGCCTCACAGTGGCTTGCTTGATAATTTTTGCATGAAATGCTGGAAGGTGCCTCCTGTGAAAGTTGGCCTTTGTTCAAGAAACTGCCTTGTTCTGGTTTTTTTGTTTGTTTTGTTTAGGTTTTTTTTAAAGTGAAACCAACAAAAGAATGTGTTATCTTTTCCTCTAGTACTTGGTGTAATTGGAATGTTGCGGTGCTCATAGTGGGATGTGGACTGCCTTGGATTACAACTATGCCCACACGTATTTTTGACTGCTTCTCACCTAAGCAGTAGCTCAGATTTAGAAAGCCACCCGTGGATTTTTTCCAGCTGGAAAAAAATAGTTTTCTTCTTCTGTCTTTTTAAATTGAGAACGTTTTCCCTCTGGACAGGGATTTTCTTTCATCGTTGTGCTCCTCTCTCATCATGAAGTGATAGAACATATCCTGCTGCCTGTAGCAGAAGTGCAGCCAGAGGGGAATCTGCTGGAGCAGGTATCCATGGGGAAAGGATTACCCAAAGAAAGGTGGTGGAGACCAAGTTATTGATGCCACCCTGGCAGAGTCAGAGGGGCAGTGTTTTGTCATCTGCAGTGTCTGAGGGTTAAACCCCGAGATGCAGGCCATGTCCCACCAGAACAGGACAGGCCAGTATCTCCGTGTCCTCGTACACCTACGGGAGGTGCTGTGGCAGCCTCAGGAGAAAATCACACAGAGGCTACTCAGCACTCCACACCTCGGGAACCTGGGAATCACCAGACAAGATTTTATCTGCTCTTTAGTTGTGTAAGGGTTTTTTTCCCCCCCCTATTTCCGTGTTTTTTCCTTTTTCCTCCAGCCTGCCATCAGTCTCTTGTGTCTGCAGCTTTCCTGCAATGGAAGGGGAGGCAGCGTCAGGCTCTTTTGTTGGAAAGGGGAAGGAGGATCACTGACACCGCAAGGATGCTTGTGTGCTTGAAAGGTGTGTGCAAACCCATGAATGTCCCTGTACCTGAAGGCTGGATGATCCACGCTCCTTTTTATTTACTGGAAGGGTGCAGAGTACAGAAATAGAAGTCAGAGCAGTTATACCCACTGAACAAAAATAATCTGCTGTTATGATAAGCACTACATTAATAATATGATAAGAAGGCAAGGGCCACTCACTATTTTCAGCTCTGCTCCCACCCTGGACAGATTACTGGGCCCCAGCAGGGACTTTTTAGGAGCAAAAGAGGTTTTTACACAGCTCCCGGTTACCCCAGTGATGGGGAAGGGAAGGAGGCAGCTCAAATGCTCAGCTTTCTGCTGTGCACCTCCAGGGAGAAACAGTTAAATGGAGATGTGAGGGCTTGCCTTGCTTCACAAGGAAATCGTCTCTTTTATGTGTATCTTGCCTGTGTTGATATTTGAAAGCTATTTTGGGCCACAACAGCAAATTTAATCCACAGTTTGTTCTCTCTCTAAAGTATTGTACCATAAAAACTCAGATCAATTTTGACAGCTTCAACTATTTAGATTGGAGAGGAAAGCCAAACAATGAATCACTCTGAATATTTACAGTTGAATTCATCCCAGGGTACCTGTACCCACCTCACTGAAATGAAAGCATTATCTGAGAGATGAGCAAAGGCTTGGAGGCTCCCACCTCTTTTCCCAGCTTGCATGGAGTGGTGTATCCAGGGCTGGGATGTGAGGAGCAATCCAGGGCTAATGTTGCAGAGGGGTCGATGAGTTCAGAGTGATCCACACGCTCCCTTTGGAAGACTTGGGGATTTATGCTACGCTCGCTCTGCTGAGAGTCAAAGCACTTGAACCACAGTAAATACAGCTTTCTCACTTCCCTGGAGCTGGCTGAAAATGTGGGAAAGACATGTTCACAAATAATTATACAGTAGGCAATTTTCAACAGTCCACAGGAAAAAGTCACAATGAAACAAAAGCCCTCACAGTAAGTTATTGAATGAATTCCCCTGGATAGCTTATCACGTTATAGCCTATGGCTGTGACTTGATATGCAGGAATCAGTGTTCAGTTCTCAGCTCTGGTCCCTTCCTCCTGTGGTCTTTACCTGAGATGTTCCATTTCCCTCCTGTCTCAGCTGGAAAATCTCTTTTCAGGTTTTTGCCTGTTGCCCATCACTGCAGCATCTTCCCTGTTAAATTGATGGCAATTGCAAAGTCCTTTGCAGCCTTTATGGGCTTCATAATACTTCCTCACAGGGAACTCAACAGTCTATATTGGCTATCACTGTCATCCTTTGAAATATTGCTGTCATTCACATATGTAATGTGCCCAGTCCCAGAGGGCCTGCAGCCACCGTGCTAACTACAATACGTGCAGGGATTGCTTTGCTGTTAAAATGCAGCTCTGTCCCGAGTGTAGAGAAGGGGCTGCATGGCTGAGTTACCAGCAAACAGCTTTTTGTTCATTTCTTGGAGGAGAAGACCAGCTATTGGTCAGAGACAGAAGAAACAATTCCTTTTACAGGCTTTCTACGCCTAATGAGAGCAGGATGTGCTGATTTTTGGTCAGGCTCTCAGGGCTGCGTTAGGTGTCGTACCCCTAGTTAGGTGTTGTGGTTTGCTGTGTGAATTTTCTCCCTTCCTCATTTTTCTGCTTCTGTTTCCTCTCCTAGCTTGTCCCCGTGGGAGCCTCTTTGGGGCTACCTCTGTGTCCATCAGTGGCTCAGAGTGCGGCCCTCTGAGGTCCCTGATACCTGAGTACTTCTAGGCTCTGGCTTGAAGAAGTCGTGTAGGACCTTCCCAACTTGTCTCCTGTGTGGCTGAAGACACGTCTGACCCCAAAGCGGGGATTATAATGGTTAAACTGTGAACAGACAGACTGTGAGATGGACAATAGTAGCAAAGCTCCTGGCGTGCTTTTCCTTTAATCCAGTGCCTCCCTGCAAACGCTGTGGATAGCACAGGTGGGACAAGGGGGAGTGGGGCACTGGGAGGGAGAGTGAGAGTGGCAGCTCAGATGAAAGGAAAAGGTGGGGAGGGAATATCTGAAAGCATGGGTGAATTACTGCTCTGCTTATTCTGCACTGTTTATGTGGGGAGAGGGACTTGTTCAACTTCCTGGTGGTGGTTTATAGGAGTTCAAGTCTCACCTCTGCTCTAAAGTGCCAAAAGGGAGACATATACACGTTACCAGGAAATTATAAAAAGCGCCAGTAAAGGTCTCGTCTCTCACACATTGTGGGGGTGGGAGTGAGGGGAAGCATCAACGCACTGTGGGCTGAACTGGGCTGAAGGTGTTTGGATGGGGAACGGGCAGGGTGTGGTCCCACTCTGCAGACAGCGGGTCTGTGGCAGTGCCAGCTGGAGAGCCAGGCGCATTGGTACCAGAATTTGGGATGGTGGGGGTGGATGTTGCACAGGTGAATCCCTCCCTGGGGAGGGAGTGCCTCATGCCAACCATTGTGCCACTGACAGCTGAGTGTGGAGGCAGTGGGAGATGCAGCCTCTGTGTCTCCTCTTTTTCATGCTTGGAGCATCCCCACTTCTTCTAATGGGATTGGGGCAGTGGTGAGAGAGTTTCTTGTCTGTCACAGCCTCAGCAAAGACAGCAAGTGAGCCTGGGACTCGATGGCAGAAGCTTGTCCCCTTACGCCTTTCCACTTGCCCCGCTGCTGCATTCATGGGGATCCCGTGTGCTTTTCTGTGCCCTGCCAAAGGCAGCTGGGGAGAGGCAGACAAGGGACAGACTTATCCCTGTCCCTGGGAGCCTTCCAGCCAGCACTGAAACGTGCACATGCCATCACAAAAGGGCTACTTGCCTGGAGCAGGAGCAGAGCAGGATGGGAGCAGTCCCGTGGGTGGACGTCCCCATGTCACAGTGCCTCGCAGAGGGGCACAGCTCCCTCACCAGCTCAGTGTGCCAGGCAGCTACTCTGGGCAGTGCTCCTGATGCTGGCATTGCATCCAGGGAAGAGCCTTGCTGTGTGGAGAGTAAACAAAATGCTTAATTTACAGCCATTGATTTATTGTGCTGTTTGCTGAAATGATATTACAGTTGGCTGCAAAGTGTTTTTCATCCTCTGATGGCGAGCTCCCATCACAACAATGCTGCAGAAGCTTTCGCTGCCCACCGAGAGCGATGCCAGCAGGAGGCTGGGAAATGCCAGCTGCAGCTGGAGAGGAGGGGTCACAGCCTCAGCTGGCACAAGCCGAGGTAGCACTGCACCAGCTGGCATTTGCCCACGCCTGGTGTGCTGCAGTGGAGGGACCTGGTCCTTGCACTAGCACAACACACTCGCAGGCTGTGGGCTGAGAAAATTCAGTGTAGCTGCTTTCTGTTGATGCATACTGAAGGAAAATAATAGTCCTAAGTGCAAAGAAACCTGGAGGAAAAGGCATTTGCATTTCTTTTGTTCAGTAGAGGTTCTCTTTCTAAGGTTCATGGAGGGACCTGCTTAGCCCATGCCTTGCTCTGTCTTTCCAGTTTAGCCTGTCTATCACTGAGGGAAGGACTCCATGGGCAGCACTTTTTGTTTCTGGTGCCCTCATCACTGTGAAATCCTAAACCTCTCGTCCACCCTGTGCATGCAAATTAAATAAAGAAAAAAGCCCAACCCACTGTGTGTGGTTGGTGATCAAAGGTAGGGAGCTTGCAGCCCAACAGGCATTTAAAACAACAATTGAAATTCTCATTGATCTTTTATCACTGCTGGCTGAGCCTGCCAGCTCTCTGGAACGCTGTGGTCTGTGTATTACATTTACTGTGGCTCCATTTGTGACAGCTTCTTGGAGACAGACAGGGAACTCGTGGGGCAAACACTGGATGGTGGCCAGAGAAAGGCAATACACACCAGGAAGATGCTACAACTCATTCAGTGTAATTGTAGCAGCAGAAAACCAGTGGTGGCGGGAGAAAAGCTTGCTGAGGTCGGTGATGAGAGATGCCTTGGCAAACAAGGTCCAATTTGGAGGCTGGTTCTTCTCCCCCTCCCTGTGTGGGCACTGCCCAGGTGTGTGGATCTCTGAAATGCGCTCTTCTGTAACATGATGGATTTGCCTTGAATAGCTCTGTAATGGGATACCTTGGAGAAAAATGGCATTATCCTTTGAAGCACACAGGGCTGGATTGCTCAGGGGAAGTCCTTGAGTTGCAGCTGCTCTCAGTGAGCATCCTCCAGGCAGGTGGGCAGAGGCTGCCCTCCTGTGAGTGAAACTGGGGGGCTGGCCAGGCAGAACCCCTGCCAGCAGTGCAAACTGGTGACAGCTCAGTGCTAGCAACCCCAGCCCAGGAGTAACTGTGTTCTGCTGCCTTTTTACGAGTCTGGTAAAACTGGGCTTCACCCAGGAACTGATGAAGAATAACACCTGAGCACTGGGGTGTCCTTGGTGAATGGAGTGGGGCTGGAGGGCAGGCAGACCCCTTCCCATGCTACCTGCCTGCTGCCTGCAGCCTGCACACTGTGCTGAACCCAAGTGTGGGTGGATTTATCATCTGGGCAGGATTCTGCCCTGGCATTTAGTCCTGCAAACCTGAACGAGATAAATTACCTCCTGGCCTACCCCTGTCAGTCGCTGTCCCAGTCGCTGCGTGGGGGACCAGAGAGGCAGAAAATGTCTCCTTGCCTGTCAGAACGGGCTGCTGTGAGCCAGCACCAGCAGGCCTCCAGAAAGCCGCTGTCCCCTTGATGCCTTTCCCTCCCTGGGAGGCAGGTTCATTAAGTGAAGAAGCTTTGTGGCAGCGGGGAGCCTGGCTGCTGCAGCGAGAGGATTGCCTGGCACTCGGCTGCGCCGTGCAGGCTGCTGCTCTTAAATCTCTGCCCTGTTAAACGGGATTGGCTTGTCTGAGAGCAGGCAAAATGCCCTCCTAGCACATGGGCATTAGTGAGAGAGGGTGAGGCTGCCAAGACATCATTGCTGATCATTAAGTGTGTTTATAAAGGCAAGGCCAGGAGCCAGGCAGGCCCTGCTGATCCAGCCCCGCTGCTGCAGCAGAGCCAGTGGCAGGGGATGCAGCCTGGGTAGCTCTTCCCCCACCTAGGTTAATTTATAAACTAAAACAGCCTGAAGTGGGTCAGGTCTGAGCACTGGCTGTGCTGGCAGCATTCCTCACTGAGCTCCCGGAGAGTGCTGGCCACCACCGAAGCGGGGACAATGTCCTGGCGTCCTCACAGGGACAAGGCCATACTCACGGCATCAGTGCCATGGCATAGGGCAGCAGAGAGGTGCCTTTAGCCAGTGCAGAGATCCTCGGGCTGCCCACTGTGGTGCGCATACCAAGTGCAAAGTTATTTCTTATCTCGTTGCAAAAAGGGTGGAAAAAGCACTTGTTTCCCTCTGTGACTGGCAGTGGAAATCAAAAGCTCCTTGGTGAGGAGGTAGCGTGGCTCTGTGCTAACATCTGTGAGTGATGGATGGCACTCGGAGAAAAGGTGTCACAACCCATCACATGCCTGAATCGTGACAGCAAAGGGGTTGTTCTTCCATGCCTGTCTTCTCTGCTCTGGCAGTGCTTGCACACATCGTTCCTGAGGTTGAGATCATTCATGCTGGAATAACTTATAAAGCATCAGTGTACCACTGGGATTTAAACTTCTCTTCTCTGCAGCCTTAAAAGGAAGGAGCTAAAGGCAGGATACACAAACTGATGAAAATTACTGATTTTATTCACTATTTTTACCACACTTTTTTTCCAGAATAAAATTGTATCTGGGTGATTTAATAATCTTGAAGTGTTCTGGGCGGGGATGCAGAGCTGAAATGCAGTCAGCACTCAGCACTTTAGAGAACTGAGCTGTATTTTTGGTGTCTAGGGACTGGTTTAGGATTGTAACTTTAGATGATTAGACAACTGGCTCCAACGCATTGCTCCTACCTCATTTTCTTCACATTTTTCATAGCAATTTTTTTTCTGCAAGCAGTATAATGTAAGCAGGTTGTATTCTGCTGGTTTCTAAGAAATGAACTTGCAGAAATGAGACTGGAGCACAGTGATCTTTCCCCTTCCCTGCCTGAGCGGACAGTGTTTCCTTTGCTTAGAACATCCGGGGATGGAATGGGGCCGAACACCTTTCCTGGCAAAGTAAATTTCTTGTGGTAGAGCCTCGTGGGATGCCAGGATCTAACTAAAGCTTCACATCTCGTAATTTGTGTTAAAAGAAATAGGACAATAAACTCAGAGACTGGTGTTGTCGTAGGCTGGGCTGGATGGTAGCTTTCGGGCAAGTGGGCCAGCAAGTCAGGAGTCCAAGACAGGTGACCAGCCCACCTTCATGGGCTCCCAGCCCAAATGCAAGCTGTCATTTCCTCGTTCCTCTTGCATGTGCTGTGTTTTGTCACTGCCGCTGCTGCTGGTGATGTTAAATACTGCTGCTTCAGAGTGAGTGGCTTGGCCTCTGCGGGGGGCAGGCAAAATATATGTTCTTCAAGACACACTTGCTGCCAGCCACCTTCCCTGAAGGTGGACATCTGTTATTATCCCAGGAAGGTGAAGGATGTGCTACTGTGGGATGTAATTCACCCCAGCAGAAGCCTCTGCCAGAGCCCTCATCCCTGTGCTGTGGCAGAGGAGGGAGCACAGTCCTTGCCGTAAATGAGCCTGAACCCTCAGCCTCTTCTGGGTGGCATCGAAACAGGGCAGTGCCCCCTTTGTGCTGACTGTGGCTGAGGTGAGAGGAACCAGGGCTGTGCCTCGATCTGCCTGGCATGGCCGGTTCTCTCAGAGCCACCCCGGCAGTCACTGGAGCAGAGACTTGCCAAGGATGATGGCACCTGATAACCCTAAAGTCAGGTTTCATTGGGATGACCGTTCCTGTATGTCTGAATTGCATTTTAAAGTGTGGCTTAAGTGAATAACTAACGTCAGCACTCCTGCTCCATGATAATCCCTGTGTCTGCTTGATTAGTGGATAGGAAAACGATTAACTAAGAGGTAACTTCCCATCATATGGGGGTTTTTTTGGGTTTGGTTTTTTCTTTCAAAAGTCTGGGCCTGTGGATTATCCTCGCTCTCTCAAGGGCAAGCAGTTTCTCATGTCCTTGAGAGTAAATGCCAAACTGCTCGGGCTTGGCTGCAGCATTGGCTTTATTTGCCAAGGACTTCAGAGCATGTCTGAAGAACAGAGCAAGAGGGAAGAGGGAAAACAGACAAGTAATTCTGACACACTTTAGTATTCCTGGCGGTGCTGCTGCCATCAGCTGTTCTATCAGCTTTCACAGCCCATGCTATAATTAAGATCTGTCAACACTGATAAAAAGAAGAACATTCAGTCAACTAATTAAGTATCGCTTTAATACTCTAATATTTAAATTCAGGTTCCTAAATCAGCAGAATTATAAAATGTTTGATGTCTGCTTAAATGGCAAGGGAACAGAATGTGAATATCTCAATAGTGGATTTAATTATCAATCTGCCTTTCCCCTGGTGGAGCAGAGTGGGCCTCGGTGCCGGTGCAGTGGAACCAGGATCCCTGGCAGCTGTGGGAGGAGAGTGCAGAGCAGGCCCTGAGCTGGAGGGAGCTAGGGACTGCATGGCTGGGGTGGCCAGGGCTTAAGACCAACCTGGATGGGATGCCAGTGTTTAACTGTAGTGTTGAGAGAGGCCCTTTCCAAATGTGCCATGGCTGGCGGTGACTCTGCACGCTGAGGAGGAGGCAGTGAGGCACAGACACGGATCAGGGCATCAAGGGGAATGTCTGGGAGTTGGGATGCTTTGGTGTATTGCCCATGGCCCCAGAGTTGTGAAAAGAGCTGAGCAGGGAGCAGGTATTAAGTTGAGCATATGCTTCAGCAGGCCTGGCTTCAAGATTACCTTTCCTTTGTCCTTTTTGTGTTAACTTGCTGTGAATATTTTAGTGAGCACGTTTACTGGCAGGAGTGTGTTCATGTGGAAGGGAAATATTTGTTCAATTAATCTCCAAGAGGACTGCAAACTGAGATATTTGAAGTATTTGCAGTAGAAACTTGATGGTGACTGCTGCACTCATCCTGGCGAGGAACACAGGCAGCCAAGCAGCTCATGAGCACCATTAAAGCGAGCAGGGGAGTCGGGGTTGTAGTGAGGGGGCTGCTGCTAACGATGGCTCAGGTCTGGTGGGGAGCTCTGGCCAGGCAAGGATACAGAGCCTGGAGTTCTTTTAAGACTTAAAGTTGTTTTCAGAAATTACATGGGATGGGAAAAGGCTTGGGGGGGAAAAAAAAAATCAATTTGGAAAATCCAGCTTGGTTCACACATAATTTGCAAACTGGAAAAGAGGTGAAATTCATCAAGGAAATGAATCGTTACAAATGATTTGTTCAGCTGTTGTAGGGAGACGATTTATGAATATTGATCTATTTGTAATTGTGAATAACTCCCTGTGGAAGCTGTGTGCTGTAGAAGTGTTGGGTATCTGAAATCGACTGAGAAAGTGTATTTTTTTTTTTTTAACATTGCAGTTAGTCCAAAAGACTTTAGTCAAGACTGCAGCCTCCTTGTGCTGCTCTTTGTAGAGGTTACTGTCAGAAGGAATGCTTGGCCAAAGAGTTTTCAGAAAATACCCCGACTTCCATTTTCCAGCAGGGCCCCTGGAATACAAAATGACTTGCCCAAAGTCAATTAAAGTCTGTAGCAGACTTTGGGAAAGAATCATAGTTTATTTTGGTTTGCTTTGGTTTGTGGGAAATTGTCCCAGAGCAGGAATTATTGGCATGTCTGCTGCAGAAACCCAGCTTTGCAAAATCGTGGATTTTTCTCGGAATGCTTGAGTTTTGAGGAGGTGGTGTGAAATCCTGTGTAATTCCCTTGCTCTGTAGGAAATGGAGTGTGGGTCACCCGCAACAGGCAGCTCAGCTGCCGGGGAAATGTGGGAAGGTGGGATGGATGCATCTCACCCGCAGGGTAGGCATGGGCACCTGCAGGAGTTACTTTGAACTGAGCAGCGAAGGAGAAAGCATCTCTGGAGCAGAAATGCCACAGAGGATTCAGAGCACAGCACCAGTGTGCAGCTCGAGGGTCGTTACCCTTTCTCCTCCGGGAAGCTTCATTTCACAATTAGTCTGTGGGTGCTGTTACTGCGTGACTCTGGCATGGTGCTTTATAGCAGGTGATTTTCTGTGCTGCCCAGTGTTTCAGTCCTGAGCATGCCACTTGCTAAGTGGAAAGGGGTGACCAGCAAAAGCATGGCTTATTTGTTTTAAAATAGAGAAATGTGGCAATTTTATACCCTGCGGTTCCTTCCTGACAACTCATCCCCCTGCATCACATTGCAGTGAGTGACAGCAACCAGAGGCTATTCATAAGGGTGGCATCTCAGCATGTAATAATCATAATTACATGAAATAATAACTATCTAAAGGGCAGCACAGTGAGTGACAAGCCAGAGAATATACCTTGACACCTGCCAAAGATGTACTAAACACACAGAGAAATTTTCCCCAGGATCCTGTCACTTTGTCAACTAACAGAACCAGCCAGAGTTAATAAAATTACTCCAACAAAGTCAGGCAGGGCTTCTCCCCTTGCTGTCAGAGCCTCAGGTTCACAGATTCACAGAATCATTGAGGAGCCTGATCTAGGTCTGGCAATGATCTTGTCGTTACTATTTCTGGCTGTAATTAATTGGAGAAGTTTCTCTGCATGGAGTTTAATCTGATAATTATTAAAGATAATAATTGATAAAGTGCAGGTGACAGCAGGCTTGAGGGACCTGGCTAACAAAAAAACCCTGGAAAGGTTTGACATTTCCTTTGCTACCGTTGCTTCTGATATTTAATTCTACCTGTGTGTAAGGGCTAGACCCAGGGATGTGGAGTCCTGCGTGGCAGCTGATAACACAGACTTTATCCTGAGGTGCAGCAGCAGGTGATCTCATATTGTGCAGTGTCTAATCCTTTGTGTAAAGTGAACATGGAAATTGTTTGGACAGACCCCCTTCCCTGACAAAATGGTTACAGAAAGACAGGAAGGGGGGATAGGAGTGGGAGAAGATAATGGGTGTAGATAAAACACGGACCACTCCAACTAGAGTTAAGGGTATTGTGTGTCCCCCACAGGACTTGATTTTTTAAAAATCAGCTGCACGTTATCCAAAATAAAATGAAACAAAAACTGTTGGCTGAGTGCTGGCCTTCCTGCCCAAGCTCCCTGGCTTGTGTTGTGGGTGGGTTTGGAACAGATATTCCCAATCACAGATATCTAACGGGCGTCATAACCCTGGAGGTGGGACTGTGCTACCCTCCCAGGGCGTGGGGAGCACCACAGGAATGGAAGACACAAGGCTAGTTTTTGCAAGGCTCGTTATAATTAGATTATGTGCCTTCTGAGGGTCTCTTTAGTGCTGTTCTTTGGCACTTAAATAACAATTAGAATGGGTGGCAGGGCTATTTTTGTTCACTGTGGTTGTGAGATGTGGTGTTTGACCATGTGTTACATTCCCTGATGCGGGCCCTCATTTCCCTGGGTTCCTGTGTGCCCAGCCTTGGCTTGTTTTTAGGTACAAGGGGGAGCAGCGGTGTCCACGCACCACAAAGAGAGAGGCACCTGTGTCCCTAATGTGGGCATCAGACATCACAGCTGTGGAACAGCACACGGGATGAAGTTCACGCGAGAGGTTTATTTATACTCCTGGCGGGATGCACCAGTGGTTTCCATGGGAATGGGAAGGGCTGCACAGTAGGACGGCTGCTCTTACTGCACATGATAGAGAGCTAATGGGGAGGGCTGCGGCCTCCCCGTGCCCTCATTAATCCAGCCCCCCGCCAGCTTCCCAGCCTCCATACCCTGCACAGGCCCTTATGGGCAGGTCATGGGGCATGAGGTGAGAGGTGCAATTTTTAGAAAACAAATGCATGTTCCCGTGACAGTGAAGGGGTAAAAATAAATGTTCTGTGCAGCCTTTTCGGGGGTTATTATTTTGGAGAGTAGAGGGTTTATTTGCTTAGTTTTATTCCCATAATGAAAGTTCTGTGGGGAAAAGCAGCACTGCGGGTGCAGTTTGCTTCATTATCATGGGGTCTTGCTGCTGTGTGACTGCACAGAAAACCTGGAGAGAGCACAGATGAATTTGGCATCGGCTGCCCTGTGCTGGTGGAAGTTGTTTGTCCTCTAGAGGAACAGGTTCTGGCCAAATCCTGCTCCTGGGCATATTCCTTGCAGGCATTTTCCAAGTCTGTAGCACAATCTGCCCCATGCCTGGTTTTGCAGGGAAAGCATCCTAGACGGAAGAAGTGGTCCTAGGTGGCCACAGGCTGGACTGTTCCTGCATCCCTCCTCTCACTGCAGTGGCTGTAATGCCTCCCCTCTTGGTTGCCTTGGAGCTTTTGAAGAAAAGTACAAAATTCGCCCTTCCTTGCAGTCAGACACCATCCCATAGCTCAGGCTGGGCTCCGTGGAAGGGTTGGGGTGACTGCACCTCACCTACCCAAGACCAGCAGCCCTCCTGACAAGGGGGAGCTGCAACCTCAGCTTTCCTTGGATAGCCCTGGGGGGCTCCCAGGCTTAGCGTCCCAAGATGGTGTCAGCCAGAAACAAAATCTCAATTACCCCACCATTTGCTCAGAGGGCAGGGATTCCTGGCAGTGTGTGGGTTTCCTGGAGCCTCTGAGTGCCATCTGCTGGGCGAGGGGATTTGGTCTGGGGGCTGTGGCTGCAGAGAAAACATCCACGGGGAAACCGAGATTGGCAGGGAGAGGCCAAGGGCTGTTAATAATACAGTAGGTAGGGGAAAGCAGAGGATAGAACACACCAAAAATTGCATTCAGACAACACAGATGACAGTTATTTTGATTTGTAAATGTCTACCTAGTTGGAAAAGCTGCCATAAATAATACGCAGCTGTCAGGCTGTCCTGATCCGCAGGCTGTGCGCTCAGGCGTGGCACTGATGGGGGGCTATATTTTTCTCAGTGTACGTACAGGATAAACACACACTCTGCCTGCACATGTTTGTCATTGAGAAATCCCTGCTGCACCTGCCGTGTTCAGTCACTTCAGTCTTCAGAGGCAGAGTGTTGTTGAATTTAATTTTTTTCCTTATATAATTTTCCTTCTTGTCCCTCATCTAAGGCAAGAAAATCCCTCATCCCACGGCTCTGTTTCTGTTGTAACACAAATTGGCTGCTTGCTTTGGATTTGCTGGAGCAGGCAGCAGCAGCAGCAGGGCCAGGTGGCAATCTCTGGGTACCCAGTGCTGCACTGCACCACGTGTTTCTTCTCCCCAGGCTGGGGAAGCACATAAACCTGAGCCATTTGCAGGAAGGTACTTGGCTCTTGCCAAGATTTCACCTGTTTTTTGGATAAACAGAGCACTTCAGGGCTATCAATATTTATGGATTAATCTGTTTGAAGGCCGAGAGGGAGCGTTTATCATTATCCACTCTGCCCAGTGTAGGCGGTGGAACAGCATCAGCCCCCCTGCAGCCCGGCCTCTCCACCAGTGCCTGTAGGCAGTGCAAACAAAACCACACTTGCTGTCGATCTCGACTGCAGGTTGGGGTATTGGGATCGATTTCTGGATTGGAGCAGGAAACAGCAACAAGGATGAGCATTTCCTTGGTGGGGTTTGCCTGAATTTAAGGTGTCTGCTGGCCCTTGATGTGATGAAGGCAAGCTGCCTCCCTCCAGGAGCTCCCCACGCCAGCACCACAACCACCCATCAAATGCTGCTCGGAGCTTTTTCCCAGGAAGCAGCAACAACCTGCAACCAAAACAAGGCTTCTGTCCAACAGCATCGAGTGGTTCCTGAAATTGCCTCCTCAAGGCGCTGGTCAGTGAGCTGGATTTATGTTCCGGTAGTTGGTGAGAAGGAAGAGAGAGTGAGGAGGATTTTTGCTTTTCCTCATCAGCTCTGAAAATGGCTCAGGAACAAGCCCAGCACCCTGAGAGGGTCACCTTAGCTCAGCTGTGTCCTGTGTTTAGAATCCCATAAATAAATAGCTTAAAAGTCACCTGAAGGTGTGGGAAACCTTTGGGGGCAACCCTGGATGGATTTATAGCTTCCTGTCAAGAACCACATGAGATTCATGGCTGTGTGTGGTGGCTTTGCTGAATATCTGACTGAATTCTGCTTTGCATTTTGGGCTCAGTCAGATTTGCAAGAGAAATCAGGGGGAGACAAAGTCTGCAGCTTGAACTGAGCACAGTGTTCACATACCTTGGGGAAGCAAAGCTTCTGGGTGTTTTGCACAGCTGTGACTCCCAGACTCTGAAGGAAATTTCCCTGTTGAAGGTGCACAAATCCTTTAACAGCCCTTCATTCAAGGTGCAAACTGCTACCGGTGCATTTTGCACTGCAGTTGTCTTTTGTGCCCTGTTTCAGCTGGCCAGCCTTCCTGGGATCACCCAGCAGAATTTGCTGTTAAATCATAGTGTCTTTGTATTTTCTTTGCCCCGTGATTGATCTGTCTCATCGTGTCACAGAACTATATATAGCTTCTCCCTACTGGCCGATGGAGTGGCTGCTTCTGGCCGTGTCACCTCAGGTCGGATTAATTAACCCTGACATCATCCATTTTCATGGACGGAGATCCCATTCCCTGCTGCTTGTCAACAGAAGCAGCTTAGGGGTGAGTGCAGGCGGGAGGCGATGGGGAGGCTGTGTAAACACCATCGCTCTGCACTGAGCCAAGGCATTTCCAGTGCCTACTTAAAAGAGCAGAAGCCAACTTTTCATCTCCTTGTTTTTCTTAGGGCTTAGCAAGGAACCAGTAAGTTTGCAGCAGCTCTGATTACAAATATTTGCTCTTTTCTTTGGCCCCCGATGACTCTGCTGTTGGCTTGGTGACAGGGTTTATCCACTGCCGGTGCTCCAGCCGTCCCAGAGCACTTGGCTGCGCTCTCCCAGAGCCAAGCTGTCCCCAGTGCCTTGTAGGAACAGCTGGCATTTCCTTTGTAGGGGCTGTTGTGGGGGCAGTGTCAGCCGGGGAACGGGGTGAGGAGCCCAGTGCAGGTCCAACCTCCAGCTCTGACAGGCTGTGATTGCTCTCCCAAACCTTCTGCAAGGATGAAGGCCACAGGGCAGGGCAGGGCAGGACAGGGGGCAGCTCCAGCTCTGTAACAACCCTTTGCCAGTAGGATCCCTCCCGTGCAGCTGCAGTTTGCAGCACTGCTGCTGAGCCTCGTGGGTCACAGTTGTTCAAACCTGTGCTGCTCATCTGTACCAGCACTGAGTGGCCTCTTTTCAGAGCAAAAGAAAATCTGCACAGTTTCGGGGGAGCTCAGGCAGCTGGGGCTGGGGTTTAGATCCGGGTTGTTTTGCTGAGTTGGCCCTTGCTTGCCTGGGTGACCTTGGGGTAGCTCCTGTAGCTGACCCTGCTCTGGCATTACTAAACTGTGGCTTCAGACTTTCAAAAATAAGTGGTGTTTTTTTTTAAATTGGGAGCACTTATTAATGGAAGGACAAGTGCTTCCTTTTTATTAGAAGTTACTGCTGAAGGATGGCAGGGGGAGAGAGCATGAGAGATTAAGTCTACTCATGGGCTGGATCAGAGTATGATATTTTGTCTCCCACTGCGTTACCAGCTGTACGAGACGAAAATGTCAGAAATCCTGCAGCAGGCGATTACAGTCCGATGTGGGCTGTGCTGCCTGACCTCGGGTAGCCTGCGCTTGGTTTCTATCCTGAAACAAGGAGTCTTTCTCCCAGAGCTCTTTGCCTTATGCTGTCTCATTAAAAGTCTGCACTGCCTTCGTGTCCCTCGGTATGACCCGCGGAAAGCTGGGGACGGTGGGAGGAAGGAGAGAGCTAAGCAGTGGTACTGTGCTGGCCCTTGGAGAACACGGGCTTGTGTCCGCTCGGAGCGCTCCCCTTTCTGTGCCTCACCAGCATCTTCCTTTTCCTCACACTGCTGCACGTGAGATTTATTCCTCCAGCCAGCACGGTATGCATTAGCTCTGCATTTTTTTGGCTGGAATATCATTTTGCTACTTCATGCTAATATTTTGTGAACTTCACCAGGCCTGCTATTTTTCTTAGATTTCTCTTTCTCTTCATTCTGGAATGATCTGAACTTAATTCATGTGCCATTTGCTCTGTGCTCTATTTTCAGCACATTAATAAAAATAATTTAAATTGTTTTAGGCTCCAGACAAATCCCTGTAGTATCCCATGGGTCTCTCCCTTCAAGCTGATGCATTTCTGGTCCTTATTTTTCCTTTGTTCCTTGCGCTTAAGGCAGCTTTAGACAGGGATGGAGGTTTGTGTGGCTGAGCCAAACTGGAAGCTGATGAGTAATAAAAAATTGCTCTGCATTTTTGAAGTGAGGAGTAGAGAAAAATAGGCTAAGGTGAAAACAGCCGTGGGGAGAGAGGATGGCTCATGCCGGGGTTGCTGAGTACTGAAGGTATCAGTCCAGCACAGTTCTGTCCCTTTTTTTCTGGCTCCATGTCCACGTGGCCATGCAGGAGGGCAGGGAACCACTGAGCCTGTGCCACCACCAGCCCCGAGTGTGGAGAAGTGTATTTTTCAATCACCATGTTTTCTTTATTTTTAAAATGTAGTTCACAGAAAACTATTACACCTAATTTATTCTGGATTACTACACAAACAGCATTCAGATATCACTTGTCATCTTGGGAATAGCAGATGATACACAACGAACCAGCAGCAGCATGCTCGAGCTGAAGGGCCTTGTGTGCTTGTATGTTTTGTCTTCCTTTTGTTGCTAAATGTGAGTTGCAGAAGAAAAACACACAGATTTTAAGCAAGCACTTCCTCGCACAGATCTATTTCGGTTTAAAGTGTTTAGTGTGTTCCTTTAGCAGATCAACATTTTTTTGCTGCTCTTCTGATGCAGTGCCAGGAGTGTTTATTTTCTTAGCTGAAATTATTTCCTCAGCAGGTTTGCTTTTGAAGGGACTCTGTGCATATCTTGTTTAAACCTAAGCTCATCCAGCTACTGTTCTCTTCTGGTAGATTTCTTGCAGATAGGGAACAATATTACTGGAAGGCAAATGCTCATTCCCAAGCCATCTTAGAAGTATATCAAAATCTGTATGAATCAGACTTGAAGCAAATGAACTTTAAAATCCTGGGCTTGATTATCTCAGAGAATCCCTGCTGAAACTAATAAGGCAGCATCATGCAAAAGACATTCCAGGCTCAATGTTACCAAGTATTAATTATTGTTATCTCTTTGCTAGCTGATAGCAGTGGCTGCAGCCCTGCAATTTAGCTTTCCATCAGAAAGAACGGTATTGGAACAAAACTGAAAAATAAAGCTCAATATAAACATAGCAGACCTGAAACAGAAGCTGTCGCGGTGCACTGTGGTTCCTTCCCCAAACCACAGCCTGCTGTGCCTCTGCTTTAAAGTGGCTTTAAACCCAGCCAAGGAGCAAACTGCTGCTGCTCCCCTTGTAGAACCTTCTCTTCGGCTGCTGAGGGCGAGGAGAGGCCAGAGGGTGGGCAACTGCAAAGTTTGTGGTGTTTTTTCAAGTCTACCATGTGCATCTTGGATGTCTTTGTACAACAGTGACATCTGGTGATACCCATCAATATTTACTGTTTCACTCGTCTTTTTAAGAGGGTGGAGTTAAAGTCTGCAAATTCCTTATTGCTTGAGGAAGTAAGTTAGAGCAAAGCACTTGGCTGGGCTACTCCTGGCAGCCAGCTGGCCCTGTCTGGCTCAGGAATGTGGGTGCTTCTTGGGCAAGGGCGGGATGCAGAGCCTTAGGAGGTGATAACATATCTTTCCTCTTTCCTAACTCAGTCTGGTCTTGACTCGCTGCTTGGTTTGCATAGTGGATGTGACCTGGGGAAAAGAATGCATTTCCACTAAATGGTGGTGGAGAATGTGGGCAAGGTTTCCACTGTGAGAGCAATGCCCAGCAGACATTGGTGGCATTGGCACTCTGGTGAGCTTAAACAGGAGATAAAGGACCCTGGAAATGAATACCTGCCTCGTAAGTTGCAAGTAATGGAAAATTGCTGACCTATCTGTCCTCATCTCGAGGTCTGTGTGCCACAGAGGTGTATATTTCCTCTGTTCCTCCTTCCTTACCACTATTTGTGCAAATTATAACACTTTTAAAAAAAGGTTTCTATGGGTTGATTCAAATATGTGAATTGCTAGAAAGAAATCAGGTTATTCTCCCCTTCAAGGGATTCTAAGTGGTGTCTGGACCACCTCCCAGGATCAGTGCTTACCTGAACACTTGATGCCTGCTGTTACATCTCTTTTTTCAAGAGAGAGCTGTGCTCCTCAGGGCAGGGACTGGGTACTCTCCTGTGCTGCATCAAGCACTTAAATGATGCTTAACAAGAACTAATAAGAAAAACGACGGTTTGGATGTGCACACATGGGGGACAGCAGGAGAGGTCTGTGGTGAGGCTGAACTCAATTTCTTTATTATTAGATATTATACATGCACAATAAGCAGCCTTGGTGTGATTATTCCATACCTATTTCTTTCCAAAGAACTAAATCACCCCTTGGAGAGCAATAGGAAGATAATGTTTTCACACCATTAGTCAGATGCTAAAATACCAACGCAGTTTTTCTTTTCCCTGGTAACATAAAACTAGAAACAACAATTAAGCCTAAAGGTAATACCTCACATGCTGCCCAAGGAGGTTTTTTTTTCAGGTTTGAGAACTTTGCTGTAGTTGAAAGCTGCAGCCACTGTGTGTTTGTTTCCAGAAAGTCCTGATTCTTCAAAGGAATCTAGTTATGGTTGGACTCTTCACAGGGATTCCCTGTAGAGCCTTTTCTGAGAGTTTCCAGCAAGGACCAGAAACCTTCAGGCTTGCTTGGGGGAAGATGGGGAGAAAATTGATGCAACTTCTTCCAAGAAACTCCACATTTATGAGAAGTCTATCCTGCTGCGAGCTCTTGAGCATCCCCTTGACTCCAGTTTATCCCACTGGCCCCAGGCCACCTTTCCTGAGCGGGGGTCGAGTTGCTTTGGCAGGGCTGCCCTAAAGAGCTCACCCCCCCCGGGCCCCTCTGCCAACTGCAGCACCAAGGGACAGCGACTTTTTGTACAAGTAACCCTTGTACCTGGATTTCCTTGGGAGCCTCCAGGAGCTGCTGCTGCTCCTGGGCCTATCCCACAGCCGGTGCCTCCCTGCATTTCATCTCTGTAAACCCACTGCTATGCGGGAAACCAAAAGTTCCCTCATAGTCCCTCAGGGATCCTTATTGACTTTTATGGTCTTTGAAAGACCTCTGCATGGATTTGTAATCATTCTACGTGTACGCCGAGAAACACTAACATAACTGGTAATTAATTTGTTTTAATTGTTTTTATATAATCCCCGCGAGCGACCTCATGTTTTGTTTTGCATCTGTTATGTTTCTGACTCAAATTTTAATGCCTTAATGGGAACAGTGCCAACTGCTGTTACTCTGAGCTATGAGCAATCTCCTGGCACACTTCCAGGCCTTTATTGTGGAACTAACTATACAGCACTGTAATTTAACTAGCAAAATGTGGCAAATCACTATTATTAATAACAATAAATCTATTTCTGCAGGTTGACAGCATTAAAATAACAAATTATTCTGCAAGGGAAGCTGGTAATTTTGGGTGCTTTCCACTGTGATCATTGCAGAAGTATAATATCCATTATTAAGAGCCTTTTGGTGTCTCATGAAGGAGCTGTTTGCACATGACAGTGCATCACGGTACTTACCGTGGGGGAGGATACAGAGGCCTTGACCACGGCTATTTCAGTAATTCATCATTTTAATTTAAATGTTAATGGCAGGATGGGGCAGGTTAGGGGAAATTGCTTGCCTCCCCTGCTTACCATTCCCACTTTTTTAATAACCTTGTCTCATTCAGTTAGTCAAATTTTAAAGCCCAAGAACTTAATTTCTGCTCCTCTCTTCCCTCCTCTCTCTCCTGCTCTCTCCATTCTTGACTCCACAGTGCCCTGCAGTCCCCCAAGGTTTAGCTGAATGCATGGTTTGGGCAAGGTTTCCACTGTGAGAGCAATGCCCAGCAGACATTGGTGGGATAGGCACTCTGGTGAGCTTAAACAGGAGATAAAGGACCCTGGAAATGAATACCTGCCTCGTAAGTTGCAGGCACTGAAGTGTCCTTGTAGAGTCTGTTTGCAAAGTTACTCTTTGTCCAAGAATTTGTAACACACCCAGGGGTTTTATTCACTTTCTGGTTGTTATTTCAGGGCAGTTTTTATCCAAACCCATGGCACGTAATGGGGAAGTTGCTACTGGCCGCTGGCTCAGCCCCTTGGCTCATCTGAAGAAAGCTTCCACGTGTCATTAGTGAGGAGGGAATGGGAGACAGGAGTGCCTGTTGCTGCTTTCTGCCAGCTGATGAGCGTTCCCGTGCTCTGCGAGCTCTCCCAGCCTAAGCAGGCAGGTGTCCACAGGGGCTGGAGTGGAACTGTGCTGGAGACCTGCCCAGTATCTTCTGCAGTCTGTCACCCACTGCCAGCTACTCTCTAGGTGATACCAATAAACTCCTCTGCAGGTTCAGCAGGGGTTACTGTTAGTGGGTAGCACGGGTGAGCTGTAACTCACAGCTCTTTAAAATGCAGCCTCAGGTAGGGCAGCATATGCTCAGAACAGTGTCAAGAAGAAAGGGGGCAAGGGGCAGGGTCAGTAAGAATAAATATGTGATGTGGAGATAACTGGATGCAGAAAAATAGGAAGGGAATAGAAGCAAAAATACATGTAGGGAGTGAAAATAGGAAGACACATGCAAAGTTGGTTGATAGAACTACTGGAAATGTCAGGAGCAGGGAATCAGGGAGGAGACCAGGGTCCAGAATTTGGTCACCAGGTGTTTCCCTCTGCACCAGAGTCCACGAGTGTGGAGCTAGGGTGCTGGAGAGTCTTGGGTGAGCAGGTAGCTGGCCCAGCTTGTGAGGTGGTGTTGGAACAGAGCAGTAGTGAGCGTGAAGAAGGAGCTGAGACACCTGAAAACTGCTCCTTGGTGCAGCTGCAGAAGCCTCCATGGGGTGGTTTGCAGTGACCTGCCGCGTTCCTGCTTAACTCCCGGCATGTGAAAGAAGTGGCTTAGAGCTGCTGCAGCAGGGGGTTGTTGCAGTGTTTTGGTCAGTGTTTTTCCTTATTTTTCTAGTTGCAGTTTTTCAGGGGGAATGAGGAAGTGGGGAGATTGGCAGTCTGACTCTTTATGCTTGTTAAAGGTGGAGGGGATTAATTTCCTCACCCAGCTGGCCTGCAGCAGGATGGAGCCTGCCTGCTTCTCCACAGAAACCCACGTCTGTGTTTGGATGTCTGTGTTTGGATATCTGTCTGGATGGTGGCTGAAGGCTCCCTTTGCAGGCTCCTCGCGGTCGCTCCAAGTGCTCAGTCCGTTTTCTCAGAGATTAAAGTCTCTCCTGGTATCTGAGTGGGCTGTGCAGGGTTTAATCTGCAGCCAGGGCACCCCGCCGTGCCATACGGAGCTGTCTGCAGAGGGGCAGCCCCCTGAGAGCACCGAGGGTCCAACAGGGCTCCGAGCTGTAACCCAGCCTAAGCTGCCGAGCAGACTGTGGTAATTCAAGGTTAGCAACTTTGGCAGCAGCTGCTGCTCTCCCAGGCAGCTCCAAGGGTGGCAGTAGCAATGGGTTTATGAAGGGGGTCGTGGTCCCCCATTCTGTTTAAAAAAAAAAATTAAATCCTAATTTATTCTCCGCTATTTTTGTTCTTTGCATCCCACCCTTTGCTTTCAGCCAAAGATCCTGTGGCACTTGACCAAGAAGAGGAAGGCACTTGACCTTTCTGAGTGTTTTCGTCCTGTTGATTTGCAAGGCAGCCAAATTCTTGGTCCAGTGTGGTGGGCAGTGCTGACATCCCCAAGCCTTGCTCCACCATTGGAGCAAATTTTCTGTGAGGGTTTTTAAACTTGTTCGCTTTAGTTTCCATTGCAAGTGATCAGAACAAAAAACCACTGAAATTTGTCCTTTTTAACTTTGTTAGAAACTGCTCTGAGAGTGCAGGACATGGTCATAAACAGACACAGAGCACAAATGTGCAGTGGTGAGAAATGAACCACTGATCTGCGCTTGTCTGGGAGTAGTTGCTGTGGGTTGAAGCAGCTTAGTTGAAAGTGGAGGGGTGAGATAGCAATCGAAGTGATTAAAGGCTGGACTCTTTCATCTGTAGATGCTTGAATAACTTTCCATTACTTTAAATTGGGTTGCAAATGAACATCCCCTTTGATCTATAATGGGACTTTCCAATCAGTGAGGCCTGAGCTCAAAACATTAAAAGCAGTTTACATTGATGAGAGCAGTAGGAAAGATCTGAACCCTGAAGAACAACCTGCTCCACCCCTGCTGGAGATAAAAGAAAAGTGGAGGTGGTTCTTTGGGAGGCAGGAGGGTCAGAAGGAGTGACCTGGACTGCCCAAGGGCACAGACACCGCTATGGTCATTCGAGCTCTGAATGACCCTCATTCCAGGTTTAAATCGCTAGTGGGAGGGTCTTAGCCAGTCTCCTAATTTGAATGATGAGAGTATTTTGGTCGGATAGAATGACTGTTTTGTGGGTGGGGTCGGAACAGTGGGTGGGTGTTTACTGCTCCTGTTTTCATTAGGGAACTACTCGTGCAGAACCAAAACAGGAAAAAAAATTAACCTATTTCTGCAGATACTGACATTCTATTGGCTTTATTTAAAAACATCCGAGTACCTAAATAGTGTGGTTTACTTTATTGGTTGGTTAATATCTAGGTGATATTCCTTATCAGGTTTGACAGGTCAGCTTCTTGGCCTGAGTTACTTAAAAGCATCTCTTTATTGCTGCGTTCCCAGCTTTTGTTGGTCTGTCTCACAGCCGGGGTGTTATCTAGCGTATGGAATTTGATTTATTTCTGTGCTGGCAGGTCCAGAAGAATCCGTGTAAGGAAAACAAACTGCATGTTCCCTTCACGGGAGATCTTGGCTGCTATTTCTCTACCCACTGAAAGCTTTATCACTCAGCCTTGTTATTACCATACTAAACGGAACACTTCAGAGCTTAGCGGCTTAACAAGATAAAAACATGCTTTGTGGTTAATGTGGTTACTGCAGGCATGCACCGGGGCCGGGAGGGGAGCTGCTCCCTTCCTGCTGGGGCAGCTGCGCAGCGCCGGGAAATGCCTGCCCTGATAAAGCCTGTGAAAGCCGGCAATTCGAGACTGATAGCGCAGCCTTATCAGGCCAGCGTGCTGCGGGCTGACCCACGGGACAGCGAAGGAGCCCTTCCTCCGCCGCCACCCGGCTGCGTCACTTGTATCCAAACCAGATCTGGGGCTGTTTCTGCAATTCTTTCTCTCGTCAGTGCTGCTGGGTGCAGGGGTGTGTTCCAGTTCACAGGGACGCCCTGGGATTCCCCTCCTGATACCAAGTCTTGAAAATAATCCAAAAGGCCTTTTTCCCCCTCTGAGTAGTGGTCGTCTTGTGTTGTCTGAAATGTGCAAATTTTGGGAACCCCATTCTGTTTAATGCTTTGGGGCAAGTTGCGACTTTGGGTACAAGGTGAAGGGAGATGTCTGGGTTCCCTATTGCTGGAACTTCACAAGTACTTAATTTGTGCTATTTCCTCTTCCCAGAGATCCAGTTTTACTTCTCAGGGTAACATCAAAACACACACATTCTCCTGAAATACTTCTGAACTAAATTTGCCAGTGTAACTCTAAGAACTTTTTAATGTAGCTTCCAGTGTATCTTGGTTTTATTTAAAGCATAAGAAGACAATAATTAGACAAATCTGCTGATGATGCCCAAAGTCAGTTTTCTAGCTTAAACCTAGAAAGCAGGGCACCCTACGTTTTGTCTCTTCTGGTGCTGTTTGATCCAGTATTCAGGAGGAATCTGATTGTTTCTTACAAGAGCACAGTCAGTCCTTCTTTCTCCTTGCCAAAACTTCCTGGACCTGGGCCCCTCATGAGATCTTTTTCAACCTTCCTTGTCTTTTCATTGTTGTTGCTGTTAATTTTCCACTTTTATTGCCTCCTTTCTCATCCCTACACTTTGTTCTCTCTTTTTTTGTGCTGAAGGATGAGCTGTCCTCCCACAGTGCAAACAAATTTACTATGCTGAGGCTCTTTGCTTAGACAAGGACCCATTTTTAACCAAATGTTTTGTAAGCAAAAAGAGTATTCATTTTCCAGGACACTGCTAACAAGGACATTTTTGTGGTTGTCATTGCTTAGTGACTTTATATCAACTGGCATTGCTGTGAGCCCAGAGAGAGTCCAGACTGCTCATAGACTGCACAGCATTGCTGCTCTGCTCCTGCCACCCCTTCTCAACCTGGATACAGGATAAGCAAAAATCCTGAGCATGAGGAGGGGAGGGGTGGTGACAAATTGTGTCACGTTGTGTAATCACCTCATTTCATGTGGATAAACCAACACCTTCCCTTACCAGCCCTTGTTTCGAACACTGCTGCTCCTGCTGACAGCGGCAGTGAGTTAGATATTACACAGAAGAGGTGTTTAAGTGTATGAGTTAGTACTTGGAGCTATAGTTCAGTTTGCTGTGGAACATGTTTTTCATGCACACAGCATGCAATAAAAAAAGCAGTTCAGCAGTTCCAGAGCACAGTTCCATCCCAGTGGTCAGGGTAATCTTGCACTTACCAAATGCTCGGGCTCATTCCTAAAGGTCCCATTGTGGAAGGAGTAATAACCAATTAACAAATATTATTGATGTTTACAGAGAAAGCAGTGTCTGTGCTCTAAGCATCAGGAGCAGGTGTTGCAGGTAGGAGGAAAGGAATATTGATGAGCAACCTCTTGAATCTTCTGCCTTGTGACCTGTCTGGGAGCTTTAACTAAATTTGATTAGTGCAGCCATTAATCATCTGTTAGTGCTTTTGATTACACTCCCTTATATAAACAGTTTATGAAGTGCATTCAGGTGTTTCATTATAGCTCCCATGCAGTGCCATGATCCTCCTGACCCTCTTCTCCTGTGGTGGGGCCTTGGTGGCCTGGCTCGAGCTGTGTGTGATGGCCAGAGGTGCAGCCCAATCCCTTGGGTGGTTACAGCACAGCATCGTCCCATGTGGGAGATCCTTGGAATTATCCTGTGTTACGTGTCAGACTGCCTCTCTGTCCACTCACCTCTGTACAGCTGCTGTGTTTAGAGCTTTGGGGTCCTAAAACCACTGGTACGTTGTGAAGGGAGACATCTGCCTGCATAATCATGAGCCAGTTTGAGAGGGAGCCCCCATTCTCATGCTGGGAGCCCCATAGCACCCGTTCCTTCCTAGGGGTGTAGGTGAGGAAGTGGTGAAGTGCTGGTGTTCCTCAAACCTGCCCATAACCTTTCTCCAGCACTGTCCTGCTCACCCAGAGCTCTGCAGACCTGTTCCGGGCCTGGTGGCATCACACGTGAGGAGCAGGGGTAGTTTGGGGAGGGACATGCTCTGCTCACTGCTTGTGGCTCCAAAATTCACATTGACAGGTAAGTCCTGCCAGGGACGTGCTCACCACATCAACATCTCCAGTTCATGCATTATGCAAATTGTTTGCAGTAGAGAGGTGCTTAAACAGCTAAAAAGATTTGAGTTTTGTGCACAATGTACACTTTGCTTTACCTATACTGATAGCAGTGTAGCATATTTTAATTAAATAAGTATGGAATGCAAATTGTAATACTAGTTGATTTGCAATATTTATGTAAGCCTCACATTTTGTAAGTATTTGAATTTCATATTAATTTTGCTTTGGACACATTTTTCTGTATACTCAGTGAAATTTTTCTCACTGGTTGAGAAAACAGAGCTGGTCTCTGTCTGCATTTAGCTACAGAAAAATTATTTTGGTATCTGTGGAACACCTTGCAGAGCATGTGTGCAGGAGTCAGATGTTATCATCTGCTCACACTGGGTAGCATCCCAGTTCAGCATGCAGGAGGGTGCTCTTTGGCTGGCCTGATACTGCAGGGGCTGAGGTTCAATTATCAAACCTGCACTTGAGACCTTAACTGTGTCCCTTGTGGTGTGCTAAAATTTCCACCTCGAGGTGCAGTCAGCTCATTAGGCTAAGCCAAGTGTGACTGTAAATTCTGTGATTGATCTGAGCCCACCCCAGCTCCCATCTCCTGCCCACTGGAGGAGCACTGCAGGAGCCCCTCAAGGCACCATCTTTCCCCGTGCTTCACTCCCAGCTCACTCAGGGCCTCCAGGAGCTCCTGCAGAGAGCAGTGTGATGCATTCAGGTGACATTGAAGGTCTGGAAGTGCCTGGTGGGGTGTCAAAAGGAGTTTTGAGTCAGAATTTCAGTGTTTAATAAAATAGATTTCTCAGGACAGGATAAAAAAAAAAGGCAGCCAAAAATAATATAGTGAAATAATTGCTATCTCTGGAAGTTTCAATTATCAGTCAAAATATCCTGAAATCAAAACCTTACTGACATTCAGCCTCAATTATATAAAAACCATTGGGGATATGGAATATGTTCATATAAATGAGGTCTCTGATAACTGAGGGAATTTTCAATGTACTTAATGGATGTCAAGAGACTTGACCCTGTTTTGAATACCAAGGAGTTTTGGATAATTGAGGTTTGGATAATCTAGGTTGAACTGTAGAATTTAGCAAATTAAGATAACGTTGAGAATCTGTGTGAGTTAATTTTAGTTCTGACAAATGAAACCAGTTTAACTAGCTCGGAGACTGGAGCCAGCAGACAACATACAGTGTGCCACAAGCTGCAATTATCCCAGGCATCGCATGCAGCCTTGTTAACACTCTCCTGCCCAGCCCCTGGAAGGATCCGTGCGCACAGATGAAGGGTGGTTTAATTTCTCTGGGCTGCGTTTATCACACGCAGTCAGGAGGGCTTTGGGTTGGTACGAGCATGGCTTCTGTGATGAGGATTTGTGTCTGCTTGGAGGTGAGCAGAGCTCAGTGAACGCCAGCAGATCGAGGCATGTGCAGGGGCTGTTGGTGATGGTTTGGCTGATGAGACCCCAGTGCAAGGCAGAGAAGTGCAATCCTCCCAGCAGTGCTGTCTGATGTCCCCAGTGCACACGTGCTCGCCCTCCTCTCCTCTCTTCCCTCCCATTCCTCAACATGCATATTTGAAATTAATATTTTAATGTATTTCTAGGTTTCCAGGAGGGAGGAGGAATAAATTATTAAAAATGAATTACAGTGGTTTAAGGATATAAGAGCTCTAAGGTTTGTGGGGAAACAGACCATCCTGCATTAAATCAGCTGACAGCACTTACCCAGCTCTGATAAGCTGGCAGAAATGTCTTTATCTGCCAGGTCTGAACAGACTCAGTGCCTGGAAGTTTATTTTCTCCTGTCTTGTCATAACAAGAAGCAGTACCTCCCTCTCCTTAACACCTTTGGCTTGAGGACTAGACCCTGGGATATTTCAAGAGAGAACTGCCCGGGGGCAGGAGGGATGTCCATGAAGTGACAGTCCAGGAACTCCTGGGAGCTGTTACCGATTTCTTGCTTGGCTGCAGCTCTTGTGCAAGAGAGCTGACATCAGTAAGAGTTGCCCTCTAAACTTTTTAGCAATCTGGGTCTGAACTGTGCCTTTGACTGTAATATTGAGGTGTTAATTCTTCCTTTACTGGCCGTGGAGGGGAAAACATTAGACAGTGTAGTGTGTAGGGAGTACTTAAATGAGGACTATATGAGAGGCAGTGGAGGAATTTTTGACACTGGCATGTATTAAGTATTTGGCCAGTACATTGTGGATCACAAAACCTCATCTTTCAAAAATATATTCTCATTTTTAATGTGAGCCCCTTTGGCAATAGGAGAGTGGTGACAGTGTGGTAAGCAGTTGTTCTTTGTGAACCTTTCCACTTGTCACAGGCTCCGTGAGTCTGCAGGAGTGTCTATCAGAGAGCACAACTGCTACAAAGCATCACTGAAGGATGCTCTGCAAGTGCTCCGTGTTGGTTTTATCACACTGGCAGCTGGAAACCCCGGATCACCCGGGACTCCACTGTGCTGGGCTGTGTGTAACCCCTACCACCTTAAAAAAAAAAAAAGCTAGAATAAATGAAAGGATTGTCCTCTTTTATAGATGGTAGTGAAAGCCATGGTGCTGTCAACTGACACACATAAGGTTAAACAAGACATGGCAGAGAAAATTAATCTCCCCAGCTCTGGTATACAGTTTTAAACTTGTTACTGTCCTCTCTTGGATCTCAATTTGAAACCAGTTCCATTAGAGTGGATTGAAAATTAGCCAAGAAGGTTAATCCTACACTGAAGAAGCAAAAACCGCTCAGTTATGGAGAGACTGAAAGATAAGACACAGCAAAACTTCAAACAAGTGCTCTAGAGGATACTATCCAGATACCAGAGACTTGTTGGAGAACTGATAGGAGAGCAGCGTGTATCAAAGCACAGAGGGGAAACACCAGGGTAGTTCAGATCAAATGTCAAGGGGCGCTGTTTTAAAGAAGAAAAGTAGAAATAAAAGAAGCTGCATTAATCTGCAGGGGTGTGATAGCTGGGAAGATATTCTCACCCTTACAGCTTTATTAGAGATAGCTTTCCTTGCAGACAACACCAGAAAAGGAGACCAGACAATGTCAGCTCTTTTCTACTGCAAAATTACCATGCAGAGAACCACAGGGAAAATGCCTGAGACCACAAAGTGTAAACAAGCTGAGCCACTGTCAGGCTCAAAAATCAATGTTTTTTTAAAGTGTATGTTAAAACCAACTTTGTTTACTTAATTGCAATAGAACATTGTATTTTCCTTAAGAGAAAATTGAGAAAACCTGGAGGGTGATTCAGTGGTTTGCAATAAATAAACACAAATGTGAAATCGAACACTACCCAAATTACAAAAGCTAAGTACATGAAACACCCCCAGTGCAGACTTGTCACTCAAGTGCCAACTGTCAAGGGTTGGATACTTTTCATAAAGCATAGTTTTAGCCTTTATCTTAATGTCAGTACTTTGTTATGATTGACCTTCTTCTGGCTGGAAGCCCACTTAAACTAAACAATGCTATTCTGTTCTGAAGAGGGTGAATAGAGAAAGCATTGTTACTTGGTAAAATGCCTTTGGACTGAATCCCAGATGGGAAGGAAGTGCTGTAATTACTGTACTCAATACACAGCACTGTGGGGGCACGTAAGGCAACCAGTCTGCAGCAGGCGAGGAGCAATCCTACACCTCTGCTGGCTGGGAGGCTCCACTAACCGAGCAATTTTCATATTACTGTTTTATTTGTTCTGCTTAAGCAAAAAAATCTGCACTTGATCACTGGAAATTAAAAATTCAAACCAGGCTTCCTAAGCAAATAGGAGAAAAAGCTTAAGAGCTTGCTCATCCCCCAGTGCCTGTTTGGCAATGGTGAGCACAGTCAGACTGAGCTGGTTTATGTTCTTCTGTACCTGTAGAAGGTTATCCATATTCTGTTCCAAATCCCACACAATTTTCTTGTGATTACAGCTCCATTAAATATAGTCTGTGCTATGAAATGTGTCTGGTCCCAATGCTAGAATCTCTGCTTTTGAACTTGTCACAAAGTAACGCATAAATGGCGTTTTAACGTGTATTTATCACGATACGCATTTCCCAGAACACTGTTTTTATAAAATAGCACGGGAAGCACATTCATTACAAAGCTTAGCAGTATTGTGATGAGAGACTTCTCTTTTAAGTGGAAAATGAACTCAGTTACACTATTGTCATTCAGTTTTATCTTAAAAGCATCTCAGCAGACAAGTGGGGAAGGTGAATTATTCCAGCTGCTGTATCTGCTACCCATTGTGAGAGATGCTCTTTGCCATGCACAGCTCAGTCTTAATAGAAATGGGCAAAGGAGATGGGAGGAATTACTACTGCTGTTTTACAGAGGGGGAGCACAGACATACAATTGCTCACAGTTGTTTGGGAGGCTTTACATAACCAGGAACTGAATGCAGCCTCCTGAGATGCTTTCCTGCCCAGGGAACACCTAAAACATGCCTTTGCCTTTTCTTATGGGACTTGATTCCATTGAAAAACTAAACCAGGCTTCTCTTTAGCCACATACTTAGGGTTTTTTGCTGCTGGTTTGTAGCAGCCCTCTGATGTCTGACATTGGTGTGCTTGGGGTGGCTGATGGATTGGGCAGTTCTGCTGATCATATGCATTAACATCTACCTTATGTTAGCACCGGGGTCTAGCCATCCTTTGAAAAAATGTAAAAGGTGGTTTGTAACCCTCACCTGTCCCTGGAATCAGGTGCATACCCTGGCTCTGTAAGTTATTCACACCCTTCTGGTTGGAAATGTGCAGCAAAAGCTGGAGGGGCTTTGCCCCATTTTTATGCCAAGTACAGCTTGAATGGGTTAATTGCAAAGAGCATGGTGACCCAGCTGAAAAGAGCTTTCCAACCAAAATACTTTTGACTGCAAAAAGTGTTGAGATCTAGTGAATACCTATAGCCCTTCCTAGGAAAAAATACAGAGTGGTCACATCCCAGCTCAGGAGAAAGGTACTCTGCCATGTGTGACATCTTCTGTCCTTTCTTACGCTGAATCCTTTGGCCTTTGCAGAGGAAAATCATAAGTTCCTCATAAAAAAAAAAAATCTCCCTGATTCCCATTTGTTTTTCATGCAACTTTATCCTCTAGAAGTAAAGTGGAAAAACGGAAAATACCATGTTTTGAATGGACAGTTTGTTTCAATGTGAAAGAGGCAACTCCAGCAGTTTTCTGGATCCCTGATGTGTTTTTGAATGGCATCCAAAGTTTGGGTCAGGATAGACAGGAAGCCAGATGGGGACGTTTCTGTATTTTCTGAGTCAAATTGCTTCCCATGCTATAAGGAGTTTGAGTCTCCGGAGAACCCAGCTGTGATGGAGTCGGAGCTTTTAATTCCTGTGCTGCTGACAGATCTCCCAGGCGCTGTGATGAAGACGAGCTCTTGCCTGGAGGAGCAGGCAGCGCTGTCCCGCGTGTTTGGATGGGAGTTCACTCCTGCAAAACTTGTGTGAAGACAAATGTGTGGTCCAGCAGGAGTGCAGGGTTTGGTGCCATGTGCAGAGAGATGTATGTTTTCATGCATATGGTGATTATTTGAGGCAATCACTGGCTTAGTGCTTAGCTTTCCTTGGGGACCATTTTTTCATGATATCTGGTATTTTCCAAAGGCCCCTGCACTTAGACAGAGGGGCTGGAAGTCAGCCACGGTGATCAAAATGAAATGGAAAAAGATGCAGGTTTTTCAGATTTATTTTTTTAAGGATATTTATTTAAGCGTAGCAGTCTCACAGAGGTCATCACTGATGTGCACAGAGGCATTTTAGCAGGGAAGCATTCTACCAGCATGGCTGTGTTTTATTGCTGGTGGGATTATTATTAGATTAGGGAGAAGATTGCAGCTGTGGGAGGGGTGAGTTCGGTGGGATCTGGTATTTGGATAGATCTGAAGGGGACAACTCACTGCTTGAATTGCTGCTGGTAATGAAATTGCTCTTGACAAGTCAGAGGGAGCTGCTGGCCTCCTGTGTGCTGAGGTATCTGCAGTGCTCGGGTTGCTCCTGGAGGAAGATGAGGAAAATCCAAAATGCTGAGGCTGCAGGTGGGTTAAACTCGAGCAGCAAAGTGCAGAAAGGATGCTCCTGACAGCAACGCTGGGGGCGTTCAACACTACACTGGCAAATCCTGTCAGCCAAAACGAAGATGAAATTCATTGAAAACACTACAGAGAGTGAGGATTTGGTGTATTTTATGCCTGTCCTTTGCATTTGCATGGTGAGTGGCCTGCTGCCAGCTCTGCTCCCACCAGGTCCTGCTTCCCCTGGGCCAGCCCAGCACGGGCAGTTCCCTGTGGCTGCTGGCTTTGTGGGCTTTGGTGAGCACTGCTGGACTGGGCAGGAGTCCCCAGGTGGGGCTGCTGTGGGGGAGAGGAGCAGCCAAGGACTCTCCCTCCTTCAGGTGCTGAGGGTTCTGGCAAAAATGGTCAGAATTCTGAAGGCTGAGAGCACCAATTCAGTGAAGACTTTGCAGAGCTTTGGAACACCTCCTCCTGCTCCCTGACTGTGACTTGTGAGGGGTTTGAGCTCTCAAGGCAGGGTGGATCCTCAGAGAAACAGGCTAACTCTGCCCCATCCCTGAGCCAGTGCTGGACCTATGGGCAGCAGATTTCCAGGTGCTTTCTTGGAGGGAAAGCCAGACAAGCTCTGGGTGACCTGCTCCAGCCCAGGATTTGCCATACATATTCTGGGGGGAAACATGCTGCATTTTGGGCAAGAAGCTGAAGGGTTGGGTCCAACAACTTGTAAAATATTCTATCTCTTGCTAACAGATTTTCATGCAAAAAAAAAGATGAGGTTTTAATTACTGCCCCTTCTTTCCATACTGGCCCCTTACAAGCAGCTAACTCCTTTCAAATGGAGAACATTGCAGTGTGAGTATTTTTCTTCCTTCTCTTTTTTCCCCCCTAACCTACTTTAACTAATTTTCAGGATGCTGGCAATTGACATGCATTATTTATACTGCTGCAAACCTTGTATTTGGGATGAGAAATCCTACTGTCAGGCTTCCTGCTTCTAATAAGCATTCCTTTCACTGCATTATCTCCTCGCACAGCCCAGGGCTGCTCTTGCCAGGGACCCAGCTGGTGTTACTCGATGACTTTGTGGCGTGGGGAGCCTGCCTGGTGTAGCGGATCTGCTGGCTCGTGTGCTGCTCATCAGCGCAGAGACACAGGCTCCTGCTCCAGCAGAGGGAGGGGGATGAGGCAGAGGCAGAAACCACCGAGGGATTGAGTGACAGAAGTCCTGATTTTCCGTGACCCGCTGTCTTGTGTTGCGACTCGAACCTGTGCAATCTGAATTTAAAATGCTTCCATCTTCCTCCCCTGCCACCCAGTGTGGATGAAAACAGAAGGTGAAACAGGAGGACAGCCAGTGCAGCCCCCTGGAACAAAATGCTTTGAGGTTCTCAAATCTGTCTCTGTCACACTGGATCAGTTGCCAGGGCCTGTGCCGCCACCTCTTTTTGTTCATTTGAAAGATAACTCATTCCTTAACAGCTGAAATGGCTTCTGACAAACCTCCCCTTTGAAAATTGTGCTCAAGGACACTGCTCTTCCACTGTTTGCACAGTCAAAATATTCTGGGGAGGATTTCTTCCCCCCTCTCTTTTATCTGAGGCAGCATAATAAAATACCTTAGATAAACAAATTTATTCTTGGAGGGATGTTTATTAGGCGCTGGCAATCCCTATGATAAATAATTTCTCTGGGAGGAAAAAAAAACCTAAATAGAAAGTAGGCCAAGGAAATGATGTGAGTGCAGGGGATAAGGCAGGGAGTGGAGGATGCAGAGGCTCCTGTCGGCTCTGGGGGTCTCAGATGCTCCCGCAGTGCCATCTGCAGGGAAGCCCATGGAGAGGGGGCACAGGGGCCTGAGGCAGGGGTGAGACTCCCATATTTGTGTGCTCTTTTTTCTGAGGATTTGGGAAAAGCAGAGACAGCGTGGGGCACCAAATCCCACCATGGGAGAGATTTTACAGACACCTGGTAGAGGGTCACACAGAGCTTGGGCTGTACATCGCCAGCTGGGAGAGCGGTGCAAGAAACCATGCAGGAATGTGTGAGAATTGCTGATCTTTTAGTGCAGAAACCAGAGGCAGGTTCCAAGGTGGGATGGGTGGGGGGAAACGGTTCATGTCAGTTTGAAACAGGTATTTTTTGTTTCCAGTTTTTTCAGTGAAATTTAAACCACAAAACTTCCTTTTCAGGTCAACCTGAAATGTCAATTAGGTCAAAACTGAAGCAGTCTGTTTTGATTTGGGGTTATTTATCTCCTGCTTGTCCTCTTAATTTAGGTGACTTTTAGTGTGAGGGAAAAAAACCACTTCAAACTGAGAAACCAAAAAAGTTTCTTTTTGAAAATATTATCACAGAATCAAGGAATATTCTGAGTTGGAGGGGACCCGCAATGATCACTGAGTCCAACTCTTCAGTGAACAGCCCATACGAACCCATGACCTTGGCATTATCAGCCCCATGCTTTAACCAGCTGAGCATCAGGGATACATTTCATCCTTCCCAAAATGAGGCCTTTGATTTTAACACTCTAGTCCTGAAATGCAGTGTCTTGAACTCTTTTTCTAGATTTCCTTCCCAGGAGCAAGCTCACAGCCCCTCACCCTCTTTGCTAACAGCAACAACCGTCCCCCAAGTTCATCTGCCACTCAGTTCCATCTCTTTACAAATCAGTTTCTCAGCAATTTGGTGTCAAACCTCTCTTTGCTTGAATGAATACAACATTTTACTGCTAAAGAAGTGAGTTACAAAGTGAAATATTGCAGATAATGTGAAGAAGTGTGTGGCAGTCCCCCTGAGACTTGGTCCTTCATTGTGCCTTCCCACAGCCCCTCCTTCCCCAAGAGCTGTCGACACCGGTTCCTCAGTGAGTTGATGTGCAATAAAAACCAGCTCTCATGTGCCAGGGCTGCACGAGGATGCGATGCTCTGATTGTGGGAGGAAACTGGGTGTATTATTTCTTCTCTGAGAGGCGACTCTGCTAAATGATACGTGCTGCACAGCAGAGGTCAGCTCTGGCCACCGAACGCAGCTGGGCTCCAGGGAATGCGAGAGGTGAAGAAGGTCCTTTCAGTTTTACTGTTAATGACTGATCTGGAGGTTTCTGTATAGTCTGTGGTTAGAGAGAGCTCCAAGCAGGTATTTTGGCACAGAAGAGATGGGTTAGATTTGATACAGAAGCTGTGAACTCCAAAAAGATTTAGATGAGCAGAAGCAGGGCAGCACTAGGTCATGGTTTCTCTGTGCATTTTGGGATTTCCAGAGAGGCTGATGGGATACCAAAATCACACTGACTCTGGTTAAAGCTATGTCTAAGCTTAAAGTACAAAAGAGAAGCGGCTTTGGCCAGAGGGAAAATTTAACTTTTCAAGAAAAAAAGATCAAGTTAGAATGCATGTAACTGAGCAAAACAGGAACACGGACTGACTTTTTGTGAGTGGATTTCAAATGCAGAGCAATTTGCCTTATGCAAACGTTACCTGGGGTTTCCTGTGGGTCAGGCTGGCACAGGTCTCCAGTGAAGGTGCAGTAGCAGCTCCTGCTGGTGAGCAGGCACCAGCTCAGGAGGCAGCTCGGGATGCTGAAACGCTGCTGGTGATGGCAGCACTTTTGGAAGAAGGTTTTCTGCCTCCATGTGTATGAGGAGCAGTGGGAGGCTGTTATTGCTGCTGAGAGATTTCAGGCAATCTTAGCTCTGGGAGTGTTTTGAACCTTCAGGTATTGAGGTGGAGAGGGAAAGGAGAGAATCAGAAATGGAAGGAGATTAATTCTTGAAGCCTGTCTGCATTTTTTTACATAAATTCTGCTCTGCATCCAGACGTGTAAGGCACAGGCTACAAAAATCCCTGCTTCTGCTGTAGGCAGAGCAGAGGATAAATATATATGGATGAATAAACAAGGCAAGTAATCCAATCTCATTGCTAGTATTCAGTTCCTGCACTGTTGCTCTAGGCAACCAGCTTGAGTGGGGATATTGTCTATAACCTTAAAAACTGATTATAGGCTACTTCACTGCCTCATACGGTCTTAAAGAGGATTAGAAGAGAGTGTAAAGCTGGCTTAGGCACTATGTTAACAAAGCCTCAAAGGCATCTGCAGATTTCCTTGTTCATGAAGTGATTAACTTATTTAGTAACTGTGAAAAAATGTGCACATTCGGGGAGCCAGGCTGGCAATAATTAAGAGATGTAACTGTGCCGCCGTGAGCCGCGCTCGGGCTGACAACTGTGTCTGTTTCACACCAGCACATCCGGCTGCCTTTCGGAGCCGTGGGGCTGCTCTGGGGTCAGGCTTGGACAGGTTTCCCCTGTGGTTTTTCAGCCGGAGGGGAAGGAATGTACACGGTGGGGAGGAAGAAGGCCCTGCTTGCGCCTTTCACGGCTCTGCAGGGCTGTCCTGTGTCCTGACAGGCTGTGTTTGGGTTCTGCCTGGCACCACAGCCAGTGCTGAGGCCTTGGTGACCTGTGCCCACGGGAGGAAGCACACACCAGCACTTTGCTTCCTCCCTCAGCCGCTTTAAAACTAAAGGATAAAAACGACACCCTTATCCCAGGCTGAAGCGTGCTGGTTGGGGCAAACACCAAGCAGCCACAGCCAGGGTGTCAGGTGATGGTAAGTGCGAGGTGAAGCCACTCCTGGTTTTGCTTCTTCACAGTTTGACAGCAGATGCTTTTCTTTGATGATAATAAAGCCAGCAAGCCTAGCAGAGAGGGCTGTGATGGGGCCCCCATCTCAGAGGATGCCCGACAGGATCCCTCACCAGGGTTGGGTGTCACAAGTGTCGAGCACCCTGTCTCTGACAAATGAAGCTTTTTAAACCTGAGAACATGCAAAATGGTTTGGTACAGGGGGCTAGCTTGGCTTGTATCCATCCTGAAAGTAGAACAAGTAAAAGTGGCTTGAAATAATGACAAAACCAAGCCTTTGATTTCAGTGTGTTCTCCCTTTTTGAAAATCCTCAGACACCACAGAGATGAATGAGAGATCTTGAAAGCACAGATAAGCATCATCACCAGTGTGTGGTGGGTCTGATATGGATACTTCATTTTTTCAGACCTGATCTGGATGTGCTGGAAGAGCTCTTCTATTGATGCACACCTCACATTTCACTTAATGCTTCTAATTGTCATTTTTCCCCCCAGATCAATGTGTTGTTGTTTATGAGATGATTTCATAAATTCATACAGAATCCATGATAATCTGGATTAATAATGGAAGAAAAATGAGGAGATAAAAGTATACCCTGTGTCTTTATAACACACCGTGGTTAAAACTCAAGCTCCTTACCATCCCAAGATAACATGTGTGTAAAGTGACAGGGGGATGAGAATTATGCCTTCAGAAGGGAAAGCAGACACTCTGAAGGAGTATCATAAGAACAGTTTCAAATCAGGAATAATTTAAATATGGGAAGATCCAAGAGGCCTATTAATAGTCCACCAGCTTTCTGCTAGTGGATGGAGATATGTTTTGATCTTGGAAGAGTGGAAAGGCATTTTGTGTCTTCCATCTCTGCTCTTGTTTTCCTGTCATTGCTTCAGCCCCAGATAATGGATAGGATTTTCAAAGTCACACAGCCTTGACCTGTTTGCTTTGTCACCAAACTCATCTTAAAAGCTGAAAATTCTGCCTGCCTTTCTATTTCTGGCTTTCCCAGGAGAGGGGATTTCATGAGAGTGAATGGAAAGAACTATCGGTTTAAGGAAAACAATTACAGACCTGTGTGTGCTTCCCCACTTAGCTTCTCCCAGGAAAATAGGTGCTTTCAAATGCTGCTCTCATGTTAACAGCTCTTCTGAATCTGTCACTGTAGCTACCTGTGTTTCATTCAGCACCTTAGGAAGAGACCAAAATAGCATCTCATGGATGGAGAATCTCCATTTTAACCTCTACAAGTGTCAATTGTTCTAATGTATATGCAGCACTTGGCATCAGGGCTTACTTACTGTTATTGACAGCATCCCTTGCTACACTTGAAAATTCATTCTTAATACATGTTGGCTGGAAAACACCTGAAGTACTTAGTTGTTCCAGTCCTATTTGCTTTTTTCCCCTTCTCTCCTCTTCCTTGAACCACTGTGCATTAACAGTTTTCCGATAATGATGTAATTTTACCCACTTTCCATCTGACCAGAAATACTGAATGTGTTTAGTGGCTCCCAGGGTATGGCACGAACTCATCTGGGTTCGTTGATCTTCATGTTTAAAAACCTTGTGGCAGGCACAGCGTCAAATTTTTCTATCTTGTTTCACAGGAGCTGTATTTATGTGCAGCAAAGACCAGTCTGCTCCTTTCACACGTGTCTGGACAATGTCAAAAGGCAGTTTCTATATTAATTTGGTCTAAGAGGTGATGAGGCCAAGAGAGATTTCATATCTCATGATCTGCTTGTGTAGGTCATGTCTCTTGAGTTAATTTGGTTAGGACGCTGCTGGCAGTGTGTCCTGGCATGGGAGTTGGTGGGAGGAATGCTCACATCAGGTAAAGGCCTCCCCATGTTGCCTGAGGAAGTGGCTTCACACAGAATCTCTGGATTTGCGTTGCTGTGCTGCTCAGCAGAGTGAGAAAGCTGCCAGTGGCCCTCATGTGTTTCATTATGAGGGTCCTGGAATAACACTTTAGGCCTGGTTCAAAGCCACATTTTTAATGAATGAGTAATCTTCTCTCTTCCTTGCTTTCTGAACTGTTAGCTCCTCAACACATGATGAGAAGAGGCAGGGAAGTTACTTCTCTTCCAGCTGGAGGGCTGACCAGTGGATCCAGAGGAGCAGATTGAATATGTCACCAGCCACTTGAGCAGGGAGAGAGACCCTGCTCCTTCCCTTTGAGAAAAACAGATGTGCTCCCTCCACCTGCAAGGAGAACACCACTGTGAATCACTTCATCCCGTGCTCCTCCTGAGGGTCATTTACGCTGAGTTTTGAAGCCATTCCATGGCTGAAACTCAACCAACCATCCATGCTCTCCTTTGGCTGTGGATGGAGCAGTGGGGGAATGGGATAGCCTCCAAAACAAACCCATTCCCGTGGTCCAGCCAGGCTGCAGCAGCTGTGGCGGGACAGGGGGAGTGTTAAACCCAGCGAGCTGGGGTTTGATGGAGCACTGTCAGCTCCTCTCTGGGGATGAGCTGGTGCTCCTCGGGTACAGCCATCGATCCAGGTGTGGCACAGCAGGTGGGAAATGCTTCCTTTGCTGCTGTGCAAAATCGCTCTTATGAAACTCACTCAGAGTGAATTCCAGCACTTTCCTTTGAATGTTCCTCGGGAAAAAGCTGCAGCAGGAATATTTAGGTGGTGTATTCTCTGTTAGCCATATTTTCACCTCGTGTGCATGCTCTGCCTATTTGGTATTGCTGGAAATCTCTGTATTAGCTCACTTGTTAGCTGTGGCAGCTCCCCGAGGAAGTTATTTCAGTAGCTGGGGTATGCTTTGTGGCTGTGTTCAGTAACACTGAGGCTCAGGCTCTTCAGGCCGGGAGAGTTGCCCATGCTCTGCGAGCAGGTAGAAAAATCTACTTTTATACCCCAAGTGTGTAGGGAAAGAGGTCTGGATTTTTTCCATCTGTAACAGGCTTTTCATGTGTCATTGGGCAAGTCATTCAATCTCCCTTTACAACATTTCTCTGCTCTGCAGTGTCTGTTACAATCTTTATCTGTTTTTGTCAGATAAGAACGTTTCTTTAGGACAGGGCATTTCTTCCTATGTTTATGTGTAGTCGTGTCATAATTAGAGTCTCTGGGTATTGCCTTAATTCCCACTATAACATCACCAAATTATACTTGAATAAATTACACATCATGGATATTAAATGCTCAGCTCAGTTTCAGTGCAAAATAAAAAGCTCAAATGATGGTAACTTAAACTGGCAATAAAATAGCCAGCATTATGTCTGTAAATACTTAATTTGCAAATGTTTAGAGAATTAGGCACCTGCTATAAATCTTTATTGTGGGCTTTGCACCCTGTTGGCAATCGGTGAGCTATATCTCACTTCATTATGCATGAATGTGTAATTTTCCAAAAGCATAAACGTGGCCTCCAAGGGCAGGCACATTAATAGCGATCGAATGAACCAATTTGTTTCCTCCCCAACGTGTTTATCTCCCAGCTCTTGGTTGCGAGTGCCATTGGAAAGGTTAATGGCTCACAGCTCCCTGGCAAATGATGCACTGGTTTAACCTCTGCCAGGGCTGGATTTTTCACTGTCTTCAGCCCTCAGCGTGTTGAAAGTTAACAGCTGCACCCCGTGTGCTGGCTGGGATGGAAGAGGGACTTCTTTAAATTATTGCACGTGTCCAGGATTAAGTGGGTTCCTGACAGTGGTGGGACAGTGAGGGGACAGTGAGGGGACAGTGAAGGGAAAGTGGTGGGACAGTGGTGGCATAGTGAGGGGATAGTGAGGGGACACTGGGGGGACAGTGGTGAGACAGTGGTGGGATAGTGAGGGGACAGTGGGGCGAGTGTGGTGGGACAGGGAGGGGACAGTGAGGGGACACTGAGTGGACAGTGGGGGGATAGTGATGGGACATTCATATAATTCACTGTCCCCTCACTATCCCCTCACTCTCCCTAGTGAGGGGTCAGTGGTGGGACAGTGAGGGGATAGTGAGGGGACAGTGAATTGTATGAATTTTGCTCAATTCAGATGAAAAGTCAAATGAAATGTGCTTTTATCTTCCTGTGAAGAGGTCTCAGGCCTAAGCTCTACTGAATTTTGTTTTCAGCCTGTCCAGAAAGGAAGATATTTCTTTAGGTGCTTAAATACAACTGAAAGTGTGGCATTTTCAAGGCAACCTGAGTGAATTAGGGGCAGAGCCATGCTCAAGGATAATGCACCTCCTCGGGCACTCATTTAAAAACTACAGCCCAATTAGAAATGCTCCAATTATTGCTATTATTTGCTACTTAAAAGCTGTCATTGGAGGCTCAGGACAGCTTTGTGCTGGATGCTATGAATACATAGAAGAAGAAAAAAAATAACCTGGAGGTGCTTAAAATCTCTGCCTGAGATACAATGAATAGATGCAACTGGCTGGGAGGCTAGAGGTGGTGGGAAATAGCTGTGGAGCATTTCATCAAGTCTGAAAAGAATCCACTGTTGTCTAAATCTGGACTCTGAGCCCTTACATGAAGTAGCATTAAGCAGGCAGGAATGGCTGTCTTTGAGAAGGGATATTTATTTCCAAGCTCGAGTAATAATTACCATGGTGAAGTCAATGAGTTTAAAAGGAAATAATTAGGCCACAATTACAGGGGTGGGGTGAAAAGCCAAACCACGAAAGCTCCCTCTTCCTCCACTGACCTCTCCCTTTCTTTCGCTGGCGTCCAATTGCCTGGTTACCGTGGAATTCCAATGAAAATTTAAGTGTATCTAAATGTAGCCTTGCCCCTGGGAGAGGGAGTGGATCTGTCATCAGGGATCTGTCAGAGTCAATAACATTTCCCCTGCAGCCCCGAGCCGTGCCTCAAGATCTAACATTTCTGTCTGAATTATCAGCTAATGCTCTGACAAATTGCCTGTGATTCTCTTTTTTTCTCCCTGAGTGGATGTGCCTGGTCTGCAGATTAGGTAAACACGGCCGGGCTCTGGTGTGCAGCAGCGGCTGATGATTTCCAGCCAGACCTTTCTGTGAGGCCAGGGAGCGGGCGGGTGGCAGGGCTGGACACGGCTCCGGGGCTCTCACAGCCACCAACCTGGCCTGGGAGATACCCGCTCACCCTGCCGGCGAGAAATGATGGAGGTGGAAGGTCAGGACCTGACAGAGACTTCGAGAAGCAGGGCTGCGAGGGAGGCTTTGCTGTAGCAAAGTTGTAGCATAAACTGTGTTGCTAAAATGGGCGGCGTTGGTGGAATTTTTTTTCTGGCAGAAGGAAACAGCTACTGGTGGCTTAGTCCTTAGGCACTGAGGTCATCAAAACTGCCATGTGTGTGATTTGCACTTGTAAAATGAAATCATCTTTGAGAGGAAAAGTTATGGAAAATGCCCCAGAGAGGCACCCATGGAGTTTGTTGCTCTGGCCACAAGATTCCAACACCTCTTGGACGAAGGAAACCATCACCATCGCCTGCCTCTGCTCCGACTGCGTGAGATCCAAGTGTCTGCATGTGCCTGCTGGAGAAGTGATTTTCCTTGGAGCATGAGCTGGTTTTTAAGCACTGTTGGTGCAGTGGCAGCCTGAAATACTGATGATGAAATAAGATACTGAGTGAGGGAGAGGCAGGAGAAATTCTCATCTGAGCTGCCATCGTCAGGATTTACGTTTGCTGTTGCAAGTCCCTTCTCTGTAAGTCGGTGGATACACATTCCCTCCCTGGCCTTTTCCCGATTCCTCTGTTCATATGCAAACTCCAGACACCATAAACACCCTTTTCTCCTGCCTGGGGCAGCCACCCAGCCCCTCTGCAAAGGGCTTTCCAGTGCATTTCAAATTCCCGCTGCAAACATGCTTTCCCCAGCCCTTCCCCTTCCTAGTTATTAAGTACAATGATATAATTATTGGCTCTGCTATGAAATACTTGGGAATTGATCAACACTGCAGTCTTCCTTTACGCTGAGAGTACTGCTCCCCCAAACCATCAGTAGGATTTGGGTGCTGAATTCCCTTAGGCTCTCTTTGCAAATTTCAGTGTTTCACAGGACTGTGGAGTAGTAGAAGCACTTTGGGGTATGTGACATTTTCTACTGCCTTCTTTAGGAGTGCGTCTAAAGGAAAATAAAACCTCTGGGAGGACAAGAGTTGTGGGATTAGAGACACAGACACTATAAAGTCATCGAGGTGCTTGACAGATGAGCAGTGGCACCAACTAGAAATATTCCTGTATAGTTCTAGGAAGCCAAATAACTAAAAGGTAGAGATATTTATAATCTTTCTCAGATGTCCACATAAACATGCACGGCAGCCAGGAAAAGAAATGCAGTTCTGGATTCTTTCTGAGGAATCTCAGGCTGGGCACGCTGCTCTTTTATTGCAGGCACTGCAAAGATTTAAAGAGGAAGGGGTTGAAGAGGAAGGAGAGACAAAGGCCTTTGCAATCTAGAGTATCCCACTTAAAATAATTACTGGTCATAAGTCATTAAAACAAAGATACCTGTCAGCAATGTTCGATAATCGATGAATAATACACATCAATGAAATTATTAAAATGGAAAATAATTCCAGAACTACCATTCCTTTGTAAAAAACATTTTTTGCCTGAAATGCCAAATGTTCTATATGTAACATTTGAAGTGCCCAGAATGAAATCCCTTTCCTTTTCACATAGCAGTGTGTGCTGAGGCACAGAGATAAAATTTTTAATGTCGTGAAAGATAGATTGCATTTTCGATAGGCTGGAGATTTGGTAGTTAATAGACACAGCAAAGGCCACCTGAACGGATGAAGGGGAATAAAAGGGTCATTCATTTTGAGAGGCCCTGTGTGTGTGTCCAAGGCTTTTCTAAATATAGAAATAGTGGATGGCTTGGGCTTGAGCCTTCTATCCCATAGGGAAGCTGCATCCTTCATGAACCCCACTAGCTGGGAACCTCCTCCAGGGGCACACCCTTGGTGGGTGCCGTGCTGGGTCACTGTGGGGGAAGAAGGCTCTGAGCTGAGTTGCTTGAGGTGTTTTTTTTTCTCTGAAGACAATACTGCCTTTTGCTTGGCTTAAGTGTCCGATTATCCCTGACCTAGGGGCAGGCAGAGGTGCTTGGATTAGGATGGGAACAGCAGGTAGCTGCCAGTGTTGCGAAGCAGGGCTGTTGCTGTCCCCAAATCCAGGCATGGACCAAGACGGGTAACACAGGACCAGTACCCGGCTTTTTGGGTTGATAAGCCTTAAGGAAACAGAGCTGTGAACACGTAAAAGAAATCTTTTCTTGATTCTGCTACCTACTTTCACATTAAGTTAGTGCAGGCAGGAAGGCAATAAAGAATTTGCCAAGTGCTATTTCTCTTGCCATTAAAGTTTCATGAAAAAGTTCCACAGACAGGTCCTGGTCCTATTTATAGGCATCTTTCTCGCCTTCAACATTATTATTAAACTCTTTTGTTATAGAAAGCTAGTCTGAAAATGAGCTGGCCTGGTAAATAAAACACTTGCTTTTGCCAGCATGCTCATCTCTGCAGAGCAATATACCCAGGAATATTTTCCTCATATGTTTGTGTCAACACATTATTGCATATGCCTATTTAAGCAGTTTCAGTACATTCTCAGAGTGCTTGCTTTTCCTGTGGATTTGAGGTGAAGTCATGAGCAGGCACTGCGCAATTCCTGACCCCAAAATCCAGGAGGGATGTGCAAGGAAGAGAAGGGGAGTTTATTCCCCAAATATTCATAGGCAGCCCAAGTGTCTGCTTGGGGTCTTCTGCCTTGGAAATGCCTCACAGCAGGTGCTTCAACCATACCCCAATTGTTCCTCCACTTCTGAGAGTCAACCTACAGTATTCACCAAAATGAAGCATGCTACCAAAAAAATTTGCTTTAAATGCTTGTTAATTATTTTGTTAAACAGGTTTTTTCTGCTCTGTATTATTAACAAGGCAAATTAAAGCAGGGGTCGGTGATGCCCAGAAAACATCTGCTCAATGAAAATGAAACACTAAACACAAAAGCTCCCCTCTGTGGCTTGTTTTCATCCAGCTGTGCCTCTTTCAGGATGCCTCTGCTCCCCCAGGGTGCACCCAGGGCGGTTGTGGAGGATATCTTATGTCTGTCTATAACAAGAGTGAAAAAATCCCCGTGCAGAAAATCCCAGTAATCCTGGGTACTTGGGACCCTAATTTCTGTACTCTTCTGAAAGTTTTTCCACAAATATGCATGAAAATATATAGCCCTTAAAAGACAGACATTTATCAGCTCATCCAGCTTTTTTACCAGGAAAGCATTTTGGATACTTTTGACCATTAAAAACCATTAAGAGTTTTTGATATTTTTCTGTGTTTATAATATGTATTTAGTAGCTCCTTCCAAGATGTTTGAAAACAAAATTCTTTCTCTGTTTGCTTATTAAGTTCTTTCCTTATCTGGCAAAGGGTGGATGCTCTACCCCTGAGTCTCTCCTAGCAGCCTCAGGAAGCCTGATGGAGTGTGTTGACTCTGGAGTTTCTGGAATGGAACCAGATGCAGTAGATAAGGTATCTTATCTCCCCGAGGAGGATATAAACAGCCTGGCTGCAGGGCATGCTCCATCTGGGGTTAGGGTGGGAGCTGGGCAGAAGTGGCTTTTCTCTGCAGGTTTAGTGTTTTAATTTGTGTTACTTCTATTCCATTCCTTACACCTGTGTGTTTCAGAGATGAGACAGGAATTTTCAGAGGCCCCTCCTGCCCCCCGTCCATTCTGGCAAGGCCTTGCCCTGGGTACTGGCTGATGGTTTGTTGGGTTGGGCTTGGGAAATGGCAATGCAAAACTTAAGTGAATTAATGTTCTGTGTAGAAACAGCATTTTCTTAATAGAAGAAAGTGTGTGAGGATGTGAGGAGCTCAGACTTGGCACCAGAGAGATCCAGAGGAAGTAACTCTGTGGCTCAGGTGGAAGTATTTCTGGATTTTCAACTTTTCACAGCCCCCTCTGCTTGATAGGATGAAGTGAGAACCAAAGAGCAACTCACTCTGTTCTGCAATAGCTCAATTACTGCAGCAAGTGCACTTCCAGATGTGGGTAGAGCAAACTTACAGCCATTACAGTCATAAAAAGAGCCTATGACAGCATCTAATCTAAATCAGATCGTGAAAGATCAATCAGTGACTGTCCCTGTCATCAGTGATAACATTGTCTCAATCTCAGTTGCTTTGATGCCAGGGATAATCTTGACATAAGAACCACAGATCTGAATTCAAATGGGGGAATCAAGAGGTTATTTCTAGCCTGATTTTTTTTCCTCAGTCTGAGCCATGGATATGTTTATTAGAAACTTGTTCCTGCCTTCCTTGATGGCAATTCAAAACTCCCAATAACCCACACTGGTGTGCTCTGTGTGTCTGGCTAGAATTCACCAACCAAGCTGAGAAGGTTAAAACAACAACAGAAAAACCACATCACAGATACTTGGGCTGTTTGCCCACACTGGCCCAGCCTCCCTGTCTGAAAGGAGCCCCTTTCCAGGCCTTTTGCTGCTCTCGTGTCCTGAGTCCAGGCTGCAGGACCAGCACCCCTGGACACCCACAGCCCCTCACACCCAGCCGGGCTCTCCAGGGGTGCAAGGTCCCCTGGCTCAGCTGGCCACAAGCTGTACCAGCTGCCAGGAGCATCCTCAGGGGGTCCTCAAAGAGGAAAAGGGAATATATAACCACTAGCACAAAAAAGTTACCGCGTGCCTCTGCTGTTGTTTATACATTTAGATACTGTGATTAAATTACATACATAATGCATAGTGTTTGTAATACATTATTAATAATAATAATACTGTCTTGTGTTATTCGGCTAGAAGAGACATGCTCTGAGTGATGGTTCATTGGTCTATTCACACACAATTTTCATACATCTCTAAAGATTACCATTTTAACAGCTTTCTGTATGGATACTGCCAGGCAGTTACATTTAACAGTGCATAAATCTAATTCCCTCCGCACTCAATTTTCTCAGGCAGCAGAATCAATTTGAATCTGTCAGGATTTTATTCTAAAGTCTATTAATGCCTCCTGCCTTTTTCTGTATTTCCTCCCCTCTCTCTCTCTCTCACTTAACAATCTCAGTCTTTCATGAATTCATTCAGCTGCAGAAAAAGATGCCCCACTGATACAAACACTCTTTTATCTCTTTACAACAGAAACCTAATTAGGTGTGAAGGAGACACAAGAAAGGTCACAATTAGCCCTCCAGCAATAAAGGTTAGCAGTTGTAAAATCCTATAATAATGCTGTTGAACTTTGTTATTATCAATAATGACGGCCTTTGACAAGGTCAGGTTCATTATTCTTAGCAGCTATCACCGAGCTGCTGAACATCACTTAACATCCCACCTCAGCAGCCCCATCCCTTCCCCTGCTTGCTCCTGCCCTGGCTCCTGCCACAGGACCTCCCACACCTCATGTGGCAGCGACCCTTTGGGCACATTTCAAGACATGTTTTAGTATTTTTTGTATCGAGCTGTGCCGAAGGATCGCTCGCTGAGCCTTTTAATTATTAGTTAAAAAAAAATCGCCTGTGGGTTTGTTTTTTTTTTTTTCCTCTGTGCATGGGTGGAATGATTCTGCCTAATTAAGAGCTTAAATGGAGATGGTAACAAGAAAGTAATAGGAAATGTGGCCTGGTAACAGCATTTTGGAATGGAGGAGAGACAATTACATGCTTTGCCATTAAAAGCCAGTGGATCTCTGACTTCTTCAGATGCTTGGGTTTTGCGTTGCTTTTATGCCTGTTGAAGAGGGCTTCCCAAGAAGCTGACTCCTCCAGACATGTTCTTTTCTAGTAGGGCACTTGAAGAAGCAGAAGGAGCATGCCTTCACTCTTTCACCTACTTGTTCTGGAGCTTTTAAGGGTCAGGAATCATATTTAACCTTTATTTTCCAGTTCGCCTGGAATGAGCAAATAATCAGTGATGTGTAAGTTGGGAAACTCCTGTCCTAAGCTACTCCTAGACTCAGTGAGGGGTCAAAGGGAGGTAGAAAGAGCAGCAGTTCAGGTCTCAGATGGGCTCAGCAGTCCTGGAAGCTGCCTCTCTGTTTCCCTGTCCTTGAGGGAGTGTTGAATAATTACACTTTTAACTTAGACACCTTGGGAAAATACTGCTGCTTAACAGTAAATGTTAAACTTAAATTGCAAAGTAAAACCAAAAGAGTAAGTATTAAAGGTAAAGGGCTAGAAATACCAAATATTTGATCTACATATTAAAAAAGAAGTTACAGATGAACATGGATGTTTAGTTCTCTCACTTTTACCACATCTCAAGGCATATTCTTGTCTTCTCAAGTCAGAGCACAGTATCATGCTGCCTCCTGCTAGGTGTCCAGATAATGCTGCATTTGGACTTTTACTGGCATTAAGCTGTATCTCATCTGGTATTTAAAAAAAATTTGTATTTTCAAAACACTGTATCTAACTAGCCTGCAGGGAAAATATCAATAAACTAGGATATTCTTGAGATAATTCATGCTTTATGGAGAGGACTGGGTGCTGGCACATAAAACTGTACCGTTTCAAAAGCTCGTGTGAGCAGGAAGCTCAAGTGCAGAAGTGGAGCAGCGTTTGTGCTGCCCACAAACTCCAGGGCTCGGGCAGTGCTTGACAGGGAAGAACATGTGCTGAGAATAGTCCTTAATTCATGGCTCAGGGCTGGAGTTCACACAGCGTTTTCAGAGAGTGCAGACACAGATCACTGGACTCCTTACGGATGTTCCTCCGGTTACCTTGCTTCATTGCCTCCCTGCTCCCCAGTGCCCGAGCTCTCGGGAGCCCGTTCCAAGCTGCCCTAAGCTGGCTCTGCTCCTCTGAGTTCTGCTGACTGGCACCAGGGGAGCCTCTGGCTGGGTGAACACCGCACAGCTGAAACAAGAAAAACGTAGGAAAAGTGGATAATAGAGGCCAAAGCTGCAGAATAACTGAAACAAATGCCAACATCTGTCCTACTTGGAATTTCAAAAAGGAATTAACAGCTGCCAGGAAAACAGAGAAAGTCATATTGGTTGGATGCAAGATTTGGTAACATGGTTCCTGATACTTTTTAACTTGCAGTTCTGAGAATAGCAGAACGCTGCACCCCAAGCTCATGAAGTGAGGAGATTCCTGCTGCCTCCTCAGACATCCCTGTGAGATGTGCCTTACACACTGCTGCACCCTCCTGCCCTCCTCTCCCTGACAGAGCATACAGCATGCTAAACCTTGCAGAAAGGACATGTTACAGCAGAAAATCGTGGCTTTTATTTGTTAAGTGATTCAGCTCTAGGAGGAAGATTAAGCTCTTTAGCTTCCCTGTTGTCCTCGTGGCACTCACTGGGCATTTATCTTGCTAATGTTTCTGTGTTGCTATTACTGCCCGGTTGGTAGGAGCTTCTATTTGCATAAGGCAGCAGATTTTTTTTATTTATATAAAGCCAAGGATGTGTCCTTGTACTTCAGCAAGAAGTTTATTGGCTGATTGACATTAAATGCCAATTTTATCAAAATATTGATTGGAAAAATTCTTGTGCTTCCATCGTATCCTGTATCTATATCTAATCTCAGCTTCATCCAGCCAGTGCAATATGTTGCTTGCCAGACTAGAAAATGATGTATGAGCCATCTGGGCAATGGGCCCAACCCTGGGCAAGATTAGTGCTTCAATTAGCTGCTGATAGCATTCCATTAGAATATTGGTTTCAAAGAGCACTAAACAAGAATGTTGTGCTTTGATTTTCAGATTTAATTACTTCCATCAGGGCTATAAATGAACTCATTAGTCTTAGTGGCTCTAAAACCTAGCGACAATGGAACGTTATTGCTATTGTTCTTACGGGCTGTGCAAACACTGCTTTCCAGAGGCTCTTAGCAATGGCTATCAACCTTCCCCGCTCCTAGCAGGGCTGACCCTGTGGGGCTGCTCTGGAATCAGCTCTGGTGATCTGCGAGGGGACCCAGGGGGATCCAGGGCCTGCTCCCAAGCGGCAGCTTTGTTTGGGGGTTTGTTACGCACTGAGAAAGGTACTGTGGAGTAAACTCACACCTTGGCACTGCTTGGCTGCTTTTCTTTTCAAAGTCATTTTTGTGGTCTCGGTTTCTTCCTCTATTTTAAGGTTGTTCAGAGCTTCTAAGATTTCTTGAGGCTTTTTTCTTTTTTAAATCCACTGTATCAGGATTTCATGACACCTTTTCCCCTAATTTTGCAGAAAATTTTGCCTTTTTGTTTAATTTTACGGCCTTTGCTTTTTCGTCTTGACCTAACCAGGCAGTGCACTGTGTTCCACAAGCACTAGGTTTTTCTTTGAACATGGTTCTGGCCCTGTTCCTCCTGAAATAGAAGGGGAAAAAATGAATGGAGAAGGGGAATGCAGCTGCTGACAGTCACTCCCAGCGGCTGGAAGCCCCTGAGCTGAGCAGTTTGTTCCTGGTGAAGAAACCCTGTCCCAAGCACCTCTGGCTGTCGCTGAAGTCGGCATTGCTCTGGGCCAGACCAGAAAGTCCCAAAGTCCTTCCAAACTAAATTGTACAATAATTGTGAGAGGAAAAGGGCAGAATGAACAGTCAGCTCTGATGGGGAAGGGGCACTGCAGGGTTACTGAATCAGAACCTTGGTATTTATTGAAATTAAACCCCCCAATACAGTGTTGCCATTAGTTCAGCCGCACATGATGTTGTTTACTAAAACCTTAAATTTTGCAGAGCTTTCTTTAATCTGAGGTGAATTTCACTTGGTCAAAGTCCCTTTGTTTTTTCTGGTTTCCTTCTGCAGAGGAAGGATGCCATGTGTAAATAAAGGATATGATGCTCTGCACCACTGACTTTTATTAAATTAAAGCTGTAATCAGTACAGTATGTCTTAACCATAATATTAATGTGGCTAAACCAGTAAATGCTCTCGTGTTTAAAGCCCAACACCTGCTTTCTATTAGTGTCTGGATCGTTATTTGATTTTTCATTTTTCATTTCAATAGAAAATTCTTTGATGAAATCCATAACTCAGCTGTAATTTTTAGCTCCCAACCCTGCATAAATCCCAGAATATGATCGGAAAAGCCTACTCTCACATCTTAAATAAGTTTCTCCTAAATTTTGCCAGACTGTTGTGATAATGCTGGGAGTTGAGGGAAGGGAGTAAAAATGCTGACTCCTTTGGCATCACTCAGAATTTTACCCTTGGCTTCCAGCGAGCACATCCTTTGCAGTTCAGAACAGTGGAAGTCCATCCTTTGGAGGCTTCTGCTGGTCACGCACCTCTTCCCTGCCTTTTGCTCTGCCCTGCAGCTTGCTGGGTATCTGCAGCAGGAATGCCAGCATCCACAGGGCTTGGAGGCAGAATGAAGAAGGGGACAGCAGCTGTGGCAAACAGAGCTGTGCTGCTGTGTGGGGCACAGAGGGGAGGGGATGGGGAGGGGCAGACTCCAGGCTGGGTAGTGCAGCAGCCTTCTCTCAGGTCTCAGCTCCTTCCTCAGTTGTGCCTGGCTGAGGACATGAGCCAGCCCACGGAGAGGGAAAGAAAACATCCCTGCCTCGTTTGGTCGAGGGTGAAGCCCCTGGTGGAATCAGTCGGAGTTTGGATGTGTACTGAGGTGATTTTTTTTCCTATCTGAGTGCTTTCAATGCCATTCTCAGTAGTTCTGGAGCCGTTCTCAAGTGATTAAATATAGAACAAAGCCTCTCTCTCTGTTTCCCTTATTTCATTTCCCATCTTCAGGGGAACGGTCTGCTGGATGTGTTTGTTTTTCTGGTTCTGCTATGCTGGAGAGATGGGAAGAATGAGGATGAGGAGTCTTCCTCCATGGCCACTGTTTTGTCTAGTCAAGTTTCTGTTCTCTAGTGCCAGCTCCTGTAAAAGCTAAACTACTTCTATTTTAAAGACTATTTGGGCTACAGAAAATCAGACAGATTATACACAGTTGTCAGAGTTTCTGTCAGCAGATGAAAGCAAGATCACTGTTGGCTTCTGGCAAGTATTTCTGACTCGATCCTGTTCTGCTGCTGCTCTCCTGTGTACCCTGCCCCAGCAGTGCTCCTACAGTCAAACCTCACAAGTTTCTCATCTCCCACCATGGCCATGCCCTGGGGTGAGTGGTGCAAAAGTAGAGAACAGAGAATTCCCACCCTGGGATGGCAGGAGGGACTTGCTTTCCGTCTGACCCTGAGCCTGATGGCTGGTGCTGACAGTGAATTTCATATCAGGCACATACCAAGCAGAAGGGAGATGTTGTGCCAGCAGTGTTTAAAGTGTGATCCTGCCAAGAAAGGGAGAGGACCACGGCCACAGTGCAAATACCCAAGTCCTGTGCTTAGGCTTTCCTAACATTGATGGTGGCAGTAGGACAGGCCTCCTTCCCATCCCTCTGCTCAGCCTGGCTGCTAACCCTGCCCTTGGAGGAGGACGCAAGTTTAACCGAGGGAGTGAATTAGCAGAGCTCCTGCATAACTCATCAAACACCTCAGATTTAGCATTACCAACCCGAGGCTGGGGCAGCATTATCCTAAAAACCCTGAAATAATTTGGAACGGACCCAAATTCCAATGGGCTGTCACGTTTGAGATGCAGATTGTCCAAACAGCGCTTGCTCTCAGTTTGTCACCGATGAGGCGAGACTGAGGAATAAACACCAGATGTTGGGAACGGGAGGTTTCTCCCCGGCAGGCTGTTGCCTCCAGCCGGCGGCTGCTGCTGCTCCCGGTCACGTTCAGCCCCAGGGCCGAGCCGGGCTGCGGCCCAGCACCGACTGCAGCTCCGAGACCTCTCCCCGAAATCACTCAGGAGCTCCTGTTTCCTAATGACAATACAGCAGTGGTTTATTTGAAGGCTGAGCCAACTTTGTATCAAAGCCAAATATGTCTGGCTTGGCACCGTGAGCTCACACTGGAGCCAAGCAGCTGGAGCAGACTGTACATGTATTTAAAGAGAACAAAAACAGAGAGACTCTTGAGTTATCTCCTCCAAGAGGTCACTCAGAGTGTCAGATTGCAGTGCCAGGTTTTACATCAGGCTTTCTCTCGTCTATCCCTGCACACCTACAGGCCCAACTCCCAGGCTAAGGCTTGATTCTCCTCTGATTTCCCACCTCTTCCTGGCTTTCTCCTTACAGTCTGCTAATTGCAGGAATTGCGGCCCTGTTGGTGTCTTGCCCCTGTGCTCACCTTTTTTTCTCCTTGGGGACAGGTTCAGTTCATGTTCTCTGCAGTCCACACCAACACAGCTAAAAGCACTGCAGGGTTTTCTGGATGGGCTTCTCTCAAATCTGTGTCCATCTGGGCACTAAGGGGAAAACTTTTCCCATCACACAGAGAAGCAGCAATAAGTCTCTAGCTTCAGGATTCCAGTCATATTCTGTGAGTCAGGGATCTGCTGCTAGTCCACTGGCTCCACTAAATGATGGTTTATGGGATAACTAACTATTATTAAGGCTGTGGCTGCCCCAGCTGACTGCAGTGGGAGAGGCTGTGTTTGAATGAATATAAAAAGGTGTGCTCTCATCCAGGGTGTAATTCATCACTAACTTAATCCCTCTTCCTTGAACTAAGATGTGTTCAGATGCTGGACAAGATGGATCCTCTTTCCCCTTGGCTACAGAAATGCTTCAGGTCTGTCTGAACCATGGACTGAGAATGAGAAGGAATCACACTGGATCACAAGATATTACGAACTCAAGGCAGACCTCTTCTTGTCTAATTAACAATTTTACCCATGATATTAAATCCACGTGTGCTCACAGCTCACCACAAATGAGAAATCTGGAAACCTATTTTCAAAGCATTTTCCATTATGCAGTAGCAGGAGATGTACCATAGTGTTTCAGTAAACTGGTTGGTAAATTGTTTTCTCTCTCATCTTTACTGATATAACAAAAAAAATTTAAGTTTAGGTCTCTAAGTTTTTTGGGGGGGAGGATTCGTTTGTTTTATGATCCTACCCATTACCTTGAATCAAGGAGTAACACAGATGAACATGCTTGACCTGCAAACAACTGCATGAATAAAGGGCAAAGCCTGTTTACTGAAGTATATCTTGAAGAGATTCTGGTGGCGAGGTAAATTGTCACATCCAGTGGTCATTCATAATCTTGCTTCAACATGTGAGTGCTGAAACTGCCCTTGATTCCATCCCAAATGTCTTGGGGAAGTGCTCAGCAGCCAACTCATTCCTTGCCCTGAATTCCCCAGGGAGCTGAGGTGCAACCCAGTTAAAGGTAATTACCTCTGAGCAGTTTCTGTGCTCTCTGGATTGCCTGTGAGATTCACAGCCCCTGAAATGAGAAATCGGAGACCTTTACATAAAATGTTTGTTCAAGACTCTTTATAAATGAGGGAGTGTGATTGAATTGGAGCCCCAGTGAGGGAGGGCTGATTTCAGTGGCACTGCATTAATTCTGCATCAGATGAAGCCTTCACTCTGCCCTGCTGCTGGAAGGCTGATGCCCTTGCACCTGAGGGATGGAGGATGGGTTTGGGCAGCACCTCATGGGGGTTGTCCCTGGTGTTTGTAAAGCCTGAGGTGCTGCAATGATCCTGTGTAATCCTCGGTTTGCTCTGGCACTTTGTTCAAACTGGGTCCTGCGTTGGTTTGTGCCAGCTCAGGATTTTTAACAAACTCCCAGCGTGGAGAGATGGAGCTCTGGGGCTGGGTCAGCGGCTGAGCCTGCATCTCACTGTGCTGCTCTTGACACAGGGTCTTGAGATCATTACCTTGGAAGATAAATGGAAATGTCACCAGCCCCACAGTGCTTAGGAGGTGAAATACCCTTTCAAGGTTCCTCATTCTGGCAACAGGGGACTTTTAATGATCATGTAGATCTGCATGGGAAAATAGAGGAAGAACGTGTGTCTAGTGGGTGTTGGGCCTATTATCTAAATATAGGTAGCATTGTGTGTATTATCTCTGTTTGTTTAGCCAAAGTAAGATGGGCATTAATATTCTGTTTCATTCTTAATTAGTGGCTGATAAAAGCACAGGGTGATACTTAACAGTCTTGACAGTGTAATACATCTAAAATTTCCTAATAATATGGTTGCAGCAGTCTTGGAAGAGCTGATTTAATGACTTTCACACACTTAAGGTTTGGTACCCACAATATCCAATATGTTGGTTGCTTAGGAGACAAAATTAAACAAGCTGAACACATTCATTTTCTCATTTTTTACTGCACAGAGGATTAATTTATTGCAATATTTTTCTCTGTTAAATGCCTAAGCTTTAGGTGTTTAAACAAATGAAAAATAACCAAAAACCAAACCCAACCTAACAATCCAGATCCCCTATTAAATCAGCAGATGGCTCCTAGAGCCAAATTAGGGACCTGTGATAGAACCATAAAAGCTCTGCTTTATACAGTGCACATGTTCAGAGCTGGCAGTGTTAAATGAGACCTCCACGCAATCTGCTCTGAGAAACAGCCTGACTGGCACTGACCCCTTCCTTTGTACAATTCAACACCGTGTCATCAATTGCAATTGCACAGACGTCTCTGCAATTTAGCAGACCTTGTAAGGACTGACTTTACCAATATTTGTTTAAGTTGAACTGTATAAACTTGTTATTAGTAGTCTGCCAGAGTAAGGGAGATAACAGTGTTTGCATTAGGCTACAAAAAACACAGCACCTGGGCAAGGTGCACCGAGCCTGTTCCCAGCAAATGCTCTTGTTTCAGGGTCTGCTGCTGATCCTGATGAAGGCAAAAGTGAAGTTCCCAGCAGCATGTCAGGGCAAGAACCATGCCTCTTCTATGCTGGGCAGAGGTTCTGAGCTTGTATGGCTGAGTAATTAAATTTACTAATTTTTAAAAAGTCTCTGAATTCACCTAAACAATGCAGGCAGCAGAATGAGGCTGCAGTGGGGTCTGGTTGATCTCATCTCAGTTTTATGTCTGTACAGGCCTACTGACTTCCCCCACAGAGCCTGGCACTGCTCATCCCCCCACTCATCCCTGGCTTCCCCACACACGTCTGTGCTCATCCTCTCCCTCTATGCTCTGAAATGGGGTGTGGGATCCCAGTGTCCACCCCGGGGCTCCAGGGAGCCCCTGAGCAGTGACCACTGCAGCTCAGAGCTCCAGCCTGGAATTATTTACAGAACTCTCAAACCATCTCTGAGTTTCCAAACCTAATCTTAGCTCAAGGAAGGAGAGAAAACACTCCTATTATTAAAACCACATTTTTTGTTGCAGTCGATCAGAACAAAATGCCTGCTTTTTGCCTCCTGCACAGAAAGTCTGGGATAGGGAAGAGTGAGGAAAAAGCCCTGGAACAGCAAGGCTGATGGTAGCAAATATATGGGCACTATTTCATTTTTCATTGAGTTTGTCTTTCCTCTCCTTGCTATCTCTTCCTCCCCACAGTATCTCTGCATTGATTTTTCACTCTGCCTGTTTATAAATGTTTATAAAGCATTTAGGGAGCCTAGGGAATGAAAGGTCTCCAAGTACTTAGTGGGGGAAGAACTTAAGCACTGGGCTGCTGTATTCTTGCTGACACTGGGCAGTATTTCAAGCCAGAGTCCTGCACCAGGGATGTGGTGCTGCTTGGGTGGGGATGGCTAAAGCAGGCAAAATCCTAGCTCAGCCTGTCTGCAGCCACTGCAGAGCAGCCACTGGTGCTGAGAGCAGGAGGGCTTGGAACAGCACCGCCGTTTACAGCTTGGGCGAAACCAACACAGCATCAGATGATAAAGGAAACAAGCACATATCATTCCACATGCGCTGTTTGCTTTGGGCAATGAACTTTTTTCACATGAAATATTAATAACCTTCTTGTCTTCCCACCCTCTGAGTGAAGTCTTGATGAAATAGGAATGGAGATGTTATTGGGCCAATAAATACATGTATTGATCCTATCATGCTGTTCATTGGAGAAGTGAAACAGAACAGGATCTTCATGTAACTCACAGGAAAGACACCAGAATTCATCCCCCAGGCATCCCCACATTTCTGATACCTGGGATGTTGGTGTAGGTACAGTCCTACTTCCACACTAGCATTTCTCTCTGCTTCTTGGTGTGTATTTCTAGTTCCACATCCGCTGTGGCAACCTTACAGCCCCCACGTTCTTAATGCTGTTGGAAAACTGCATTTGTGAAGGTGGAAATCAGCTCTGCCTGGCACGGGTGCAGGAGGTCCCACGAAGTGCTGGAGGAGCCGGGTCATCTGTCGTGCATCAAACACTAGTTGCAGTGTGAGCTTTTAGCATTGTTGAAAGGTAAAACATTCGCTGTTTCAAAAGCGCTGGGAAATGAGGGAAATCATGAAAAGTTATTATTAAAATTTTATATCCCTTTTTCCCTCTCATCATCCTTCTTAAACATATCAAACTGGGCATTTTTGAAACTACTGAGGCATGGCTTAATGCTCCATTCCCCACTCCTTTTCACACAACTTCATCCAATTCCTCCTTGGCTGGCCCAACAGCTCATTAGGGGTTCCTGCCTCTCCCTTCCTTGATGGTGCTGCCCTGGCATGTGCTTACCTGGACCCTTTGCTTATGGATTTTACTGGAGTAGGAATCAGGAGAACAGTTAGACATCCGTGTTGAGTGAAGGGCTGCAACTTCAAGTTCCTGCTGCTTCTCTAAGCCAGCTTGGAGCGTGCTCCCTGACTGGAGATGCTCACACGACCAGAGCTGGGTAAGTGGTAGTATGAGAGGCAGAGTGCCATCTGTGTGTTTTGAACCATAGCCTGTGGGGTATTTCTGAGGGGTTGGAGTTGTTTTAACAAGGCAGTGAATCTACAGCAGTCTCCTTCTGTTGCTATGTGTTGAATGCTCATTTTTTTTTCTTGAGGGTTTACTTTTAGCAAAGTGTTGTTTGTCCGACTTCTGTTGATCCCTCTGCTTTCATGTTCTGAAGTTCCAGTCTTTAGAGTACTGTGTTTTATTGGAGGCCTGGATGCTGAAGGTGCCCAGATAATTACACTGTTCCAGCTGAGGGGTGACAGGGAAGGCACAGCTTCTGAACCACAGTGGGTGATTGTACGCCGTGGATCTGCTTCCAGCTGTTCTGTGCGGGAAGCTGGCAGAGTTAGTGTCTTTCATTAAACAGTTTTCCTGAAGGAAGCTCTATTTCTTCTGCAGCTGAAATGTTTTGCATGAAGGTGTCTATTTCAAAGATGTTTTGAAAGAAAACTTTGGAGAGGAGTGTTTGTTTTGACTCCTTTGTTTTGTTTGAACTGTTTTTCAGTGTTTCAGTGAAGTGGTTGCTTGTTTCTGAACAGAAGCATTTTGAAATTTCTGTTCTGCAGAATGACTTGAGATTTTAAGGTTTTGTTCTAATTCATAGTAGCGGCAACCTTGGAAGTGTCAGGATATCCAGTAGGTTTAGGATTCATCCACCACCAGGTAGGATACAACACTGTTTTGTGTAAACTTTGTAATTGCTTCTGCTCTCGCTTCTGTAGGTCTTTATCTGGGGAGTTGGTCTCTCAGTTGTGAGCATATGGTTTCCAGAATGCCTACAGAAAGGGTCTTCTGGCCTGAGAATTGCACGGGTTTAGCTATTTATGCAGTTAAGAGCTTTGCTTGCAAAAGAACATGGTTTATCAAATGCAACACCCAAAGGATTTTGATAGAGTAGTGCTGGGAGAGGAGACAGCTGCATGGGCATGGACTGGGTTCGGTTACATTCAGTTCAGGGTATTCTCCTGTTTTCTGCTCTTTTCTCGTAGCAGCCAGCACTATCACTGTGCACAAGTCCCTCTTTTCATGACAGAAATGACAAATTTGGTGGGTATTCTGGTGGGTGGGATTGGGAAAGCCCTGCGGCAGGAGGCAGAGAAGGGGCTGCTGTCCCAGGCCACCAACACAGGGCATTTGGGGCTCCTGAATGGCAGGATGCGGCCCCTCTGAGATCCCAGGTGTTCCTTAGGGTTTCATGTCTTTACTGTATTTTGATAAGCCAATAAAGCTCGGAATTATTTTGATTTAGACAGTCCAAAACTTGAAAACAGCTAGACTTACACAGTCAATAAACCAAAACTGTCTCTTCAGCACTGCGCTGACAAGGCTCAGAAGAAAGACACACAGAGAACCTCTCCACTAATATTAAACTGATTTGGCCATTTTTATTCTATAAAGGAGGCTGGTTATGAGATTTAAAAAGACTCATATATCATGCTGCCTCATTAATTTTCCATTTGGGCTCAGCTGTCAGAGGATACCATATTAAACTGCTGCCTGGAGTAGTCTTCGGTGGCAGAGAAATGATGTTTGATACCCTTTGCATCTCACACAGTCTGTATAAAAGGTCTCCTTGATTTGCCATCCCTATTATTTTCTGTCAGAGAGCCCTGCACGGCCTCTCCAAAATAATATCACCTCTCCAAAACCCTGAAGGTCTATTTGTGGTTTCCATGGTGACAAAATGACCCATAATATTCTTTGACTACTTCAGTAAATGAAGGACACAACTGGGCCTTTGAAGAATAATAGATTTTTTCTGTTTCTTAAGAAAAGATGTACTTGTGAGCTCAGAGAGGGGAGGGAGGAAAGGATGAAAAAGATATTAAGGGAAGAGATTTGGCTTGTAACTCAAAGGACTTGCTGCAAGTGTAGCAGACAGCACTTGTTGAAAAATAGACCTTGAGCCATCTGGTACTAAAACAGGAGTCGGGTATAGCCCTTGTGATGACTGAGATGAAGGAGCTTTTGCTGTAACTCATTTTTACAATAGCTGTGCTGCTTAATTCCGAATTCTGTGACACGCGGGGCCAGGCGCTGCAGGTGCAAGTGTGTGGTTAAAACATTTTCTTCCAGGAACCGTCAAACCCCTGCTCTGTGCTGTGTGGGAGGGAGGATGGGGTTTTCCAGCAGAGCTGGCCTGGGGGACAAGTGGGTGGGACGGAAGCAGCGAGGCTTTTCTCAGGGTATCTGCAGAGTTTGTGGGAAAGCCAGGTTTGCAGTGTGAGCACTGTTAATGACCTGCCCTCGTGGCAGAGCTGGGGACGAGAATGTCAGGCTGATGGTTCCTTCCCCCAAGTACTTTGGGATAATGCTCTTTGCTTAGATGAGCTATAATTCAGTTTTCTTTAGCACACATTCCCAGCTCGCCCCGTGATGCTGTCCGTGACCATGAGCTGCTGGGCCAGAACTGGTGTGTTGGGTCTGCCCAGGTTACATTAGGGCAGACGTGGAGAAAGGGTGGTTAAAGTGCCCCAGGATAATAACTGTGAGATTCCTGGGCTGCAGGAGCAGGCACTTCCAGGTGGTTCTGGTTAGCCAGGGCAGGTAAAATCCACAGAGCTGAATTATCTGGGCACTGAGGGGGCTGCACTGCAAAGCAGAAAAGTTCAGAGTGTTCCCAGGAGCCTGTCAGTAATTCCTGCTTCTGGATTTATCAAGCTTTTCTTGTGTTTTTTTTGGGGTGTATTCTAGCATTTTACCTCCCAGTTCTGGAAGAAACAGGGAAGTACAAAGATGACTAAAACTTGAAATTTAATTCCAGAATGTCCTGGTGTTTTGCAGATGTCCCTGAGATGACTTTAACAGCTCTTCCCACCTCTGAGTATGCTAGTGCTGCAAGAGGGGACCAAAGTCTGGTGTAATTAGTTACTCGCTATTTATCCCACATTTTGGTGGATTTTTTTTTTAGCTTGGGTGTGTTTTTTGGCCTAAAAATGAATTGACAACATTAAAAAACCCCAACCAAACAAAAACATTTGCATGACTGACTGCAAAACCAATACACTTGCTTAACACAGGTCTGGAATTGAGGCAATTTAATATAAACAAAGGAAGAAATGAGGGCAAGATTAAGCCAATAACCAGTCTAAAACCACATTTACCACCAACCTTGAAAATTTGAGGCAAAATCTTGCCTGGTTCCTCTGTTCCTCACATGTGCATGCCTTTGGCGAGGATGATTAAAGTCTGTGCTGCTTCCCCTCTAATGTGAACAAAGCCCTTCAGAACCCTATCCTAGTTTCCTCTTAGCATGGTGTTTGGCTTCCTTTGGGACTGACCTTTTACTGCCCACAGCCCACCTCCATCCTGTTAGAGAGCCTGCAGAGAGTTACTAAGTTAAACATCATAAATCCCACTATAAATGATTACACAGAGCTTTTCACTAACAATCTTCTATGGGGATATCAAGCTTGATAGAAGCATAAATCATTTAAAGAACATCTGCCTAATGAGGGGTAACCTGGAACTGCTTCCCTGAGCCGGAATGTACCAAGGGAAAATAAACCTGTAGGCAATTGGGCTGTTTTAGCCTGCTGGATGCAGGTTGGTTTCTCTTGTCACAACTGGCGTTGCTGGACACATGGGACTTGCCCACATTCCCTGACAGTGACATTTGCTTTGCCTGCAGCCCATGGCACCAAGAATGAGGGATGTAAGCTCAGTTTAGTGCTTGTTGTTGTAAAGAGAGACTGATAGTGTGTCTAGACACAAAGTTCTACGGAGGCAGATGAGTCAGAAGAGGAAATGCAAGCAGCTGGTTTAGAGGCAGCCTGAGCAAGGACATGCTGTGGTCTGGGAGCCCTGTTTTGTGAAATGGCAGCAGAACTGGGGAGGCTGGGAACAGGAGCCGTGATTTAGGAGGTGGGTGGAGAATGCAGATGGACTTACCTTGCCAAGGCCTTGCTTGAAACGCCGTGGCAGGACAGGTAACATCTGTGCTGGGAATATGGGAGGGTGTTGCACACAGGACTCATCATCAGTGCAAGGGTTGCATTTGTCAGGCAAAGAACAAGCTGAGTTTGAAGGAGGGAGTCTGATAAAGTTAAGAATCAAATCAGGACTAATAGATCAGTAAATTGTTGATAAATACAAGGGCTGAGTTTCCAGGAGAGCCTTAGGATCCACCATGTGTGAATCAAGGCTAACAAGTCTGTTTGCAGATAATCCTACAGGCAGAGAATAAACTTGGCACTGGAAAGGCTCTGTGTGTTCATTAGGTGTGATGGGAAGAGTTTGAGTTTCCCGTTGACAGTCACAGCTGAGCCAACCTGTGACTTTGACCATCTGAGAGACACCTGACTGCCAAGCTGATGATGGAAGGCCCATGGGGTGAGGAGTAGCACATGGAAGCTTTTCCATTTAAAATCACTGGATCATCAGGAAAGGTGTAAATAAACAGCAGCAGTAACCTTGGAATGCAATTGAATCACTCCTGCTGTGCAAATTTGACTGCCAGATGCTCGTGGCAAGTCTTCATCTCATGGTTTAAAGCTGCTGCTGCCTGATGATAGATTTAGCAGACGTGACTAGCCAGGAGCAGGATCATTTTTTTTCAAACTAAAGTTCTTGTCACACAGAAGTGGTCATGAGATTTCAGGAAATCCATTGCCTCTCTGCATAAATAAACTTGCTGGATGTGTGAGTTGTCCGTGACCTCACGGTGGGGTCATTGCTGGGTGTTACTTCTCTCTCTGACCTGCAGAGATGGTGCCTGGGATCTCACCACTGTGATTAGAACTGAGACAGGGGGGTCATGGATAGTTCAGTGTTCTCCTTGTGCTGTTGAGGATGAAGTCAATAGGAAGTAAATATTATTGACTGCTGTTTTCATTCAAAAATCAAGATTCATTGAGGTGAATCTGAGGTCAATAGAAGCTCTCAGGGGGAGGAGACCAGTAAATCATGACACTGGATAAAACAATATTTGTAATGCAGCTAATTTTGGATATTGAATGTTATTTGATCTAGTGGGGTTTTTTGTAGTTTCTTTTTTTTTTTTTAATCGTCCTGTTAACCAGATTGGTAGGTTGTTCCATTTAAAAAGTCTGTAGTGGGGCTAATTAATCTTGGATGACATACTTCCCTGGGTGAGGCTCTTTCTCTACTTGAACCTTACCTGGGTGTAATTCAGTTCTGTTTAGGGAACTGCTTTGAGCCGTGTGAGCATTTGCAAGTAGGACACATGTACCTGAGATAAGATTTATTTTGGGGAAGGGAGCACAAGCAGAGATGGATGGAGAAGTGCTTTAAGTACATTCTTTGGCAAGTATGAGGCTTTTATAGCATCTTTTTAATTGAACTGAATCAGACAATGAGTTGGACAGTAGTCTCACTAAAGATTTGACAATTTCTTCTGGAGAGAGTTTCCTTTTTTTCCCCTATGTGTGTGTTCATGGCCTTGACCGATGTGGCTGCACCCTGTGGCTGGGAGCCGTGTACCTCCTCTCAGGCCAAAGCAGGGCGATAGGATTAGATTGTCAGCTGGTCTGAATAGCTGTTGCTCCACAGAAGTCAGTGGAGTAAGGCCAGGCTATACCAGCTGAGAATGTGGCCATCATTTTTACTGAGTCCCATTTCTAACCCTTGCTGTGCTCGCGGATTCCTGAGCTGGAGCCAGCCTCCGTGGTAGCTGCAGGGCAGGACTGTCAGAAGCATCCAGCCTTGGCCTGACTCCACTGCCTCGGCAGCAAAGGGCTGTTTGTTGTGTTACTGCATCCAGCCCCAAAGTCCAATGGCTTGGATTCAATTAGGCTGCTGCTGGAACGCCGAGGAGCTGGTCCTGCACTGGAGCGTGTCGGCTTCAGTCGGCAGAAATCAGCGTGGCTGGGCTGCTGTACAGCTGCTGGGGATCAGGCCTGGCGTCAGCTGCTTGTTCTGCTCGCAAGAGGAGGGTGAGCAGTGGCAGGGCAAGCCCTCTCCTTTGTCAGTGCACCTCCGGCTGTACCTGGAGATGCTGCGTTTGGGTCCGACTCCCCCGGCACGGCTGTCGAGAAGCAGCAACACCGAAGGGGTGGCATTGCCTCCTGGCTGCCGTCCCCAGGTCCTGGCGGGTGTTTCCATGGCCCTGCTCTGTGCTGCTGGAGCTCTTGGGTGTGCACGGATCCATCTGTGGGCACAGAGCGGCCATTCAGTGCCTGGTTTGCCATTAAAGAGCATTTCAGCCCCTCTACAGATGGTCAGCTGCCCACTGCTGCCTTGTGTCCGTGTGGGAGAGCAGTGCAGGCTGCTCGTGCAGCTGGGAGCCACGCTCTCAAAACAGATATTGCACTTCTAGGAGTACAGGTTCTGTTTCTTTTTGCTTTTTTTTCTTCAGCCAGGGGTTGTTTAGGGTTTGGATGTGTTATTGCCAGTCACTCAAAGTGGGAAGGCATGGCCTCTGGTTGGCTCTCACTGAGGCGTTTGCTGCAGGATTGCCAAATCCAGCAGGGATTTCGGAGGAGGAAATAATTATCAGTGCACTCCTTCCTCAAATCTGCCTCCTACTCCCACGTTAGAGAGCATCTAAAAGGAGCTGCCGGGGCAGCTGCCGTGCCAAGTACAGCATTCCCCAGTGGGGCCATCCTGCAAGAGCAAGCTCCAGCCTGGGATGGGAATTAGGGCCAGAGATGAGGTGGCTGTGCTGACTGACATGCCGCTCTTCTTCCAGCTGGCTAAATGGAAACTCCTCCCTCACCAGCCTGTGCATAACCCTTCCCTCTCACCCAAAGCATGACGTGGCTTTTGCTTTTTCCCCCACTGAGCTCTTATCAGCTGGAGCTCGGCGAGCTGGAGGTGCCAGCGCAGCTTTGCCCTGGCTCGGTGCCACCAGCCCTGTGTGACACAGGGTGGCCGCCTGCCAGCCCCGTCACGCCCCTTGCAGCGTGAAATCCCAGTGGGTAAATTCCAGCTACTTCAGTGGGAAATGGGAGCGGCTCCTCTGCAGCTGGGAAGGGCTGAAAGCACCATCAGGCTCCAAAGGGTTTGTGGCAAGCTCAGCCTGCAGCAATGTGGAACACACAAACCGGTTCTTGCGGTGCCTGGGAGTTTGTGTGTGTACCTGGAAATCCCAGCACGCTTATCTGGGAATGAGACCCTGAAATACTGAGCTTCATGAGCTGACCGGAGAGCGTTTTGTAGGTCGAAGTTTGTTGCTAATTTAAATTTTGTCAATTCCAGAGTTTCGTGTTTGTTTCATTACTATTTTCCAGTGTTTCAGATTAAGGGTTAATGCTTGATGAAGGCTTTAGAACTGCCAAAGATTTAACATTATTTTTATGTTGCTTAATTCTGTATGAGCTGTGGCAATATAAAAAAACCAGGGAAAGCCCTGAGATGAAAAAAATGCATTTAAGATGCTTTTTCTCTGCTGTAATTGCCAAGCCCTCTGACCTGGGGTTGGATCTTGGAGTGAGTCAGATCTAGGGCACTGTTTCAGCAAATTTTTGCTTGAAGTGTTGTGTTCCTCACTCCAGCAGTTTGGTTTTAGGCTATGACACACCCAGCCTTGTTCTGCCACTGTTTGAGTCTGTGGGACATCTGCTGCAGGGCAAGTGTGTTGGGTTTGGGCCCTGCTCTGACTCAAGTAGCACTCAGTGGACCTAGAAAAGGGCCAAGATTCTCCTCCTAGGAAAGAAATAACTGAAGACAATATCACCAAGGGCTGTAAAATCCTGAGTGAAACAAGAAAACTGAATAGGGAGTGACCATGCATTTAGTCTTTCAGGATGTGATTTAAGGGGCATCAGATGGCAGGATTAGATGGCAGACCCAAATTAAAAAGGACATCCTTCCTCACACAGTGTGCTGACACTGCCACAGGGGTGGGAGGTGTTGAGTTCTTGTGTCTCAAAAAGCAACTGGATGAATTGAAGGAAGAAATGTGCATTGAGAGCTATTAAATGTAAAAGCTTTCATCAGCTGTAGCCACAGCGTGGGCTCACAGCACAGGCACACCGTTAACAGGTTCCAGCAAAAGGGGCTTTGGGGCTGCTCTGATCACCTCAACTAACTTCATGCATCTCTCAGACCACTGAGAAATATTTCCAGTGCTAACCTACATATTGTACCAGCGACCCACCACCCCTGCTCCCTTTGCTGCCGGCAGAAAGGTCAAAGATAATGATTAAAAATAAATAAATAACCCAGGAAAACCCCCACTGCTTCCCTCTCAGGTCGTTCAGGCTTGAAATAAATCATCTTTCTATTTCTGAAGGCACAGATGACTTAAGCCAAATTGCATTTGGAGCCATTATCCTCACACTTATTTATGCTGTCGTGTCTTGTGCTAACATTTTGTGAAATATTTATTTGCTCCTGGTCTCCCGCAGCTTAGCTCTGGATTCATGAGGCTCCCGTGTTATGTCTCTATTCTGTGCAGCTGCATTCTGTCAGGGAAGGAGGAAATGAAGACTCCAATCTGTGTTTTACATTATAAAAATATATTGCACATCACCCCAGGTAATTCCGTTCAACAGGTGGATGCTTTGTTTGCACGTGCCAGGCACGTGGGTTGTGTTAGAGTGACTAAATGTGCACCAAACCTCATTGTCTGGTGATGAACAATTCTTCTGTATTTGCTGCCCGAGCCTGCCCTTGTGCTTGCTCTGCAGGTCCCAGGTAACTTGCGTGAACGACTTTGAGAGGAACAGGGCATCTCCTAAAAAACAGCGCATGATTTTAGTGGCTCAAGAGATGGGGTAATTCCACATGTGAGTTTCTGTCTGTATGAAATGCTGTAAATACCTTTATCTCCTGCTCTGTGGTCGGAGTCAGCCCCATAAGCATCTGAAATGGCTTCCCCAGGCACGGTGCCAGCTCCCCTTCCCTCAGCCTGGAGGGGAAGTGGGCTGTGGCAGTGCTCTCTGCAGCTCCTCTGCGGACTGCGGGCCTGGGAAGATGAAATCTGACTGCTCGGCTTCCCGCCCCTTATCAGAAGCACTGGTGTAAGTGACTGCTTGAATCTCTGCGAGAAGATGGACTGTGTTTGCTGTGGTGGCATCAGGGTAGCAGCTGACTTCAGATAAACTTGGCTGAGGCAGCAGAAATCTGCTGGAGAGAAACTGTCCTGTTTCCAACTCCCAGCTAAAATCCAGGCTAGCAGTGACTGGCAGTCACTTGTGTTGGATTGTCAATAGTGCAGGGTGTGCTAACAATCCTCAGCCCAGCTATGGACAAGTTCATCCAGTCTGAGAACCACTGACAGAGCTGGCCCCTTATCTGAGCAGAGCTGCCAGAGATTGAGCCAATTAGGAATGTAAACTACCTGCATCTTTAGGAATGGTGTCTAAAACATGTCAGCCTTGTGCCACATGATTGTACCATGTTGATTTTGGTGTTGCAAGATCAAACTCACCACTCTTGTGTCATCACTAGAAAACCTTTTGCAGTCTAAATCCAATTTTAGATAAATATATTTTTTTATATATGTGTATGTGGGGAAAGAGCTGCTAAGCTGCTGTTGCTGCTTCTTGGTGAATTGCCCCGACAAGCTCCTTCTGGTGTTAGCTTTAAGTGACATTTGCTGTGTAAATGACACTGACATTCAAGCTGAGATGTTGGCTCCGGCAGCAGCTCGCTGATTCCTCCCAGGGTGCCCCAGAGAAGAGCCTGCAGCAAAGAGCTGCTGCTGCCAGCAGGTGCTGCTGGGGCTGTTTGGGGAGGAGAGCGAGCCTTGTTCTCAGTTTGGTGCTTTTTCCTTCCTTTTGTGTCTTCAGAAGGCCTGGGGACACTGATTTAATTTTTATGTCTCCACAGCCAGTGACAGCTCTCGTGTGCAGCACAGCACCAGGGATGTGCTGGCCTTATTTACCAAACACCTTTGGCTCAACATGGAGCCAGGGTCGATGGGTTGTGTTTAAACAATTGATCATTTGGGGGATGGGCTAACAGAACTACCAAAAATTGCTGCACAGTGTGTGTGCACTGATCCTCTAAAGGATCAGAAATTTGTCTTAGGTGATGCATAGCTTTGCCAGAAGAAATTGGCATTTATTTATTTAATTCTATCCAGAGGACAAGCTTTAAAAGCTGCAAGCAGAGCATTTCAAAGGACAACTGGGAGTTAGTTGCCTAATTCACATTGACTTTCGGGGAGATCTGGCTGCTGAGCTGCTCTTTATGCCTTTCGGAAATCTCCCCTTGGTCCACATAATCTCTCTGTAACCCCTTTTTAATTAGCTTGTCTTTCTGGAAGAAGAGACCAAGAAGTCACGTTCAAAGATTATTGCTCTATCTAGCAGCTGCTAGAATAGCTCAGTTAATGCTGCCAAATCTTACTGCAGGTCCCAGCAGCGTGGCTGGTCTGCCTCCCCATTCTGATTTGGCCACGGGGTGTAAACTGCCCCCAAACTGTTCTCCAAACCCATTTCCAGCCCGTGATAGTCTGTGCTATAGCACCAGCTGGCCATTTATCCAGAGAGCCTGGCTTTGACTCTCTTGGCAGAGCAAAATATTTGAAAGGGAGAGAAATGAAAAACTGGGGGTGCTTCAAAAAATTAATGCCAAGAGCATGTGTATGCCAAGCAGGAGGTAATGGTGCTACCTTTACTGTCCCAGGCTCTCCATCTGCAGTTCATGCCACAGCCTTGCTCCTGCTGTTTGGGATCAAGAGGAAAATGTCACTCCTGCAGGCAGCATTGGAAGATGCAGCCTTAAAGCTGCGTAGAAAAAAAAAAAAATCAAAGTCTTCTTAGTGGCAAGTTAGGCTTCTCCGATCTGGGATGGGGACAAGGAGAGGTTTTTGAAGCTTCTTGAACTGTTTTTGTATCTGTAATAACAAATTCAACTCAGAATTTGTATAATGAAATGTAAACATTGAAGGTGGGAGCCTGGTGAATTTGGACGCTTGAGGGAAAATATGCAGTATTGTCATGAGGAGACAATTCCCTAAAGCAGAGGGGGGAAAGTGGTCCCAGGGGCTGGGGGAGGCTGAGAAAGGAGGGACTGATGAACTGGTGGCTGGGAAAAATCCCGGATATTGCATAGCAGAGAAAAAGCTGATTTTGTGTGCTGAAGTGTTAAGATTCAGGTCCTTACTTGCTGGTGTAATTGCCAGCACAGGCAGCTTGGTCAGTCCGTATAAGATCAAACCCTTCAGTGGTTGACGTTTCAAGCAGGGGGCTCTGGGAGTTGCAGTAGATGTTGGTGTTGTCACTAAAAGTAACAGCTCTGCTGTTGGGGACCTGGCTCAGCCTTGTCCCCCACGTTTGGGAAGCATTTTAAGATCCTTAAATAGAAGGCACAGCACAGCTATAACATGGGTCACCAAAAAATGTTACTTTTTAGTTCTTCTAGTATAAAAATACCGAAGGGGAGGCTTGGCTCTGTCAGTGACCACCCAGAGACCATTCAGGCTGAACTGGCTACTGTCAAGCTACTCTAAGGGGAAAATAAACTCTTCTATATCCTTGCTCTCAGCAAGTCCTTTAAAACATCACCGCATCCGAAGCACATGAGCTAGAAAAACAGCTGCCTGCTCCACTCCTTCTCTGCCTGATGAGGTTAATAATAACTTTGAATGCATATGTACAGCATTAGCTTTCATGGTAACATGCATAATTCAAATCCCCTAAAGAACAGTAGAGCTTTGAGGAAGCAAACTTCCTTAATGTACTGGGCAAGGATCCAGCTTTTACCAGCTGTTGAGGGTTGATGTACAATTTTTGGTTAAGTGAATAATTTATCATGGATATTATCTGTAGTGTATCACATCCCGACAGTTTGTAGGCCTGTGCATATGGCTCTTGAGATGCCACAACACTGCCATATGCTTCATGGCCCATTACCACGTACTCCCTTAAGATGTTTTCCCCTATGTTAACCGTGTTGGAAGTGCAGTGGGACCACTGGCTCGGTGCAAATGCTGGCTGGGTTTCCCCGCCCCAGCCTCCCTGTATTTAAAAAAAAATTAAAAAGGAAAGAAGGACTGTTCAGACTCTCCACAGCCTTGTCATTTTAAATAAGCTGCCTGCTGCTTCATGATACAGATGTGGATTATAAATTCTGCAGAACACCTGTCCTGAACTCATCCCCTGCTACCCCTTGTAATACGGTTGTGTTGTTACAAATCTATTTATTGTAGCTCCAGTTGACTGTCTGCATAAATCAAGGCTGCTTTAATCAGGCAGCGAGGCTGCTCTGCCCCTCGTATTCACAGCACCAAAGCAGAAGTGGGACGTGCTGGCAGCCTCCGAGAGAGGTATGGAATGCTGTGTCCCAAATTCCAACTGCAGATGTCCTATTTCTTGGTCAGGAGAAGGAATGCTGAAGCTGAAGGACTTCATAGTTTATGTAGCTGCTACGGTGCAGGAGGGGGAGAAAACATCTGGGTTGTTTGTCAGGTTGATTGCTTATATAGGAAGCAGCTTCATATGATAAAAAAGACTGAGTCAAGACTGAGAACAAGCAGCTGCTGAGCTGTAATTACAGCTGGGTGTCCATCATGAGGATGCTTCTTCAGCTACAGAATATGCTGGTTTTGAGTTTGGTGACTTCATGTTCAGAGAAATCTCTTTGTTCAGTGGCATCTTGAACTTCTGTGTGATGCTACTGGTCAGTGGCCACCAGGCTCCCCATGGCTGATGGCTGTAGCTTGCAATAAATTAAATAACCCCTACATGAGTTGTTCACTTTGAATGTGCCTCAGGAGAGTGAGTGCTAGAATGGGATCTTCATGGATGCTGGATGGATTATTTCAAATTCAGTGTTGCACATGGTTTTCCTGCAGTAAAAAACCTGCTCTCTTTCCAAACAAATTGCATTTTTAGATGTGTTTATTACCTTGTGGTTGTTTCCCTGTGTAAAGATTGTGCTCAGCTTTCTCTTCTGGGTCTGTTGGAATCAGGTTGCTTTGCTTGTGTGAGTTGCTTTTTTTTCCTCTTTCCTGACTAGATTAGAATTTTTAGGCTTTCACTATTTTTCCTTTCTTAGTGAGAGTATTGGTCTTTAGATCATCACTTCCACATGCTTAAACCTGAGAGATTCTCTGGGAAGTGGAACAGGAGAGGGGCATTGTGATGGCCAGCACAAATGTGATGGGTTTCAGGTGACAGGAGCACATCTGCTCTTTTGCTGCCACCAGGCACCCTCTGGCAGTGGGAGCCCTCCTCCGTCTGCACGTCAGTGGGAGGAAGGCAGCCAATCTGTGCATCTTGGTTATTGCACTCTCTTCAGGGAGAACCAGGGAGGGCTGTGATCAGTGAACTCCTGCCTGGCTGCAGAAAGGCAAAAGGGACCTGGAGGAACAGGCCCCAGCTGGAGGAGCTGGCATTCGGGACAGCTCTGTGCCCCGCTCCCTGAAGGAACTGAATGCAGGCAAATTGAGAGGTGAGGTGCTGGGTTAGTCCTGCCAGGATTGAAACCTGTGCTGCACTGAGATCTGGGTGTGCCAGAGCTGCTGCCTGGACCGAGGGGAGGCTGTGCCTTGTGCAGCAGTGACCTTTCCTGGCTGGGATCAGCTCGGAGGGCACATCGCTGCCTGCCTAAGTGCGCTTGCTGCCAGCAAGGGAATGTTTATCCAGTGTTTTGATTAATCAACCTTGAAAAAGGGTCAGATGGATTTACTCAAGCATCTAAATAACCTTCACAGCAAAATATATAAACCCCTGTGTGTTATGGGGCTGTCTATTGCCCTGGCCTTGGAATAATGATGTCTGGAGCTCAGGCTTTTATCATGTCATGGTCTGGATCTGACCCCAGAACACTCCTTGTATCTGAACGCCAGCCAGTTCTGTCATGGTGCTCACTACAGCCTTGTGTAGGTGCCTTTCCTGAGGAGTCCTGGTGCTGGCAATCTGAAAAGTTTTTTCTCAAATTCCATTTGATCCTGGAGTCCTGTCTTGGTCTGCTTGCTGTGCTCTGTTCCCTGTGCACTCTGCTTCTCTTTTACCCTGTTGCATAATGCCTCTCAGTTCCACCCCTCAGTTTGTTCCCTTTTCACAAGTGGAAATGTTAAGCATTTTAAAATGTGGTTAGTGGTGCACATTGTCTCCATCAGAGTTTCCTTAAATAACGAGACTGTCAGAAACATAATTTCATTTACACCTCTGACTTTGGCAAATAGAAGATGACCAAAAAAACCCTGCAAATAAATAGAGCCTCCCCACAATAAAGCACTGCTTTCCTCTAATGTTTCTAGAGGGATTAAACAATGCTGAGGATAAGATCAATATTTAAACAAGAAGTTCTTGAAGCCTGCGTTCCTTTTAAGAAGATCATATACTGAGCTGAATTATGAGCATACCAGTTCCTGGCTCATACTGGAGGAATTTGGCATGTGTCTTCTCCCATAAACCTTAAGCCCAATATATTCTTGTGGAACTATCATTTTAAATTAAGATGTAAAATCATGGCAAGGCCTTCATTCTTTGTGGCAACTGGCATAACAACTAGAGGGAAAAAATAAAACCCAAACAATTGTTTTAACTGAAAGTCCAAGAATGACATCTAGTGGCACCAAGTGAGACTTCTGGAATAATCTTATGTGAGAATAGTTTCAAGCATAGTCAGGGCTTTCTTTGACTATTCTTATGCTAGAGATCCAACTCCCGATTTTCTGTCACTGCCACCTACCCATTTAAAAAGTACTGCAAGCTGAATGCTTGTTCTTCAGGTTTGTTTTGTTGTAGCTGGTTTTGAGGATGATAACTTCAGATTAGTTGAGGCTGTGATAAGCTTAGCAACACTTTTTGCTCTGTGGCTAAATGAATGCCTGTACTCCACAAAGCTAAACTAATGCTTATAGTTGCTTCAGCTTCTTTAAGTTGAAGTCAGAGTAAAGGCAGTGTCATGAGATTTCCAGCACCAGACTTACCTGATGAAAGCAGAAATAGTAGGAGACAGAAGAGCTCTTATACAGAGGAAGGAGAAGAAAAATACCTTCTCTGACTGCATTCATTGATTTAAACTAAAAAAAGTGAAACCTCAAGTAAAGCATTTTCTAAAGCCATCAGTGCATCATTTTAGGTCATGAGAGTCAATTAGTTGGCAAAAGGTAGAACTCAGAGGGTGGAGTGTTCTGCTCTTCTTTGTGTACAGGGGAGAATTGAATGCTCTGAGAACAATGACAGCATGTCTGACCTTCCTGCACCTTTAAATCCCCCAGGATCTGAGGAGGATTGTATAATATATTCATCATTGCAAACTTGGTGAGCCCGAGGTGGCACAGTTAATCTTGGCTGTTTAATTTGTGTTGTGCATGTCTGCTTTGGAATTAAGACTCCACCTTTTCTTGTGCTGTTCCACTTGTAAATGTAGCTCTGCCCTCTGATGGGAATGGAGACTTTGGAGTCTCATTGGGAATTGACTGCACTCCCTCTCCTAGAAACAGAGAATGGATTTTAGCTGCTTGCTTTAAGCTCAGAGCACATACCTGGCTATAACGCCACATAATGAGGTAAATAGTTGTTGCATAAATGCTCTGGTTCCCTTTATTAAGAGAGAGTTTAAATTGACACAAGTGGAGCCCTTTTATCTCTGTACCCAGCAGGCAGCAAATGAAAGGGGTTAATATCTCTGGAGGAGGGGCAAACTGTGTTAGAGAGGGAAATTTTGCTGAGGGTATAAAACTGAAAGAAGGACTGCAAGAACAATGAGATGAATGGGAATGTGGAAGAAAAATCCCACAACTCAAAATTAGGCAGATGTCTTGACAGCAGAGGCTCAGCTTTAAAACAGGAGCTTGATGCAGCACATCAGAGACTGAGAAGTGTTGAGGCTCCCATAGGTCACTCCCAGTCCTCATCCAGGCTCTGCCACCGAGAGGAATTACAAAAGAAGGACAAAATATGAAACTGTAATGAAAATTGATTACTTTGCTAATGCTTCCCTCAGCTAAGACAGCTCCACTGCTAAGCAACCCCTGGAAGGTCCAAGGTTTAGTAGCCTGAAGGCAGGGCCTGGTGACAGTATTGTCTTAGGAGGGAAAAGAGCTGATGGACTTGGTGATGAACAAACAGAATGACCTCTGGATGCAGACCTAAACACTGTGATTCAAGAGTAATTGCAGCCTTTGGTGGTTTTACTGTTTTCTCCCAAAAGAGAATTTAGTGATGGATTAGTGTCACTAAAAGTTCCTTGCTCTGGCTTTGTTAGGAAGCTTTCTTTTGAAGAGGGCAGTACTACTAATAGGTGATCTCTAAGGCTGCTGCACTGTGGCAGCTTTAATTAAACACAAACCTCTAGGTATGTGTGTCAATGATTTTCCTGCCTGAACTCTTCACCCTTATTCAAAATGAGTCTTTCTATTGATTGCCAAAAAGAAATATCTGAGACTTAGTAGGTGAGGGTGTGATAGGGGCAACTCTATCCCTGAAAATCTGTCCAGACTGATTGTCTGGAGGTGCAGAGGGAGCTGTTGTCTGTACTGGGTGGGGATGCAGGGGATAAGGAGCCGAGTGACTCTCGTGTGAGTCTGCCCAGGGGACTCTGAGCTCGGTTTCCCAGGGTGTGGCCCCCGATGAGAGCACTGCGTGTGTCCCAAAGCAGGAGTTTGTGTGAACGCTCTCTTGGATGCCCACTAGATGACGGTGCTGTCCCACAGACCCTCTGTGTGCTGGGAACCGGCTCTTCCACAGGGTAATTTCGCTGCACCCACAGCGGAGACGGCCAGGCTCTGCTGAAGGAAAAGCAAAGATCATCACCTTTACCCTTCTTACGGTTCTTGTTTTGGTTTTATTTTTATTTTCCCCTCTGAACTGAGAGGCAATTTTCACATGAAATGTTAAACACTTCATTCACTCTGTTTAATTTGGGATCTTATGCCTGCATCACTTAAGAGAAATGAGACTAACAAAGTTGTGGCACCAGCACTGAGGATGCATTTTGAGGATGCCTTCACTGACTTTCATTATTGGTAATTATACCAGGTGTTTGAACCGTGAAAACTTGTTTGGAATAATATGCAATGCTCTCTGCACGTAAAGATGTTTAGTACATATTTTGTCTTCATGGTGGCCCCCCATCATCTCATTTGATGGATGAATATGAGCCAAGGTACTCCCTGTTCATTATTGCTTTGTAGCAACTCATTGCAACAAGGATTTGAGGAGTTTTTTTCTTACTTGGCTACTTGTTACTGTATCTCTGGGAACAATCTCCTACAGGCTCTCAGCACTTTGTAGCAGGATGCCCAGTGTTGTATCTTCCCTCATCAGCATCAGTGTCGTCATGGTCAGGATGCCCTCACTGTTGCAGGAAAACTAATAGTCCAGAAGAACATTCCTGTTGATTTTGAGACCTCTAAATCCCCTGGCAGTGCTGCAGGGCTCTGGATGTGTTAATTCAATTTACAGCCACGATAAGGCATCAGCAAGTGCTAAGAGGGCTGTAAAGTAATCTTTATATAAGTGAGTCTTTGCAGAGACTGCAGAAATTTGGCAGGGTTGCTAAAGAGACTCTAATTTTTTTAGTCATTGGTATGAATGGAAGAGAGTGCAGCATTTCGTAGCGTGGTGTTTCCTCTCCATGATACCCTCCCCACCAGGCTGCATAACATGCTGGTTAACGTGGAATGATGAAATGGAAGCTGGAGCAGAATGGTCCTTCCAGGGTATCCGCTGGCAGGACTTCCCCTCGGTGCCAGCCAGATGGACTGAGTGGATATCGCAGCTCAGGCTCGTAAACAAACCCGGCTCCATCTGGCTGGGAGATGGATTTCATTCCCAGTGATGCAATTCTCGCACCAAGCTCCCTCTCTGCGATCCATCTTTCCCTCCCGTGTGCTCGCTCTGTTCCGTTCACTGGCTGGGAAGTGGCAGGGGTTTGCTGTGCCACTGCAGAGCCCCGTGCTGCCCCTGCTCCTGGAGCCTTCTCTGGGGGTTACATCCTCACAGGTGCTGGTGCAAGGACTTGTGCAAGAGCCTCGGAACCCACCCGCACCAAAACTCCTCAAATGAGTAAAAATAAAGTATTTCATGTCTTGAGATGTTGAAGTCCAAGTGAGCCAAGTTAAAGGGTTGTAATGCCCAATATGTATGAATAGAGTGGGCAGTGGGAATGAGCCTGGAGTTAGAGTTTGCACAATTAGCTTTTCCAGCAGTGTGGCCATCACTCTAAAGGGATGCTGATACCTTCAGAGCTGGAAAAACACTTCTTTCCAGTACAGCTGGTCCTGGCTATGTTCGCTGCCTCTCTTAGGGCTTTTACTCACAGCTCTTATTTCATACAACCTTTTGTTTCTCCCTTTTATTTTTTAAAATTTTATTTATTCCCTCCAGCATTAAATATTTACCTCTTGTTCAGCTGAGAGCACAATTTGGGCATTCTGGAACTCATGTCAAATTTCTAAATTGCCACTGGTGAAACAGCTCTGGCATTAAAACAAAATGCCTTGCATCTGTTTGTGGCTATCTGTAGTCTTTTAATTATCTGGCTAACATATTGCATGGGAGAGAGCTGGTCTGCCCGGGGCAAGGTTAAAGATTATTTGGTGTTCTATCTTTAAACAACAGATTCCAAAAAGGAGAAACCAAAATGCACTGTTGTGACCTCAGCTTCTCAGCTCATATGCTGGATACGTCTTTTTGTACTGATAGTGCCCTGGTCTAACTCAGCATGCATCTAATGAAATGCCATATAAATTATTTAAGATTGATTTTAATTAAAGCCAGACCTCTGACAAGGCAAAAGTCATATGTAATGTGTTAGCTGGATGGAAGGCACTTGTGGATTCATTGCTGTGTTGTGCTCAATACCTCTTAGCTCAACTCAGCCCGCAGCTGCATCATCTTGTGAAAACAAAATGTGATAAAATTCTTGTTAAATTTGCTCCAAAGATCATTCCTATTCCTTCTGGAGTCAACAGGAGCTCTGTCCCTGCTCTCAGCATCCTGGAGCTCATGGCTTTGCAGCTTCCCTGTAGCTCCTGCTGTGTCCTGGCTGCAGCAGGGCCCATTGCCTCCCAGTGGGTTCAGGAATGTAAAGGTGACAGAGGTGAAAGATCACAGGACATCCACGCAGGCATCTCTTGCTGTGCTCCCCTGTGGTGGCAGCATTTGTGCAGCTCTTCAGACCTCTGTGGAGTTCCTGCAGCTGCAGGAATGGGAACAGGTCTGGGGCTGTGTCTGTTGCTCTGCCCTGAGGGAGCAGCACCTCGCCCGCTGCTGGTGTTCCCTTCCCGTTGTAGCAGGGAATGTGTTCTCACAGTGACCTGACAGAATCAATCACTGTGTTTGAAGGAGTAATATATATATTTATATAACACAGAGAAAAGCATTTCAGTTCAAAGCTTGGCATAAATAATACATTAGGTTTCCTGCCTAAGCTGTGGTTTACCATCATGCTGAGACAAAAATATAAGAGGGGGGGAAAAACCTATTATACGGAGCTCAGCAGGCTTCCATCTTGTTACTTATACATAAACTGAGGGTAGGTTGTCCCTCTATTCACATTATGAAGTGATTAGCATGTTGTTTAACATCAAATATGCATGTTCCATGTTTACAGGCATGTTAAATTATGCACACTGTAGTCTTTAGACTTTTAATTTAATTTGTTGGGGCCGGGGCGGGGGGGAACCAACAGCAAAACAAACCTTTTAGTTTGATGGCCTTCCCTCCCTTTCCTATTTACTCCCTGGCTTTTACATCTGAGCACTGTCAGTGAAAGAGATGCTCCCCCATCTCTCTCTGTCATCCCCCATCTCCTGGGGACACGTGGCCTGGCTGCTGGCCTGGCACAGGGGCTGTGGCAGTGGCAGAAGGTTTCTGGAAAATGTATCTTGTAGCAAAGTAAAGACACTTGGGCTGCATATTTTTTCTCTACTTTACAGTAAACTTAAAAAAAAAATTAAATATGACCATAGGTGGATCCAGAAATGCTTCCCTAAGAATGCTTGCCTTGAATGTCAGGCACAGGCTGGATCTTCCCCTGTCTAGGGCAGGTAAGTTCTTTGTTTTGAAGCCTGGAATATGTGAACTTAAATAGGGTCTCAGGCACTTGAACCCTGTGCTGTGTTTAATGACCCTGTTTCAGTACTTCCAGGAGTACCTTTCTGCAGGTACTTGTTGGAAAGTGTCTTCCCTGACACCTTAACCTCACTCTGCTTAGATCTGGTGAAGTGGGCACCTGACCTCTGAGTACACGGGTGCTTTTGAGCTGTAATGTGTGTTTCTCTGATGATTAAATTATATTTGCTGATCATCCTGGTGTTTCATCTTCAGGGAGAGGAATGCTCACGTCCTAGAAAAACAGGCTGGTCTGCAAACTCACGGGGGAAATGGGTTTTCTTTTCAGCTCTTTACTCCAACTGAGAGAGTCTTTCAACTTGTGGAAAGACAAGTTTGGAAAGAGATGGGGGTGTGGGGGTAAATGCAGTGTCTGAAAGAGTCCATCCTCCATGGCTTCCTACAGTGATAAAGCACAAAACACTTCCCTGCACAACTTTAAGACTTGAAATAAAAATCACACGGTACAGCTATGGTGTGCTGTAAGAAAAGAGCAGGAGGGCCTGAAGGCATGCTGGAGGTCACAGGTCCCTGCAACAGCAGCAGCTTAGGGAGGTGAAATTCCCAGCTGAGGACCTAAGAAGAGAAACACATCCTCTGCTATGAAAACAAAGGGCAGGAAAAGACACAAAATCTGGTGATGTGTTTTAACCCTTGGCATGCATGCAGAATGAATTCTCTGGGAATGAATCCTGCATCCCGCTTCGTGATGTTGGGGGGCTCATGTGTGATGCCTCTGTGAAACAGGAGCTTTACCTACCTTCCTTTTAAACCCTGGCCAGAAACGTGACAAGCACAGTGCAGTGAGGACATGATGGGACGGTTACAGGCACAGAGCCCTGCCTGTGGGACCAGTAGTTTGAACAGAAAATACCTGGCTGCTACTGTCTTCAGCTAACCTGAGTCCCCGAAGCCATCCCAAGAACATTAAAATAAGCTGTGAGTTTGCATCATGTGCTTTTTGCAATAACGAAGCAGCCCTTGCAGCCTGATCTTGCTCCTGAGGCTTTGTGCAGTTACTGAGCTGCTACCCACCCCAGGGCTGGTTTCAAACCCTGACAAGAGGGACATGTCAATATGAGGGTCTTTGTTAGTGCTACGGACACTTGTTAATTTTTTTTTTTCCAAAGAGGCAGAGAAGCCATTTTATTCAGGGCCAAACCCACTTAGGCCTGACCTTTATTTAATTGTGTCAGATGCAGCTCCCCAGGGTACTAATATCAGGCAGGAGGGTTGGGGAGTGCAGTGATTCCTCACTCAATATTTCAATATTGCAGGTTTTTGGCAAACAGATGAGAAGGAATGTGATGCTAACAACCTGCTTTACTATCAGCATAAAATCCACACTAGGAGTGGGTCAGAAATTGAGTCCTAATGCACACAAAGAGCTTGTAATCTCAAAACAATCTGTGTAGCACCAGGCAGAGTGCTGCAGGCTGTGATTCAGTAAGGAAAAGCCCGGGTGTCCAACAAGATTCATCATGGTCACAGGTATTAAAGAGGGAGCAGGATCAGCAGTGATGTGGATTCAGAATCTCATTTTCCTGACAGGCTGCATGTACATGCTGTGCAGTCAGCAAACATACACCTGTCTGGGTAATGGCTAGAGAGAGAGGTACACACAACATGCACACACATCTCACAAACAGATGGGGAGGCTCATAAAGTAAGTTTATGGAAAGGCAAGATTAAGCTGGAGAGGCAACAAAATGCTCCAGGAACTTAAATGAGAAATACATGCTGGCAACGGGACAGTGCTTAGAAAGAACAGAAAAATCAATTGTTGTTTAGCTGCAGCAGAGGATATGGATCATTTAGCAAGGGCTTGTAGAAAATATCCCAAGAATAGTAACAGCGCTTCCAAGGACCTCAAAGAAAGCAGTTATTCCATGAGTTACAGTTCCCAGTGCCGTGCACCACCTGCCCTGCTGGGCAGAGGGCAAGCCTGCTGAACCACGTTGGACAGGGACTAGAATATATCAGTTTATTTTGCCATGCGAGAGGCCAAAAGCGACGCATCTCTCAGGACCTGGAGATCTGGGATCCCGAAATTTGTATTGTGTCCCTCATATTTTGCAAATGGTTTCAAATATGAAACAGCTTTTTGAGGGAAAAATTCTTATTTTATGAGAGCTGTATCTTCAAGACCCGCTTTTGTGACATCTATTAGATCTAAGGCAATTACTGATCATTTTAGTGCATCGAGCAGAGTTTGGAGGTCTGCTGATACATACGTATTTTTCAAAGAAAGTGTGGTTTGAAGTGATTTTAAGTGGTGATCTATACCAATAATTACCACCTTACCTGCATGCTGTCCCTTGACATGCATTTCATAGTGCCTCTTTACCCTTTATTATGTTTATGATAATCTGAACCCCTTTGCTCTAACAGCATTGCGAGGGATTTGGTGAGTTTTAGACACTGGAGGGCTGTGCAGGGTCTCTGTTACTCAACAACCCCTTAGTGCTGCTGCTGCTGTAGAAGCAAACAGGAGCAGTAATGATGCAGAATTACTCTGTGAATTACCTGCATAGGTGTGGGTCAGGCTGTGTGTGTCAGGCTGTGTGTGCAAACCAAATACCGAAGGACAGGAAACGTCAGAGACTTTCATACTGCTCTGAGAAAAGCACATCTTGAATTTGAGCCAAGCATTTGTCAAGTAAAAAAAAAAACAAACCATGAGTGTGCCTTTGATAAGCAGCAAGATTTCTTTATTTTGTCTGTATTCCTCAGCTGCATTTGTTTGTTTGGAAATTTGTATCTAAGGAACTGAAAAACATCAGTAGTGGCCCAGCCTCTGCTTAATGTGAAATGGTTCAAATACTACAACTCTGTTTTCAGTTTGCTCCCCGAGAGTGCTGTGCTGCTCTCGAGTCCTTTCAGTTCCTCACTCCTACCTAAGCTGACAGAAGTCAGTTCTTCAGTCTCTTTTCATGCATTTGCTTTTGACCAGAGCACTGCAGGACATCATCCAAGTCACTCTCCTCAGTGACTTGTGAGTCTCTGTGTTCTCACTGTTACATTTTTATTAAATGCTATAGATACTGATTATCTGTGTTTTACAGCACTGGGCTATTTACATGTTTTGCTAGCAATAAGTTCCTGGATGCACCTGGAGAAGGAGCACATCCAGGCAAAGTTTTGCCTGATCCAGGTTATAAATTAAAAATAGGCTTATTAAATTGTTTAATCTCTTTTCTGCCCTTGGCACATGCTATACACATGAATAATTAAGAATTCGTTCAAGTTCATGGTATACAAAACTCTCTAGAAGCTGTGGTGTTTCATGACTGTCTTTTATCACAATGTGAAAGAAAAGACTTTTTTTTTTCTTTTTTTTTTTTCTTTTTTTTAAAGTCCCAAGCTGAAAAGAAAACCAGAATCTTACAGATACAAGTGATCTCTGAGGTGCAAATGCTGTGCATTCTGGGACAAGAGGGTTTTGATCTGACATTTAAATTCATAGTTATAAAAATGTTTTAGCCTGGTTTTTAAGATAGTTGCTAGTTTGATTTCAAACCTTAAAATTCAGAATTCATCCATGTATGAAGATGGTTATGTAAGAGTGCACATGTGCCTGTGTGTCTGTGGAGGCCACGTGAGAATGTCCATCGTGTTTCTGGAGCTGTTCACTGGAGCACCCTGACATACTAAATAACTAAATGTACTAAATAACATAGTGACAACTTGCTTGGGTTTTATTTCCAGTGTCTGCATAGGGTACTCCGTGTATTTGTATTTTAATGGTGCCTCTCCTACTTTGCTGCCCCTTTTCCAAGCATTTAACCTCTCTCTGATTCTTTTCCAGTAAAACTTTGTTCCCAGCTGATCTACCTTTGCTCATAGGCACCTCTGCCCTGAGAAATACCTCCCAATAAAGTGAGAAGAGGATGAGATAGATTTAGGTATTACAGAGAGCAAAAGGTGCTTCAGAGCAATAAAAGTCTGGGATTTTTTTTGTGGCTCTTGTGTTTTCTAATTGACATTTACCAAATGTCCTTGCACTCAATCCAGACTTTTTAAATCACCTTTGCCTAATCTGTAGTTTATGATTACAGGCTTGTTGGCTTTTCAATAATTATTGGTAGAACTGGGGGGGAAACTGAGACAAAGAAATGGAGCAGAATCGGAGGGTTGAGTGAAAGGTGTAATGGTATTGGGGATGTATGACTGGGAATCTTGGCTGAAGGTCCTCAAGAATGGATGAAATCTGTCTTGTCTCAAGACTTAAAAGGGTCTATATTTGAAGATGCACCTGCAGTGATACTTTGTGAGCTTTTTCAGGTGAGTGAGTGTGTGGTGATGCTCCATTCAGGACAGGATTTGTGAGAAGCGTATGGGGTCACTGTGGTATAGATCTGTGGTACAACACAGCTGCTGGCTCCAGTTTAGCCTTACCTAATTCAGTGTAAAATGCACTTCTCCTGCTGATCAGTCCTGTTTAACCTTTCCTGTACAGCACACGTTGTCTCAAATTAGGAACAGTGTAATAGACTAGCGAGAAGTTCTCTAGGCTAAGGATGAGCAAAGATCCCTTTGGGGACTCATCTCTACAATTGCTTTTTTTTGCCTTTTGCTGTGAAGTACAAGTACTGCTGCTTTCTAAGATTTCATGGAAATGGGACCCCGGAAATTTTAGAGAGAGGCTGTTTCTGCTTATGGATTACAAGAAATTCTATGTATTGCCACGTTCCTGTGTCCAAGCCTTGAGCGTCTCCCTTGTATGGGTCTGTTGTGCCAGTAAGGAGCAAAACCTGCGCCCTGTTTTTTTTTAATGTACCCCAAAACACAGGTGACTCCCCTGTAAAAAGCATATAAAAATGCAAGTGATAGAACAACAGAACTAAGCAGTAAGCTAAGTCCAAAGCATTCTTGATAAAAACACAGGAGAGCTGATCTATGAGTACATTGTTTCTGGGTTTCTCCTTAAAGAGAAGAATGTACCATCGAGTTCTTGTTTTAGAGCTTTCTTCCATTTTCTGTTCTTTTTCTAGGTAAGTGTCATCTGCAGCATGCAGCAGTGCACTTTGCCTCCCAGTGGGTCGTTCTTAGGCAAGACAAACTTTAATTGTCTTATTTTTGAGCCACGTACACTGTAGCCTTGCTCCCTGCTGTAAAATGGCTCCCAGCTTAGCTCTGCGTCAACGTTTCCTTGCTGTTCTGATGTGCTTGGCATCTGCTGCTGATTCCTCAAGACTGCGTAAAAAGGAAAACCATGCCTTGCTTGTGGAGCCTCTTTTGTTCGTTTTGTGTGTGCTGCTGACACTCTTATTCCCGAGAACTGCCTGGAATCTTGTGTGGGCACTTGATAAGTGCGTGTGAAATGTGCCTGTTGTGATCCGATCAGACCTGCTCAGGTTTCGTTCCACTCCAGTGGCTGAATCCTCACCCTGGGAGCTGCATGTGTCACTGTGACACACCAGTTTGATCCTGATTTAAAACCATGTGAATTATGCCAGAATAAACCCAGTTAGCGCGTTAGCGAATCTGACCTTTGTGGTTTGGTGGCCTGAGGAGACAGCAGCTGCACTTGTACAGGTGTCTCAGTAGTCATCACAATTTTCCATTCCCTTTTTCTTTGGGAGAGAGGGAAGGGGAGTCTGAGGCTATTTGAAAAATGAAGCCTATAGAAGAAACAAACAAACTGCCTGCTGTGGTATTAGAGTCATCAATCTTGGTCAGGCATTATTGCCAAAGGAGAACTAGGCTGGAGAAATATGCCTGTCAGCGTTCAATCATTACGTCCATTAGATACTGGTTGGCATTGATACATATTAAATAAAGGAGTGCGAGTTGTAGCTGCTCCAGTTTCCTCTGTGTGGAACACCCAATACAGTGATAACAGGCTGAAAATGCTCTCAGCAGCTCATTTATTTATGTGTACATGGAAAGGGGAGTTAGCAGCTGGGCAGGCTCTAACACTGTAGAGAAGAAATTTGGTAATGTGCCAGGAGATCTGTAGTCACAATCAACAACTTCGCAAGGATTCAGCTCAGGAAAAATGAAGGCGTGGAGCTGGGGCCAGCTGAAGCATTTGCAAACTGACAGGAGCAGTATTTTTATTTATATTCAGGAGAGAAATAATGATGAATCCTGTTGCCTTAGAAGGCTTAGAAACTCATAAGAGGAAGTTGATAGCGATAGATAAAGCTCCATAGGAATTACACCTGCAGATTTGAGCTTGAGGGGAATGATGCCATGGGTGTAGTGGTGGGGGGAGGATCGGACTGGTCTGGGGGAGAGAAGAATTAAGTTAGTGGGCTCAGTTCTCTTTTGCTCTGAAGCCCCTGCAGCAATAGGAACCAACTGTGCCAGCAGTCGCTGCTGTGTGGTGATGCAGAACAGCATGGAGGGGCCAGCACAGGCAGGAGAAAAATCTTCAAGCTCAGTTGCAGTCCTAGGATGGACTTTGTTTCCTACTAACAAAGCAAATTTTATAACATGGTGACTGCTCCAGAGAAATGTCTTTCTGGCATCTGCCTTGTAGCTGTTTTAGAAAGAGACACACAGAAGAGCCTGTGCCCACAGAATTGCCTCCCTTGCAGGGAACATAGCTCACACCCGTGATAAATGTAGCAAAGGTGACCTGCTTCCTTCTCAGCATGCTTCAAGGCTTTAAAAGTGCAGTATTACCTTTCAAAAGCTTTCCATGGCTTCCTTGATGCTGCAGCTCTGGGTGATAGCAATCCTTGGCTAGAGAAAGGCAAAGGTCTGAGCACAGCTGTTCCTCTCTACAGAGCAGTCTGAAAACACTGTAGTTAAAAAGCAGAATTTTCCTTTTGAAAAATGGAAGAAAACATTTCTAAAGTCCTGATCACCCTGAACAGAAATACCTCATTCCTGCAGAGCCAGGTGGGAGCTGTGCTTTGAAGCCTTGTGCTTCTGTCTGTCTTGCAGACTGCAGGTTTCTCATCATGTTGTGTCTTAGCCCAGCCTAGGGCTGAAGAAGTCAAAGCAGGGATGGGATCCTGCCCAGCAAGCCCAGCACATCCCCAGGCAGAGCCAGGCAGTGCATACCTTAACGTGAGGCTTTTCTGTTGACAGCAGCAGTGCCCCCGCCTCTCAGCATGACAGAACGGGGCACCACCAGGCCACTGTCTCATTGCCTGGCTGCCTCTTTCACTGCGTGGAGCTCTTCTGTGCTCAGGATCCCAATTTGATTTCATCAGACCCTCCATCTAGGTTACTAAAACTGACAGTGCAGTGGATGTCAGCTGTGCCAGTGAATTTACTGAGCATCAGCTGTGCCAACCACACTTCGTTACTCTAACTTCATTTTTCCTCTCTAGCCCAGCAATGTTTGTGCTTCTTCCATGATGACTTTGTTGCTGGACTTTGGTGTAGCTCTTCCTTCATTTGTTTTCATATCCTATGGAACATTAAGCTTCGTTTGTCAGGACCTAAAATATACATCTCTCAGGTAATAATGCTGTTTACTAATGACACTGTGGACCCTCTGCTGTTCCCACTGACCAGCAGGAGCACTGGTTCCTCCATTACTTGTGCATCCTATGTAAGATTAATGTACCCCTTCACCTCAAACCATTTTCTAACATAAAACCCCCTCTGTTTTGCAAAGCACAATTTCCCCTCTTTAACAGGGTTCATAGTTTGGCTTTTATTTTTCTTCTTCATTCTACTTTCCATTCGATAGTGCTGCAGCTTTGCAAAACATACAGAACTGGTTTGCTTTGACAAAGGGGAAGTTTGGAAATGCCTCTGAAGACTGAGCTGTGGACAATTCCATTCCATGCAAGTGTGTCTTTTAACTGTGCTTCCTGACAGCTGGATGCCAGGGAAGCCTAACCCCAAACTAGATGTTAAAACTCTATTTCCCTGCTGCAAGTCTATCAAGGAGATACTAGATGCGTTAACTTTTACTGTTCATGGTCCTCATGTGTATTAGCATGCAAACGTGACTGGGTGGGGCCCAGGATGCTGTTATTTTGTTCTTATTTTTGCCCCTGTGGACCCCCATAAAGGCAGGTATAATGTGCTTTTTGATGTTTCTAAAACATCTTGACATCTCAAGATGGAATTTTCTCCAGTGCACTCTGCTGCTGTCTCTCTTTTTCCCCCTCCAGTTTTAGAAAGCCTTCATCTAAATCCCCTTATCTGAAATACATGAGACTAAGCAGTAGATTTTGATATATTCCAGTGGTGGGTTGACCCTCGGCTGGCTGCCAGACTGTTCTCTCACTCCCCCTCAGCAGGATGATGGTAGGGAGAAAATAAGTTAGAAAATCTTGTGATCGAGACAAATGGTAGCTACCATCATGGGAAAAACACACTTGACTTGGAGAAAATTAATTTAAATTTATTGCTAATTGCCATAGGTTTGGATAGTGGTAAACAAATAAATTTAAACAATACATGCAGGGAGTGAGGCACTCCTCTGTTTTCACAGCTCTGTCTCTCCATCCTCCTCACAGCCTGGATCAGGCTCCCTAACAGCAATCAAGGAGTCTTCAGATACTGAAGAAACAACATTTATCTGCACTCAGCACCAGGCACTGCTTAAGTGACAGCTGGAAAGAAGTGCTAAGACCGAGTGCATAAACTACTCAGGCCCCTGGGAACCCATTTCATATTTACTTCCAGCCCCATTTCAGAACATACGGCTCAAATTTCTGGTGTTGTCCTCGGGATGGGAGAGAGGGAGTCAGTCCAGTCTAATTTGAGGCAGCCCAGGCTGATTTGTCAGGCTCGCTCCCTGGTTGTTATTCTCCAGCTGTCAGCCGCGGCCGGAGCCGAGCGTCGGGAACGACGAGCGCGGGGGCTCGGGCTGTCAGCAGCACTCAGTGTCCCGTGGCGGTTCTCTGACGGGCTTCACTTGTGTTGCACCTGAGCTAAATCCCGTTCTGCCCACGGTGGGGATTATAATCTATCAAATTTGAGCGACTTGCCTTGTCAGGGAGGTGAACGGTCTTTACTGAGTGGAAAAAAATCCAGGTAAATGCTGGGTTTGCACGTGGGCTTTGGTCTGTCTTGTGAGCAGTGACATTCTTACCACAAAGTGAGCGAGAAGGGGTACTTACAAGATATGCGGGGCGTGTTGGGTGTTACACCCTCGCAGAGTTAGGCAGTACAATGCCAATTTCTTCCCATCCAAGCTGAGGCTGGACCAAGTATTGACCAGCAAAGAGATTCTGATGATCTCTCCAGTACTGGGAAAGATTTTTGTGCCAAGATGCTGCTGGATGAGCATGATTCCACAGCACTGGCTTGGTTAGATGGAGAAATGTTCCTCTTTACAGTTATTGCAGTTGTGAAAACCAGCACATGGAGCTGAGGTGACCAAATTCCCTGGTAGGATTTATTAGTTTCTCCAAATTTTAATTATTTTCAGTTAATGATTCCTGAGGCTGACTTGGTTAAAAAAAAATCAGGCCGAGTAGTAATTTCAAAGCTGTGATCTCCAGGATAATCTGCCGAGGGCAGGGGCTATAGGAGGCTTTCCCTGAAATGAATGAGTGCATCCATCTTTGGTGAGTGGCCGCTGAAGGCAGCCTTGTGCATGGTCTCCTCCTCCCTTTTTCTGAAAAAGAAGCACATTTTGACTCATGGGAGATCTGAGTCAAGTTTTGACTCATGGGTTTATTCCGGTAAATTTTACGTCCTCCTGGTTTCTGGGCTGGAGTAGCTGTGCAGGGGAGACCTGCAGCTCTGCACCCAGGTTTTTCCTGGAGTTACTGTCCCGGGGGATGCAGAGCTGTGGCCCTGCAGGTGCATGTTGGTTGTCCAAGCATGGCTGTCAGTCTTAAAGGATTACTCTGCTATTTGGCCACCTCTTTGTAGACTTTGTGTACTTTAGAAGCAGAGAATTGTGAGAGAGATTTATAGTTAATTAAGAGCTTCATAATCTAATCTTACCTTTTATTATAACTCAGGCTAATGAGCTCTACTCAGTCATTCACGTACTGAGGCCAGGCCTTTGACAGAGGGTTCCAGCTCTGACTGAAAGATGCAGCTGAATTCACCACATCCCTCTCAATTATGCTCATGAATAATTTGCTTATGATATTCGAGGATGCTTGCAGGGTATAAGAAATTCATCTTTGTGTCTGGTTTCCCTGAAGAATATTCTCCATTTCCTGAAAATACAGCAGCTTGTGCTGGATGTGCACTGCCTCTCTCCTTGCCATTCATTATAGCCCTGCTGAGACATTTCCGGTGGCGAAGCAGAAGCAGAAATGTGCTGCAAAAGTGCCTGTCTTGAATTGCATCTGCTGAAATGGACATTTTAGTGAACTGCCCAAAGTCTGGAAATTATTCATGCTGACTATTTGGGAAATGCTTTCAAATAATGAATAAATTTGCAGGAATCAGAGATTGCTCATGAAAGAGTAATGATGGTAGAGGAGACCTTTTCTTTTACCCCCTTTTTAAGTTTCAGCATTAGTTCTCTGGTTTGTACATCTGCTTTTGAAGTTACTGCATCAATGCTGATTCATTCCAGAGGAGAATTACGTTTGGAATAGTTTTAGGGAGTATGTTATATTTAAGGGCGTGGAAAGGAAGAGGGGGAAAACCCACCTATTATGTCCAGGAAAATATTACTTAACTTCTAATTTCCAGTTTTTACTTTTGTCTTATTTTACCACTGCATTTTCTTTGCACGGGTTAATTAAGGCTATGCTATTACTGAAAGTTATTTCCTTCTCATAATTAGAATGTAATGTTCATTTTCTTAGCCTGTTTTATTCTGGTCAGTATTCATTTCAGTGCTTAATCATTTCTGCTCCTGTCTGCTTATAATTTTGCTACTTGCAAGAAACATTACCCTGGCATTGGTGTTGGTTTGTTGCTCCAGTGTACAATCACCTTTGCTCTGGGTTACACTGGGCCTGTTGATGGAGAAATCTGATTTTTAGGATAACAAGTATTCAACCCTTGAACCAGAAATTATCTCCTTAACCTGGTGTCTGTGGGAAATGTGGATACATGGAACTGTGTATCATATGAAACTCTTGATGTCCTCATGGTTTAAGATAGGCTGGGGTCAAACAGTATCTATGGAGTGCTGCTTGGTAAAGTATTTCTAAAGGAATCTGAGCCAGAAGGGCCCAATGGTCCCTGGAGAGAAGGGAAGTCCTAAATAAATTGTGGGAAGGCTGGAACTGTGGGTGAGAGCTGAGCTGTGGTGACAGGATTTGGGAATCCAGCAGAAAAATCTAAAGCAGGAAGCCTCAGCTGAAGGTGCCCTGGTGGAGTCATGGCCATGGCAGGGGCTCAGGGTCCAGGGGAAGGTGCTGGGTGAATCTGAAAGTTAATGAAGCTGATGCTGGGGCTGAATCCTGTGTGTGTGTGTGTAACCTGTGCTGCCTGTGACTGTAAAGGGCCTTGTTGATTAAATTGTGGGATTTCTGAACCAGAGAGCTAAGTGCTGCTTGGCACAGTTTGTTTCATTGTCCATAATGATAGGCTGGACTGCCATGCATTTCCAGCTGTTCTTTTTTCACCCTGAGCCTTGTTTGAAAGGATTGGTGTGGCTTGGCTGGTAACTGTGGAGCAGAAAGAAAATGGTTTCTTAAAAATAGCTGAGCCTACACTGGGGAGCTCATTATTTCCACAGTACTGAAAGACACTCCATTCACCAAGACAGGTTTCCATCAAAGAAACCATCAATGCAGTCTGCCATCACTTCTCAGAATACCTTGTTCTCCATAATTAAAATACAGGAAGGACTGTTTATTACCCCCCTGGCAGTGTGTTCCCTCCTGCTTGGTTTATGCAGTCCTGCTGAACACAGAGCCAAATGCTGCCAGGGAATTCTCAACAAGAGGCCCTGAGATGGGTACGTGAGGGGATTATAGTTCCTCAGGAAAGGTAAAAGTGTCTTTGGGTTGTTACAGGGGAGCTGCAAATACATCATTTCAATTCTTGCATCATAATCCACTCACTCTCAGTTTACACTGTATTGCAGAGGGTAGACTTAGATGGATGTAACTCAGCATTGCAAGTGTTTCTGCACTGTTTGAAGCCACACAGTCTTGTCACTGTTTGATTTCCTTGGCTTTGCCAGTCACCAAGGGATGCAGCATTCTGTGAAACCAGATGGAGTGTGTGTGAACTGCTGGACTAACCTCCCAGGCAGATTTAATGGATGACAAATATTGAGCAGAAGTGAAAAATGCTGCTCCATTGTGGTAGACAAAACCTAAACAGATCTGTAACTCCACTGTGATCTCCCAGCTTCTGCTGTCTTACTATGCAGTTTTAACATCCTAGAGATGAAATTGTCTGCAGTACAAACTAGAGGGTGCCCATTAAAATACTCATCATGGCATGGATCAATTCTTCAACACTTATTTCTCTAGCAATCAGAAAGTCAGTGCTAAAAGAAATATCTCTCCCAGCCCTCCATCTGCCCCCTTTTTTTTTTCCTAAGTAGAATTCATTGGTTCGATCTCTTTAACAAGTAGATAGTGGAGCTAATGAAGATAGAAACCAAGTTTTTTTTTGTCACAGCTGACTGGGTTGGTTATGATTTATTTGTAGTATAGCAACAGTCCATTTTCTTTGCATGCACATACTTTGCATACTGTTATTGCTGCAAAGTTCTCACAATTCAACTCTGAAAATGAGGCGTACATATTTAAATGGCAAGTACCTGCAGAAGGGACTGACTGGATGTGCACTGAGAATAAGCTCAAAGCATCAGTAGGCTCCTGTCCTACTAAGTTTGCTAAGGCGCAAATGGAGAGGGGAAACAATGGACTGAAAAGGATGAAACATACAGTTTGTATTCTGGAAACAAGAAGTTCACAGAAGTAACCTCAAAGTGCAGGAGAACTGGAAGGTGACACTGCCAAAAGTTCTGTTGTCCAAAGTGACAAAATTGCCACTGCTAAGGAATGCGGTAATGCCAGTCGTGAAATTTACCTTGTGCTGATTAACTATTCTCTCCAAATGCCATCTCAATCCAATTAACCATCCTTTTTTTTTTCTCAGTGTCACTTTTTGTCCCTACGTGCACTGCAGCAATATGCACATTTCTAAAGTGCCACATCATTGGTGCAAGAGTGGTACATTGTGCTAACCTGCACAGCTCCCTTTTCTGACACTCTAGAGTGGCAAGAACTTGATATGAAAGAAGAGCATATGGTTTTTCCACTGAAATGTTCCCCAGAGAGCCTTTTCCAAAATGGGAATCCACCATCCGGCTCTCAGTTTTCAACTACCCATGTAGCTGCACTTATCTTTTGTAAGCTGCAGCTTTCCACCAGGAGAGCACTCCCTGTTTTCATGCTGGGTAAATGGCCCAGCTGTCTGTCCCAGAGATAGTGCTGGCACAGCGAGATCAGGATCTGGCTGTTAATGAACTGGTCCCAAGGGCAGACAATTCCAAATTTCTACCAGGGAATCTACAAGACCCTGTTGGCAGACCAGGCTCTATCTGGCCAGGACTGCTTTGTAGAGAGGCTGTTCCTGGGGGCATCTGTTTGGTGAGGAAGGAAATGCCAAGGACATGGTTGCATTGTGAGCCTTGGGAGAAAACTGTTCACATCTGTTTCGGAAATGAGCTTCCAAATGGCTCCCTTCTTCAAATGGCAATCTGTGCTGTGTGCTCCGTGGGCTCTCTGCAGAGCCCTGATTACCCAGGCACGTGTGAACCCCAGGCTAATGAGATGTGATCCCAGAAACACGGGGCAGGTGTGTCTGGCTGTGATAGCAAATGACAGAATTGGACAGAAAGAGCTAGCTATAATTTTTAATTGTTTTTTTCCTCCCCTTCCTGCCTCTGAGATTGTTCTCTATACCCTCAGAGGGTATGGAGCTTAAAATGAGACCTTTGTCTCCCGAAGCTCCCTTTTTTAGATGTGAGTGGAAAAAAACAGACTCTTTTTTTGTAGCGTAGAAGAAGAAAATACATTATTTTTCTTTGCAGATAGGCCAGGCTGCCTTGCTTACACCTTCCCCTCACTGAGTTATTACAGAAAGTGGTATCTGTGGTGTGAATAATGCTGCGCTCCTGCCAAAAGGCACACAACACATTGGCTATAGATCTCATAAATGTCAGAGGTATATAAGGAAGGCAATCAGTGATAGTTCAAACCCAAAAAACAAAGGGGCTGAGGTGCAAAATTTGGCTTCATTGATGTTCAGCTTGAACTTTTATAGACTTCTGAGAAATGGGTGTTCTTGAAAAGCAAATTGCAGTTACAGTTTAGCACTGATTTATCGCAGAGCAGCTTAACGAGGAAGTTTCACTGCATGCTCCGTGGGCTGGCACTGAAATGCAGCATTAAATCTCCCAGGGACTCTTAGCACCCCACGCTGAGCCAGGCCTCTTATCTGCAGTCACTCTCTCACCCGACAGAAACTGCAGGCAGAAAGCTTTAGGAGATTCTGAGGCAATTTTAGAACAGTACTGAGCAGACACTGGGTGCTCCTGGTGCTCCTCCTGACAGAAGTTCGCTCAGTTAAACTTGATCAAATATTTCTATTTTTTTCCATGTTTATACACACTAACGATTGTAGCCTCACACTCGAGGTCTGTGAAGGGCCACTGGAAAATTCTTGGGCAATTCATGTTGCTCTTCTTTAATGTGAAGTAATTGTGCTCGCCCAAACCCTTCTCAATATGTAGGTGCTTCAGTGCATTTCTCATCCTTCTCTGGAAGAAAGTCCAGAGAAACCTCCAGAGAGTCTCAGTTCTTTAGTGAAAAGAAAATCTCAGGAAAGACACACAGCCTGTGGTTTTTTTCTGGCTAAATGAAATGTAGAAATCTCATGGAGTGTAATGGGTTCAGTTATTCTGGGAGGAGTCCCTAATGTGTCATTTCATGTCCTTGCGTTCTACCAGGCAATGCACTCCGCCAAAGGAAGCTGCTGAAAATGCAGCTGGGACTGCTCATTGCTTGGTAGAAGAAACACTACAGNAAAAAAAAAAAAAAAATTCAAATCAAAATGCTCCTGCAGGTGTTGTATTTTCACTCTGCTCACTCTGTCTTGCTGAGCTAATGAGCAGGAGGAGGGTGGACTTCAAAGCAGCTCCTACAACTGGGGCACTGTCTTTGCTCTGTGTACACCTTGGAAACAAGGATGAAAAGGGAAAAAATCTTCTAATGACTCAACATAATTGCTGTATTTTCTTCATTTGTAAAATCATGATATGATAATAAAAATATCTTAGCAGCATGGATTACTGTTACTGCAAATGTTTTTCATGGAGCTTCCAGCTGCTCTCAACCTTTCTAGCAGAGCTCAGAACCAGATTTGAATTCTAAGGTTGGTTAAAATTTAGCATTGCGTGTCTACTTTCAGGTTTTACAAGTTATGAATTAGATGGGGAATTAGGAGCTGAACTTAAGTGCTTTGGTAATTCAGAAGAGTCAAAGTAATTCAGAGAATCGCATCAGACTTGTTTCTCGAGGTTAGAGGCATTTCTAATCTAGAGACACTGCTGCTTCTCCTACTGCGAGGACTAACGGGCAGAATGTGATGACAGCTGGCAGCCTGTCACTGCAGCGTGTTTCCCTTGGGTTAATGAAGACGAGGAGGAAAAAGCCCTGTCTCCTTCATATTCTCTTAACTTGGTAGGTTGAAGAAGTCTGACAAAGTCTTTCAGAAGTTTCTGTGAACTGCTTTGTTTGTCACCCATTAACGGTGACACCGCCTTAACTTAACCCTAGAGACTCCTGCAGCTTTGCTCAGGGCAGTTATTTTAGGGATGAATAAACCTCTAGACCACTCTACAGGTGACATCCAGGATGTAAAGATGCTGATCTTTGCTGTCTTTAGATGGATCTCTCTTGTGAATTTGTAGTGGTATTGTACCGCCATGAACTGATGAGGTGGCTGATAGACATGCTTGCAGAATGAAATGCTTGACCCCATCTCTCTAGGTCAAGATAGAAGTGAATTGGTAAAACTGTTGAAAGGAACTTGTTCTGTCCCAGCCTGTAAGGTACCTGCACTGTGCAATAGTGCTGAAAGTCCTTTGGGTGAAATATTTATTGAAGTGGGCATCAGATTTTTACTGTTCTGTTAGCTGGGCAAGAAGCAGCTGCAGTCTGAGCAGTGCGAGGCAATGAGGAAGCAGAATGAAGCTCCTACAGACCAGCTGCTCCCATTTTGCCCCTGCTGCAGGATTGATACTTTGGGGTCTACTCAGGCTGCAAGGTGTCTGTCTGTCCTCACAGAGAGAAAATGGGGCTGCCATGGGCATTCTTCTGTTCTTTCTAATCTCTTTCTGCTTGCCAGGAAAGAGGCTTTTACCTTTAGCAGTTTGTTCTTATTACAGAAAGCATATTGGAGAATTAGAAAAGGTGCAGGAGAGAGTAAGTAGTAGGACAAAAGGTCTCAATGGTTTAGCGCCATGTGGATAGGTTAAGAAAATTAGGCTTGAATTCATTAGAAGACACAAAATTAAGAGAGGACATGATTCAAATGTAAAATTCTAGGGAAGGTGGATGGAGCTGAAGCTGTGTGGGAGCAAGTTAGAAATAGCATGTGAGCTGAAACTAAGAAACAGAGATGGAAGAAGATAGAAAAACTACTTTGAAAAATCTTTCAAAAAGTGGATTTTTCAAAGAAAGTACAAGCAATAATTTCTAGACAAAAGAAGAATGAACTGGAAAACCTGAGAAAGTGGATAGCCCAAGGGGGAGGCATTGGTAGGATGCCATTTAGAGCCTCAATACCAGCCTGATCTCATCTGCCCAGCTGTTACCAGTGTGTCTGTTTTAAGTGGAAGCCAGTGCTCAAAATGAAAGTTATACCTGATTCTACCTCTGACAGCAGAGGAAGTGCTGGGTTAATGACAGTTGGCATAAATTGGCACCACCCTGATTAAAAAAGGCCAGACTCCTCTGTAATAATGGTGACTTCTTTCTTCTCGAGATTGAGCCTGTCCTTGTGGTCTTAAAACATCTCTGGGAGTTCGAGTTCAGGACTGTGAGTCCTTTTGGACTGTGTTTCATGTAAATGCACAGACATGCCCATGTCTGGTTTTGAGGCCAGTTCCCTGCCCTGCTATGCTGTGTTTGACTGCTGGGTAGCAGTAAACCCAGCAGTTGTGCTCGCAGTGGTTTTGGGTTTGTTCCATATGTGCTCAGCAAACCTTTCTCGTTAATCAAAATGAAATCGCTGCCTTTCGCAGATGCTACCCAACTCTCCAGGAGAAAGTGCCAGAAAATAAATGAACCTTTTTCTCACCTGTCCACAAGTAATTTTAGAAGCCCTGGGTGATCTTTCAGCTCATGAGATTTAAATTGCAGCCAGGCCTAAAAACAAGCACTCAGATTTTTGTGTGTCACGATGAATTTTGCCCCGGTTGTAGTAGAGTTCAAAGAAGTGTATTTCCAGGAGCTGGCATTTCCTGGTGCCAGGAGCTGGCACTGGAAAGAAGGTGGAGACACAGCTGCTGAGCATGTGCTGCCTGCAGATGCAGGAAGGAAGGAAAATGTAAAGCCTGGAAGGATGCTCCAGACGATCATTTGCAGAAACACTTCAGAGGGACGCTACAAAGAATTGAGTTTGTCAGATTTCCCATCCTCTCTGCTATTTGGAACAGGGGTTGGAAACTCAACTCCTGTGGGCCCAACAGTGTTTACACAGCTGACAATTTTCATTTGGAAGCTGCAAATGGACAGTTAACTCCACAAGCAGTATGTACCAGTGAGGTGAAAGGGCTGCTGAAGACACGCAATAATTGGCACCCTGCTCCTTGCCAAAGCCTCCTTGTCCTGATGTGTGCTAATGATTTGGGGAATGGCCGTGCAGCAGGGGAGAGCTCGCAGTGGGCAGTTCTGCAGTTGATGTTGGGGAAGAGGCCAGAGCCTGGCCGGATCTTAAAAAGGCAACCTCTCATGCCTGTTCCCTTCATAACCTCCCTAGGGCCCTGCTGCATCTCCACCAGTTGCTCCAGAAAGAAAGCACAGGAAATATCTTCCTTAAGCATGGTTTGTTCTGCAGAGCTGCCATACAAGCAGCCTGTGGGATTATACAAGTCCACTATGAGGGAATCCTAAGGTGAATCCAACGACCTGCAGCTCCTAATGCTTGCCCGTGCTGATTCCCTTCCACATTATTCACTCCTGGATTCAAGAGTGGCCCCTTGAGGACGATGACAATCAGTGTGAATCGAAGCGGTCCCTGGCACAAATCTCAGCATCCCATGCAATGTAGCTCAGGTACCTGTGCAGCTGTACCTAACAGGTACTTTTGTATGCCCTGTTGTCTCTGCTGGTTTCTATCAGGATCAAAAGCTCTGAGGAGATTCCCCACAAAGCAAATACAAAACCCCATCCATTAGACACCCCTTCAGGTCACATCTGCTCTCTCACTTTGTGCTTGCTCCAGGATGGAGATATTAAAATCCTGTTGGCTCAGGGCTTCTTTCTGACAGCCTTATCAAGCCATTAAATATAATTCTGGATTGCTGCTGGTTCTCAGTTGAAGGTGAAAGAGAGGAGTTTGGAAAAGGCTGGGAATCATGGTGCTATCCTGTATTCCCACAGCATCCTTCCTTGGCTTGCCTTGGCTTCCTGCAGTGCTGAATTGTCCTTCTCCGGGGCGAGGCTCCATTCCCTGCCTGGCAGGGAGCTGTTCACACCCGATGTGTGTGAGCCTGGGGGAAAGGCTGCATCCCCTTCTTAGCCCCTGCCTGCTGCACAGGCTGGGTAAATAAATAAGCCTGCAGCCTCTCATAATAAAATATGCTTGTTGCTCCAGCTCTTCTGCTGAGTTACGACTTTTGGAGTCAGAGTAGCCTCTGTGTCTTCTGTATGAAACCCGTGCAGCTGAGGCTGGTGACAAAGAGCTGTATTTTACGTAGGTGAAGCTCCTACTGTAAATTGTAGCACATTAACTGCCAAGCTCCTTGCTTCTAGGGTCTGTTTAACATTTGGCAGCATTGAAAGGACTAGCAGCTGAAGATGAGAGTGGGAGCACTGTACTGTCAGGTCAGCTAAAAGAACTGTGCCGCCTTTTCCACTGCCTCAGTTCTTAACACCAGTGCAGTTGCAACTACAGCCTCGAGTCTATCTGAATAAGATGACGTGATCGAACACCTTTAGTTAATTAGTGGCAGTGCCTTTACTATTCTCCAAATGTTGTCTTTTATTGGACACCAATCAGGCTATAATTTTATATGATCCTGTACTGCTTTTATTCTGTTAATTTCATGCCCATTATTGCCCATCTTCTTTATATCTAATGAAATGCTCACTTAGTAAAATTGATGAGCTTTTCTAGATTCTGTCATTAGTTTTGCAAATCTGAGTGACTCCAGTTAAACCTAGGCTTCCTGGCACTACTGACTCTGTTTTTAGTGTCTGTTTCCATCTGGGAACGCATTTTGAGCTTACCAGTGTCAGAGATAAAGGGGACTGTAACAGATGCTCAGCATCCTTTGGCTGTCAGTGTAACCTTGGTCACATCACTTAACCTGTCCGTGCCTCACTAACAAATGCTGCATCTGTACCACGGTGCATTTGTGTGCTGTGCTTTTGGAGGCAGAGCCTGTGTGTGGTGCAATTGGATTCCATCCCTGTTGCACTGCAGAGGTGCCTCTTGTCACAAATCTCGACAGGAAATGCTGCTGGGATGGCAGGAGAGTTACACCTGTGTGCACAGCCCCTCACAGAGTGCGTGGGGCAGTGCAGTCCCTTGTCCCTCGTTAGAACTGCTCCGTTGTTTCTTGGCACTCACCTTCCCTAGCCCTGTCCCTGTTCATTTTGTTCCCAGAGTTAAATGGGAGCTGTTAATTACCCTGCACGTATGCTGGGATTTCACTGGAGTGGGGGCACTGCTTGGCTCAGCACAGCTCCACGCCGATGACGAGCAGGGCTCGTTTCCCCTGGCAGCATGTCATAAACGCACTTTTCCAGCTGACCCGTGTAGTCACAGTGTCCTGGTTGACATCTCTGGGTCTTGCAGGACTCCATCCTGCTAGGGACTGTCTCATCAGGGTGGCAAGGCGCCGCCAGAGTCCTCTCCAGGAACGCAAATGCAGCACACAGCTGTGTTTCTGCTACATCAGAAAAGATCATCCCATGCTAGCAAAAGCTTTCACAGGCCAGCAGGCAGGAAAAACGTTCACATCTTCTCAGGCAGAAAGCCATCAGTCGTGTGCTGGTGCTAATTAGCAAAATTCTGATTAAGTTATTGGAGCAGTGCCAGCTTGTACCAGATGAGGAGCTGGTCCATGTGGAGTTGGTGGATAGGGCACGATATAGCATGGGCTGAGAGCACCCAGGGGAGGTGGTGTGCTGAAAGCAGAGCCCAGAGCAGCAGCTATGCAGTCCCAGTACCAATTTAGTCTGCGTTTCTTTTCTAGTACTTTATTTATTTGCTTATTGTGTTTCTCTATCTACCTAACTCAATTTAAAATGAGAAATCTTTTTATGTGTACACCATACGTGTGTGCCCCAACCTTCCCAGCGTATGCTGAGGGTTGTTAGAGCCTGCAAGAGCCAGCAGTGTGTGGTTCAGCTGTCAGCTGCACACAGACATGCTGGCTGCCTTGGGGATCCCCTCAGGGAGAAGGAGTATGGGCACTGTGCTCCAGTCCTAAGGGACCTGGTTAGGAAATAGGTTTGTTCCCCCTTCAGCTCACCAAACCGGTGATTTAGAGGAAATCCTACTGACTTACAGGAAAATCAATCAAATACAGCCAAAATATCATCATTAAATTTCTGGGAAAAATTGCAACTCTTTTCAGCTCTGGTCATAAGTGTATGTTCTTAATATAGCATCTTAACATTTCCAACTATCCATCACAGGAATTTTCCCATTGCCCCATACCCACACACACACGTTATTCTGCTTCAGTGTCTGGAAATGTTTCTAGATTTAATGAGTGAATCATTATCTGTAGAAAGGCTTGAGTTTACAGTGTGTTAAGTTTCTTGCATGAAACTTATATCTATCTCCATTTTTCCCTTCTTGATCATTACTGGTTTCTACAGGTATGGGAAGCTTAGAGGGAAAAGTTCATGAGGTGTTACTTTTTGTCCTTGCAAGTTCATTACGGAGATGTGTAGTCCAGCAATATTAATTAAACAAAAGTAATCATTATGACACTCTTAAAGCACAAAAGTTTGACCTATTTCTCTTCTTCCTCATCTAGCTAAAGCCCACACAATTATACCCCTGATGATCATTCAGTGAAAACACTCAGCACATTACAAGTTTGAGTTTATTAAAAAAATGGAGACTAATGTATGGCCCTCTGTTGTTCTCTGTACTGGAGAAACTTGTCTTCAAAGAAGATGGGGACAAGCATGATCTAATCAGGATCTAATAATTCTTTTGCTGTTGGTAGAAAATCTTCTTCATGTACTGTTCAATGTCAAAATACTGTTCTTATTAGGTACTTACCTACCAGGACCTCTGATTTAAATGTCAAGCTAAACCGAGCTGGGGAGTAAGATTCTTCAGGCTGTGGACTGAAAAGCCTCTTGTGCAGCATCAATGCATCAATGACCACATTTGCCTTTCCCAAATAACCTGTGTACGTTCCCTGTTTCTGGGGTGAGATGCACAAGCACTGAGATTGCCCCTGCTTGAGCAGCCGGTCTGTGAAGCTTCATGAACTCTGGTCATTATGAGATCCTCAGTCTCATGCAGGCTGGCTCTGCAGGGTACGGCTGCCTAATCTGCATGCAGAGGATTCCCTTTCCTCGTCATTTAGATGGTGAAGCCTCTGGGATGAAATGCAGAAGCTCTGTAGTAGTGCTGAGTAGTTACTTGGCTGCAAAAAAAAAAAAAAGAGAACAAACCCAGAAACCCTGAGTGCATTGAAAAGAGGGACTGTGGGAAGAGAACAAATGCCTGATCATGTGGCGTGATGGAAGAACTGTGATAGTTTGTCACCACATCTCTGGAGATTGCTCTGCTTTTCCTTCTCAAGAAAATGAGCATTTCAAATGCTTCATTTGCAATTTTGTGCAATTTCCATCAAAGACAAGAGGTGTCATTCAGTGTTGTGTTGTCATGCTGGAAGAATGTTGGTGGCTTTGAGTCTGCTGTACACAAATTATATTTGGGGGCTTTTCCCCCCCTGCTTTTTATGATGGATCCCAACCAATTATTTGACACAGTGAAGGTTCAGCAGATGTGTAAATGCTCCTGAGTGTTCATGAGCAGTTTAAGAGACTCTGCTGAAGTGAGGGGGGATGGGAATAATAGGATGTGCACAACTGTTGTAGACATTTTAGAGTACTAGCTGCCATCACAGCTCTGGAAAAAGAAATCAGAGCCTGGAAGCACAATTTATCCAGGGCTATGGGAATATCAGCTTAGAGTTGCAAGGCTAAAGGCATGACTGGCTGGAGAGATGTAAGGGAAAGTGCTCTGGGAATGGATTCAGCAGCTGAAGAGCCCTTGGATGCAATGAAGCTAAAGGTGTAGAGAGACAAATCAGTGACCTTTTAAGGAATTACCTTTCCAAATCATCTGTGAAATCATCAAAATGACAGTTCCCATCTTATAGTCAGCTGGTGCTTGAGCATTATGGAAAGCTTGAGAGAGAGATTCCTTGTTTGGCTCGTTCGGGTGGGAGGATGGCTCACTGAAGCCTGTGGTGTCTGTAACAGTCAAGGACAGGTCTGTGTGTGTCACATAAAATGAAATCCAAGCCCTGGGCTTTTAGGTAGGCACTTCAGTAGAGCAGAATTCCATTGCAGCCCATGGAATCACCTCAGTGCTTGTATTAATGAATGGTTCTCTTTGTCAGCTAGCACGTGTTTGCTCAGAGATGGGTAGTTCACCTTGTGAGCCTCAGAGCTACATCTGTCCTCTGTGGTGTGTGGTGTGTGGTGTGGGGAGGGCACAGTCTGAGCACTTCAGGGGACAGGAGGAAGAGGAGCTTGCACATCTAAGTGTGCAGCATCACAGGGAACACACGTGGCTGGCACATCTGCAGCCAAAGGACATCCCTCACTTCTATGTCTTGGGAATCAACCACATTAGTTTAAGTTTTACTGCATTGGTTTGATAATGCCACTGAATTTCTAGGTTGGTGATATTTTTTTTCCCCTCTTTCTCCTCTGGCAATTACATGAAACAATTTTCCTCAATCCTCTATTTTTTTTTTCAAATAATGAGCTGGAGTTCTGCTCTATGGAGCTCTGTTTCTTTTTTCTGTGCTGTTCTCTGTGATGAGTGTGGTGGGAGCATTTGTCTCCCCCAGCTGCCTTCGTTGTGACCAGCTGCAGAACAATTGGTGAGACACCATCTGGCTGTCCCTAATTTTCACCAGCTGTAGGTGTAATCAGCAGGGTGATTGCAAAGCCCCTCTTCCTTCCATACAGAAATCCTGGAATGCAAATGCAGTGATGCATGGATGCATAATGGGAGATTGAAAACATGCCTTGGTTTTCAGAGGGGTACAAGACCTGCTTCACGTTATTTTTGTACGAGTGTAAAAGCATCTGGGTTAGGGTGTACCTGGTGAGGGAGCTGCTGGTGTTCAGCTGCTGCAGCCTCTCTGGGGCTGGCATTCCTCAGTGCAGGTGAGCTGGGGCACAAGCACAGCGAGGTTTGCTGTTTGTGCCTCCTACTGCTCGCACAGAGGCACAGGGAGCTCCCTTTCTACAGCTGCTGCCTGTTCAGGTGTGTTTAGACTTTAACCTCTTAAGTCAGTGGAAGTTTTCCGAAGCGCACAGCCCATCAGGACTTGCCATGTTACCCCACATGGAAGCCAGCAAGATAATGGGTAACATGCTTATTTTGACTCGTTAAAAGTGTCAGGATTAAGGCCTGCCTGTGGTACTCTCTCCACCCCACATTAGGTGTGATATTTCAGCACCTGTAGCTCCCTTTGCCTCGGCTGCTCAACCCTTCAGTGACCCAGACGTTCCAGAACAGCCAGAGCTGGAGAGTTTCTTTCACTGGCGTTTATCTGGGAGCATACCTGGGTTTTAGCTGCTCTGTCTGTGTTTTTCAAAACTAGCCACTGATGTAATGACCTCCTGCTCCTGCTGTTCCAGAAAATCAGGCAGGGCATTCCCAGAGGCTTGAGGCCCTGCTGGATGGGGCCTGAGGGGTTGTCTGGGACTGGGGAAACACTGTGTGACCAAGCTGTGCTGAAATCCCTTAAAGCCACGTCTGCTGTAAGACTCTGTAGCAGAGGCTCGTGTAATGTTGCATCTGAATTATTTAAGTAGTGCAAAGTACAAATAGCTAATGAATTGATAGATTGTAGGGCTGAGGATTATGATAAACCTGCACAGAGGTGTAGAGGAGTAACAGTATGGAAGGAGGATAATTTAAAGCAGGTAGCATTTATCATCGGTTAAGCAGGTCAGTGTAGTTCTTTTTTTTTAGTTAAAGCAATCAGTACTCATATTCTTTCACATCTTCCAAAAATCATTGCATTGGTAAAAAAAAAATAAAATTATGTTTCTCTCCCATGGGACTGAAATTAATATTGACCAGAAGGGAATTGCAGATATTTCAGTCTCTAAAATCTGTGGCAGGATGACTCCTTAGTTAAGCCCAGCCTGCTCATAGGCTAGAGATGGAAAGATGTATGGCAAGCAACAGTTAACATATTGATTAATGCCATATGAAAAAACCACTGTGTTTTGAGAATAAAATAAAAGGCAAGGTACAGGTATGTGTCTGAGTTTGGTAAGAACAATGTTAATTTAAAAAAACACGTAAAGACAAAAAGCTGTTTAATAGAAAGTGATCAATTCTACTCATATCAAGACTATTAATCTTGCTACTAGTTCAAAGCAAAATAAACTGTCAAAAAAGCCAAACCAAAGAACAAAAAATGTCCTCCATTGTGCCTAGAAGAAATAGCTGCACAAAAGCTCTTCAGTGGAATTTAAATTTCTGATTAATTAGACTGCAGTGTTAATTAGTGCCAGTGGTCCTGAGACAAATCTGGTAATTAGTGAGTTGCATATCCAGTGGGGGAGCCCGGCAGAACACCTGGTTCAGAATGGCAAAATGGATGCAAATGGAAGATTTGCAGTGTTGTTGCACCCCTGTTAATTTTCCTTGTTCTATGGCTTGTACTGCAACCATTTGTGTGCAAGTTTGAGTTTGTGAGCAATATCTCTGAAATGATAAAAACCATGCTCTTCTGTTAGGCTGCTATTGCCTAGCTAATGTGAAGAGGGTGGCTATGGATCTGGAACATGTTATTCCCAACTGTTTATACTGCAGTAATTAACAGTCGATCAGGCTTGTGTAAATGGATTAACAGCACCTCAGGCTCTCAAGACAAACGTGTGTAAACCTCAGACCCCAAACTCAATCCGATCCACAGAAGGTTTAAATCAAAAACTAAGCACATAAATTCTCTTTAAAAATTTGTTTGTAAGGTTCCTCCTGGTTCTCACCACTGACTGACTCTGGGTTGGCAGCTCCAGCTCACCTCTGATGAGAACAGAGCAACCACAAGCCTGTCAAAGGCAGGTCCTCTCATTCCTGAGACTCTTGTCTACTAAGGACTCCTGGTGTGGTTTTACATGTTCATAGCAATACTGACAAATGAGAAGTTGTTCCTTAATTAAACCCCTTTGTGTTTTGGCAATTTTTTTTTTTTCCTTCTGAGAAGGGATTTGTCTTTGACTCTGTTAAGTTACAGAAACAGACATTGCAGATCTCAGGCTTAGGAGAAGTTCAGTGTGAAGCAATAGCTGGTGTCTGCTGCATTAGGGGAAGATGTTTGAACAGAGCTCTGAGCACTAATTAGTTGCTCTAGGAGCAGAGAAATACTGTCTTCATTCCTACCAAAGGTTTTATGTTAAGCACAGAAACTTTTGTACCCTGATCAGATACACTGTCTGCTTGGAGATAATGGGGGTTTTTTTGAAAAACAGGCACATCCAGGATTAAGATTTCACCTGGCCTTAATTAAGGATGTCATTGGTTGAATAAAAAATGCGGGGCTGGAAATGTCCAGGTGCCCTTTGGGGCACGGTTCATCCACAATAAATGCCACGGGTTCCTCTGGGTAATGATCTCCTGCAATATGAAACGTTGCCAGCTTAAGGGCAGGCTGGAAGAAAGTGAGGTTCAGAGCAATTTACTCCATCTGAATTTGACACTCAGTATTGACACAGCTCAGATCCGATTAAGGTCAAGAGGCAGAAAGTTTGTGTCGGCATGGAGTGGTACTGAAAACCAGAGATTCAGAAGCACCAGAGAAGCAGGAATTGTTGCTAAGGAAATGGGCTTATTTAATAGTCTGTTTCTCTATCAGCCTGGTCCCCATCAACTCGAATATGGTCATTCTTAAGGTGATGCAAATAGAGAGGCAAAATGCATCCCTTGGCCATGAGCCAAGCAGACTCAGCAGAATCTTGAAAGAAAAATAAAGCACCAATCAAGTTAGCAAATAAAAGTGGAGATTTGTGTCTTTCCTCTGAGGACAGCTGATGGTTTTTAAAAAGTCTTGTGATCAGAAACCTTAAAATTTCCTCTCAGCACAGGAAAAGTGCTCCACGGCAATGCTTTGGTCTCTGTGATTTGTATTTTTTTTCCCAGGAAAACTCAGTCTAGTTTTATAATATTTTTTACAAGCGAATAAAAATACCATGCAAGACGCAAGTTAAAACACTGCGACAAGCAACCAGGATACAGGCCAGTATCTCATCCTGTTAGTGCCTTCGCCTTTTTGGGGATGGACATTTATCTGTCTGAGTAACAATGGGAGAAAATGTGGGCAGTGTGTTGGGTGGCGCTGATACCTCTTGCTAGACCCATGGATCTCATAATAAAAGAGAAAAATGTAGTTTGGGGCATTCAAGCCCATCCTTTGTCCTGAAATATAAGCCAGTTCAGTATTCATGGGCCATCACATGGAGGGGAAAGTGGACACTGAATGTCCGGCATGGCTTTATTTTAGCCTGGGTAGCAGAGGTAGAAATGTTGAAGGCAGTCCTGGACACCAACCTGGCTACGGTCTCTGGTCAGAATAGAGTTGTCAGGGCCTTTTTACTGTTTTGTTGCATGTCTTGGGGCTGGATGGAGCTGCGTAGCCGAAGACAGAGTTCTCCAGCATGAAGTTACCTCGTCTCTGTCCACGTGGGCAAATGCTCTGTGCTCCTGCAGAGGCAAAGTGCTCAGCAAGAGCTCACAGGAGATGCTGCACCAAGATCCCTCACCGGGCTCTGCTTTCAGCAGAGTTGGGTACCTGGCTGCAATAGTTAGCTACATGCACCTACACAGAGCAGCTGTAATCACAAAATCTATAACCTTATGGAAATCAGAGCTGGAGTGCAGAGACCTCGTGGACTTGCAGTCTATCATAATGACCTCTCCAGGTCGATAAATGCTGTGAACAGGAAGCCAATTCCATCCTCTCTAACCTATCTCAGTTTGGAGAAAGGGCAATTGCTAAGGTTAGATGTAAACAATACCCTGATGATGGGCATGATCAAAGCGCCACCGTGCAAGGGCTTGGGGTTAAAATGACTGAGTCATTTAACCTCATTAGCAGGGGTGCCCTGGAGCTATCTAGGTAGATGACAAAACTGAGATTTTTCTGAAGGTTTCTAGCTGTGCTGGAGGCCTTCAGCCTTTTGGGTGTTACCTGAGCTCAGAAGGAAGATCAAGTAAATCATTAACTTTGTGGAAATGGTGCCAAGGCTTTTGTTGGTGCTCCCTGCTCAACCTCCAACTGTAAAAGATATGTCTCTTAATTTCTGTGGAGACTACAGAAAAAAAAAATCCCTGTACTTGAAATCCTCTTTTGCTCTAAAGAAACTTGTAACAGATTCTCTAACAGAGGCACGGGAATGGGCATTCTCCTTTAATGTTATTTCCAAGGAGGGTTTCCACAGTAATGAAATATGCCACAGTCAGTGATAGCTCAGCTGAAAAAAAATGGCCAGTTAAGGAGAGGCTCAGCGTATGTGCCCCTTTGCACCATCTTAAATCACTCTTACATTCTGAATTGTCTATTCCTGATAAATCTGTTGAATGTTGCTAGGTGTGAAGTGTGTGGAATTAATGCATCCTTGTGGGATGTGTTCCAGCTGAATTCAGTCTTGTGTAATTCACTGCATTGGAAGTGGCCCAAAGTGACACTTCTTCCTTTGTTAGTTTTGCTTATATTATTTTTTTTACAAAAGGGCAATTGCAATGCAAAATACCTCTGAGAGCTATCAACATTGGAAATATCTGTCACTGTAAATAAATTTGGAGTGTTTGTGGCTTATCTCAAACCATACTGTAAAGTGATCAGAGTAGGGGCTCTGAATTAAAATGAATAAAAAATGAAACCAAACTCTTTGTTTTCATTTACACGGGTCATGAGCTGCTGATGTGTGAATAGTTCCAAGAAGGTAACTAATGAAAAGACACCCTTACTTGATTTTAAAATGAATTTCCCAAACTATCTTGTCCGTGATGCCTCTTCCCAGAATCATGTGTAGCTTCCTGAGCCAATTCAGATCCGTGCCTGAGTAAAAGGAAAGTAAGACAAACTGAAGGAAATGAAACTTCCGCAGGCAGTTCCCTAGTTCAGAACTGCCTCTGTGTGAAAGTAGTCAGTCGATGTACTCAGAAAAAGGGCTCAGTTAAGTCTCTTGGGGGGGAAAAAAGGCGCGTGTTGCTAACACGTAATTAAATATTTGTAATTAGCTCCATACTCTATATGATGTAATGTATATTATATATTGGTATGTGACCTCTGTATGGGCCAGGGCAGGACCCAGGTGAGCCTGCTGGAGCAGGGTGGTGACTGCACTGGGTTCCTGCAGGCTGGGGTCAGCCCGCTTTGAAGACCTCTCCCCAAGCCCTGACAGGTTGCTGTAGATGTCAGCTTCCCATCGTGCAGACTTCTGAGAGCTGGTGGCTGAAATACCTGCCTGGTGATAAATACTCCTAATAACAGATCACTTGAATGCCTGTGGTTTCTGGCTGGGTCATTTGGAAGCAAAACTCTGGGCTGGTGGGGCACCCTGGTGATGAAACAAACCTATTAGCGCTTTACTTGCAGTTTAATTAAGTGTAGAGGGCTGGATTTGCTTGACTGGAGGACTCTGGAAGAGATCCCGTTCAGTCAGCTCTGGGCTCGTCCACTAATTGCCCTAACACGGGGAGTAATTTGGAGAGGTTCTATGTAAGTTTCTCCACCAGAAAAAAAAATCTCTCCACTGGGAAAAGAGAACTTGATTCCAGACCAGAGAGCGCTTACAGCTGCAGTTCTGCACTGCTCTGGAAGAAGGGGTTCCTTCCGTGGGACACTGGGGCACAGCCTTCTGCTACCTGGGCAAGGAAACGTGCTTTGCTAGCAAATTTTGGTGAGGGTTTTTCTGTTTGTTTTGTTTTGTTGTTGGTTTGGTGGGGGTTTTTTTTGTTTTTTGTTTTGTTTTGTTTGGGGGGGGGTTGTTTGTTTTTGGGGTTTTTTGTTTGTTGGTTTGGTTTTGGTTTTGTTTTTTTTTGTGTTTTGTTTTGTTTTGTTTTGTTTTGTTTTCTGAGAAAGGTGATTATTCCAGTTCAGCATTTGTGCTCACAAGCTTCTTTCACGTTCCAGTCTAGTGGTCCTTACTCAGACAGAGGCCTGCCTTGCTTTTACTTTGGGAAATCTGCTTGTCACTTCATTAGACCACTTACCACTTACAGCTTAGTGACAGGGAATTTAATTTTCTTCCTTACTTTGCTACTGTTGAAGAATTCTCCCCCATCTCTCGTGTCACCCTGTCACACTGGGATGATGTTTGTGCTACAGAGAAGCCGTAGCACAGCCTCTCAGCTCATAGCTAATGTAATCAGCCATCTCTTATTCTGCCTTGGTGTCACCCGGTCTTGATTTCTGTGTTACAAAATCCTTGACTCATCTGTTGATTAAACAGCTCCAATATTTAACACTTTACTTTTGAATCCTCCTGGCAGGGGCAAGAATGTGGGCACAGTGTTAGAAATCTGCTCGGTATCCATTGGTTTCAGGAGAGCAGCAAGTTCCCGGATCTGAAGTTTCAGGTTGAATGCCAACTAGGTTGAGCAAATACCCTTTGGTGCCTCCTGGCCAGGCTTCTGCTTCCTCATCCTCATTAACCGCTGCACTGGAACAGAAAGGTTTTATTTCCATTTCTTTCTTCCTCCATTCCCCTTTCTCCCCCACCCCTGTGATCTGTTCCTTCCTATATCTATGAAATCAATGAACTCCAGTCAGAGACTTTTCTTATCTCTTGGCAGTTCCAGAAACTGCCCTTGAAATGCTAGAATCTGAGAAGAGTGTGTAGCAGAGCATCTGCAAAACTTATCTTCCACAACTTTGTATCACTGCTGTATTGCAATTTTCTGCCTCTGTACTCTAGCTGACCTATACGTATAATAGAAAACTTTCTCCTATATTTCTCATAGTCAAAAGTTGTCTTATCTTCAAGGAAGAAGAAAATAGGTTCATTACTCAGAGAGAGACAAGGAGATGTCATCCTATGGTAGGGTTTTTTGAGTGCTTTGTTTGGGTTTTTTAAGTGGCCACTTACTGAACTAAAAATTGCAGGGGGGGAAAAATAGCACAGCAGCTTTTCCCATTACTATTTTGTTTTCTAATTAATCCTGCCCATTCAAGCTTTATCTGCTTTGCTCATGCAGAGTTTGCTTTTATAGCTTAAAAAAGGGTTGTGGGGAGGTGTGAATACCCTCCTCTGCTAATGCGTTTTGATTGCTGTGTCCCCACTGTTGGAAGGCTTTTAGAAACACCACGGCTCTTAATTTTTCATGTGACACTGCTTTCCCACCGCTCTGAGTTGTTCAGCTTGGTAAACATTTTGCCTGAAGGATTGCATTTCCTTTGATGCACAAGGTGGCGAGCTGAACGTTCCAGCCACCATGATTGCATTTGATGAAGACATAATTAAGACAGGCTAATTTTTGTGTGTGTGTGTGTATTTAATAACTTTTGAATCGGCCTCGTGGAAGTGAATGGTTCCCAGCGCTGATCACTGCAAACCAATCAAATGTTGGGCAAGTGCTTGGAGAAGAGGAATTCCCCCTGGTAGGGGTTACATGGCTTGGCTTTAACTTGGCTGGGTGACTCAAAGTCAACCTCTGTGGTCGCTGTGTTTGTGAACGATTATCATGCTGCTCTGCTGCCTGTGTTCCCTACACAGCCAAAGGTTTTATCATCCTTGTTAATTTGTGAAGTTGGTCTGGATTGTCAAATTTTGGTCGTGTAATAATATCTGAATAAAATCTGGTTGTATTTTATTTGGAAGATGAGGTGCTGTGTGAGTAACTGCATGGTCCTTCCTGCTGCAGCAGTTTCTTTCTGACCAGCACGTTTTCTTCTAGAAAAAGCAGCTTTATCAGAATTCAGCTTTGCAGTATGTGTCAGTTGGGTGAAACTAGATTTTGAAAGAAAAATGGAGTTGGAGTATCTGAAGATGATCAGCTTTTAGAGATGCAAAGTTGTGGAGCAGACCTAATACTGGCATCAATTATTTTCATGATTTTTCAGCTAAAATGAAGCAAAGTGTGTTTAAAAATGCCCATGGAATTTGTTTTTTAGAAGAATTATTATGGCTTGGAAGAGAAACTACACTCCAAGAGCATTTCTTCTGGAACAGAAATTCCAATTTTAGCTAATATTGGTGATACAGAAGAATAGTACCTATCTCTTTGATGTCCTATGCACTCATAAATGAGTGCCTATAACATCTCAGAGTTGAATAGGTCCATGCAAGTGCTATTATTGTTTATTGCTATTTAGCATGAGTGGATTTAGGTCTCTCAGGAATCTGATTAAAGCAGAAATAGTGATATTCAGGCCTTCATGTTCCTACTTGTCTTTCAGTGGGTTTTATTTCATTACCTTTGAGACTACTTAGGGAATGATTTCTGACCCTCCCTGGGTAATTTTCTAATCTGTTAATGCTAAAATATCTTGGAGAGTCCAGATCTCAGGCTATTTTTCTTCCCATAAATGTTTCTTGGAGCCATTTAAAAAGCCCTTGGAAAGTACAACAACAAAAGCCAGGCAGTCTAAGTATGCATGACTTTAAATTATATAGACCCTAATTCTGTGACAGACAAGTGCCTCTCTGCATGCAGTACCATTCCCCCTCTGCAGCCTTCCCTGGCTAAAGCTGTCAGGGCAAAGTGCATCTCAAAGCTGAAATGTCTCAGTGTCAGAGCAGTGCTGGTCTGTCATTGCTCTTCAAAGTTTAATGTGGTATTTAGAGAGATCGAAGGGATGCAGCATCCCTGCAGCTGGCTCTCCTCTAAACAGCTCAGATCTTGAGGGCCCTTGTGATGGTGCCATCTCCAAGGTGCTGAATAAAAAATATCCGTGGTTCCAGGTGGAATGCAGTGGTTTGTTTCAGAAGTGCCCTGTTGGAGCTTCCCAGCTGCCAGCGTGTGCCAGCCAGATGAAGGCTGTGACACGTGCCCGTGCATCCTAGAGCTGCATCTTCCACCCGCACTGCAGTCGTTCCCTCAGGAGCTGTGAAGCCTCATCAGTGTGCTGCTGGGGGAAGGCTAGGCTGAGGAAATTACTTTGCGCAATCTGAAAGCAGTGTTCTCTCTGATCTGATGGGGAAGAAATTCGTACAGTTCCATGCCCAGCTTTGGAGTAATTGCATTTTCAGACTGTTCAAGCCTTCCTTCAGGTGGTGTTGCTCCATTGCCATCTAAATGGTGTAGCTGTAGAGACAACCCTCGAGCTGATTTGGAAAGGATGCACACAGAGCTGAAGTTTGGGAGTGAGATCCATTAAATAATGCCCAACTCTAACTGTGCTTTCTGCAAGGAGGCTGGAGCTGGCAGATGTGTCTCTGTGATGGTGAGGCCTCTGCTGGAAGGCTTATACCTGTCAGAGCCAGAGACATCCTGCTGAATGGACACAGATTCCCTTTGCTCTGGATGTAGTTGGTGAAGCAGCAAGGAGGTGAGAGCTGTGTTGCTCCAGCCTGGCTGGATGCCTTTCAGCAGAAATGTCTCGTTCTGTGAGTTAAAGGGACTTGGCTAATCACTGCTCTTTACAGAATAGCTCTGGTAGTATTTCGTAGGCATTTCCCTTTAGTGAACGCATTATTCTCATCTCTGTTATGGCTGGAGCTCCTGAGCTGGGTGACTTTTTAAAGAATAACTTTATCCTCTTGGTAGTGCGTAAGGAGAAATTGAGGTGTCGTTAATGTTTGTGTCCTCCTGGGTCCTGGTCCTCAGAAGGAAGTGAAAACACAGAGCAGCCGAAATGTAATTTCCCTGGGCAACGCTGCCAAACCATAACTTTTCTGCTTTCGGTGACAAAGGTTCAGCTTCTGAGCTAGAATAGGAAGCAGAAATTTCCACTTGAAAATAAAGATATATACAGTTGTGCTTGTTTTCCTCCAAAACCTTGTATCACTACCTTTCTTCTAAAAGATATGTTGTTTACCTTAAGCTCTGTTTACTTTTCTGTTCTTTTAAATTCTCTTCTTTTCTATTCACTGCTGCTATTGCCCATCTCCTTTTCCATGTTAAGGGTTCTAAGACAAAAAATTTTTGGTCATCTTTGGTGGTGAACAAGGAAATGAAAATTGTCTAAATTACAATCATATCCCTTCCTTCCCCTTTCCATAAGAAGCTGTATTTCCTCCCACATTAAAATCTACAGGCATGGTATATTTGAATAAGGGGAAACCTATGGATAATAGGAAGGGGGAGGAAGATGCGTGGTTAATTCAAATTGGAATCTCCCTCTATATCTTTTGTGTTTTAAGCCTTTCTGAAATACATGTTTGTATTAAATAGTTTGATAGGTAGGACACTGAAAATCCACTGTTGAAACTCCCTGAGAGGTATCAGCCTCCTGTACAGAAGGAAGGTAGTGCTGATGCTTTACACAGGTTGAACTTTTCTCTCTGCAAGCTACAGCCAGAGGTGATAAATGACACTGCAAAGCCTGAACTTTTGTGTGAGTGTATTATCTGCCACCAGCTCCTGGGTTCAAAGTTTCCCCAACACGTACACTTCTTCCTTTACCTGCAAAATAGGTTTGGGGGTTTTTGTGGAGCTACTTGTTCTTTCAAACAGTGTCTTCTCACACCCTTTGCCTCTGGCTGAAGCAGCCACGTGTCAAACACGGGACTGTGACCTTGCACGGTCTGTCCAGCAGGAAATGCCATGTGTGTGACTGGCTTTGCACTGTGCTCCTCACCCTTCTCCACCTTTGGGGTGCTGATGCAACAGCCTCACAGGATGTTTGATTCCAAGAGGTTGAATATTATAAAAATGAAGTAAATAGCATTGGAGCACATGTAATTCTAAACTGCACAACAGTTCAGACTGTGAAGTATTAGAGGGTGATTGTAACATGATAAACTGGTTTGGTAATAAATCACAAGGCAAAGTGCTGGTTGTGATCAGGGGGCATTTCATCAAAGCTAATCATTGCTAAGGATAACTCAGAGGCCCGTGTAATAAATGTGTGTGTGATGTGAAGCAATGTGTTAGGTGGTGGTGACAGGGGGCTTGGATCCTGGCAGGTGTGACTGTCAGTTGTGTAGATGCAGCACAGCACAAGGAGCACTCCAGAACTGAGCAGCTGGGTCTGGTTTTGAGCAGGGCAGTCTGGTGACAGATTTATTACTCTCTGAACAGCTCGGAGGTGTGTGATGGTGGGATCCCCTTCTGAGGCTGATGTCCTAGTGTCATACTCTGAGTAAACTTTGCTGGAATGGGGTTTTGCCAGATGCTTGTGCCCCCCTCCCTCTGCCTGACCTGGTGATACAATGCAAATCAAACACTCCTGTCCATAGGGATGAGGAACTCTCCCTTTAACTTGACCAGCTGGACACGTGCTAAGTAAATCTCTCCAGTATTAACAAGATCTTTAAGGGTGTGAGTCCTGGCTAACTCTTACAATCTGTCATTACACCTTTAAATCTTCATCAGAACTAGAGCTCTGAGTCTTCCCAGGACTGTATTAATTGGATTTCATGCTGCTGGGGAGGTGTGTGGTTTGTGTCTTGCATAGCAATTGCAGGCACAGCCACTGAAGATTTTAGTACTCCTTGTTTAATTCCTCCAAAACTGCCATTGCTCTTGAAACTTCTAATAACCACCAGCTTACCTTTTGTGAATCAGTGATTTGAAGGAGTAAACAGAAGTGGAACAGCTTTTCAGCTAATGCAAGTCACCCATGTTTTTGGCTGACTGTCAAACTGTTTCTTTCTTTAACCTTTGGATGATTTTCTTTGCCAAGGGACTGCCTGGCACCGTGGTGGCCTCAGGTCCATAAAACAAAGTAAGCATAACTTATGCATCTGAAAACTGTCATCTTTAATCTCGATTTCCAGAGTGCATTGCTGACCAAACTGCAATTTTAAAAGCTTTATTCCCTCTTTTTCTGTCGAAGAGGTCTAGTCAGAAAATAGTGGAGAACAAACCCATTTTTCAGCCCAGATGAAGTGCATAAAAATTATAAATTGATTTTTATAGTGCTTGTTGAACTTGCTTGCTCAATAATAAATTATTCCAGTTATAATGTAACCAATGCATTCCTTGTAACTACCTGCTCTCTGAACAGTGACAGTCTACAACTTGTATTAATATAAACCATATTGAGCAACCAGCAGAGCATATGCAGTGTTTCAATGCAACATCAGCACTGAAATCATGATAAAATACTTCAGGTGTCAGGCTAGTCTGTGACAGGGAGCTGGCAATTTGATCTGGTCTTCAGGAATGCTCTTCAGGAGCTACAGTAGAGTTAATAGGAAAAAAAAAAGGTTCACTGGCAATAAAGGGCTGAGTGGCACTTTATTTGTCTGTTCAAATCAAGTATCAGATGCCAATTAAAAGGGTCTCCTGCAGTCGCTAATTAAGCAGCACTGAGGGATTGATTAGCCATTTACCAATGACTGTCAGGACAAATGCATTTGTTCTATTATCCCAGCATGTACTTCAGGGAATCGACCAGTTTCTATTAACAAATCCGAGCATGTGCACGTGATAAGCACAGGACTCTGGCATTTAATTTGTTTTAATATATAAACCATTAATTTTATTGACTGGCCTATGCTCTTCAGCCATGGATATGTTTTCTGTTGCTTCAGAGGAGTTTGTCTTCAGAAATGACTCTCCAAAAGGAGAGGAGCCATCCCATAAAATGGGTAAGGGTCCAATTATCGTGTGTGAAGATCAGTGTTGGACATCTGTAGCATTGCTCCAGCCTAAAGTTCTGTAGCAGGATTTTGGGCAGTTGGCCCTGCCTGGCCTTGGCAGCACCCCCACTGCAAGGTGCTGGAAATCCCAAGAGTGCCAAAGACTGTGTTTGGATGTTCAGTGCCTCCATTTCCTTCACAAACGTTTAGATGATGACTACATCTTGAAACAGAAAAATACTTTCCGCACTGCTTGTCTTGAGAGTGACCCTTTTATTTTTGTTCAGTTTGAAGAAAACACTTCTTTGTGTCAGAATTTCCCACATCGTGGTAATGTTTGGCCAATATTCCTGCCTCATCCTGTTATGTTTTTCTAATGGAGCTCCAAATGCAGCTTCTGCAGGAGATATTGGGGTTCTGAGAGAGTCACCTGTGAATGCTTCCATGGCTGTGCCAAGAGCTGGTGAGCAAGGAAATCTCTTGGGAAATAGGTGTGAGAGCCCAGCTGCCCACCCAGGTTTTTAAAGGCAGATTTAGTTGTGCTGTGACGGGGTCAGTGGTTTTGATTCTACACCTTCAGTGGCAGGTTTTTTTCCCCTGATTTCAGTGGGAGATTTGATGCAACATGGAAAGGGAAGGAGTTCAACACAGGTGGAATATACTGCCCTTATGTTCAGAATTCAAAGTCCGTTTGATATGACAATGCAAATAAGCAAGAAAACAAAAATCTCAGAAACCGTGATGCCTTATTCAAGATGCTGCTATTTGATGCCTATTCCAGACTTCATCCCAGTTTTAGTCTTACATGAAAGTCTTCCCTAGTTCTGATTTAATGTTTGGGAAAATTAGATTTGGAATGAAATATAATAGGAGGAAATATTTCTTAAATTTGATAGTTGAAAGAAATACCCTAATCTCTCCTGTTATTAGTACTAATGGAGCTTTCAGTGAATAATAAATCTATTGGACTAAGCCCCTTAATCCTTTCCTTTAGTCATTTCTTCTCCTGTTTTCCATTTGCTTTTTTTTTGCTCTTCTGATATTAATTTTTTTTGTTGTTTTCCTCTGCAGTTTTCACCTTCTTTCCCTCAGTTCAGCATTCTGTATTTAGTACTCTTTGCCCCACTTCTCCCTATCTCCTTAAAAATCTCATTATTAATTTGTTTTTTCATCTTGTCTCCCTCCTCCTCCCTTTTTGAGCCTTTATTTTGCTTCATATTTTCCACTAGAACTCAGTCCTCTGCTGTCATGTCCGTTTCTGTCAGCGTGGTCACAGTGGATGGTCCATGGGGGGCTGTAGAATAGCTGTGCCTGCTTTTCTGGGGGCTCCCTGCCTGCACTGCTGCTGTTCTTGCACAACAGCAGCAGCTTGTTTGCTATTACCAAAGATGTTTTACCTGCACACACCACTCTGGTGTGGTTGTGTGGCAAGAAATGTGCCAGGTACTGGGTAGTTTGTGAGTGTGTAGGAATATTACTGGTGAGTATTTTTGCCCATTTAACTTGGTTTTGCATTGTTCTCCTCCTTTTCCTTTGGCAGTAGCTCTGTGCAGTCACTTTTTTGTTGGCTTTGTATGTTAAAAAGCTGCTGTGAGGGCAGTTGTGGAGAAGGAGGTCACCCAGATGGCTCATTAGAACCAGAAAGTCAGGGGAGGCAGGCAAATTGAGACTCGTCTGATATGATAATCCTGCTGTTGTGACTAAAAGAATCATAATAAGTGTAATCCTTGTGTAATAAGAGTGATAATCCTTGTGATATTTGCAATGGAAATGGTTACGTGTATGAATAAGCCTATAAAAAACAAAGTTGTTGCTAATCAATCATCAGGTGGTTATTTTCATGGTACAACTATGCCACCATCTCTGTGCCTTGTGACCCCTTCCTCATTTATCAGTTTCAGTCATAGCTGTTGGACGTCATTAAGTGGACTTGATATGCAAATTGAGCTGAATATAATGGTCTACAAAGAAAAGATTTGGATTAAATATAAGACACAGCCCTAATACTAGGATTTGGTGGCCCTAAATGCATACAGTGCCTGAAATTAATCTTACGACTACAGCACTTTTGTTCACATTGTACAACAGAGTAAAATGTTTTAACAGATGCTTTTCAATGACTGTGATCCTCTATAGTCATAGAAACTTTACCTGCAGTTATGAAAATATAAAGAATAACAATAATGCCCCAAATCTGACAAACGGCCTCAGTGTCTGATGCTGAAGTCCAGACTGCTGATTTGGTTCCTGGAACCATCTTTACCTCGTGTTCCTCCCTCAGCCTTTGGATAGTCACTGTCCTGACTAAACGGCCTGGCTGTCCTGAGGGCCTTTGCGGTGAGGTATTGTTGAAATTCCAAGTGGCAGCTGCTGCTCATGCAGGGGCCAAACTCACCTGAGCTGCAGAGACTGCTGGAAAATGCCATTCGAGGTAGCCAGGCATTCTGAACCGACCATCTGCTTTACAGCAGGTGTTCCTGTGCCTCATCAAACCTAATTGCTCCTGTGATTGTTAGTAAAGGGGGAGAGGGGGCTATTTCTCGCTGTAAACTTAGCGGTGATATTTTCTGAACTATAAATATCAGTTCCTCTTCAGGTATCCGCTGGCTCCCATTTATCAAAGTGACAGCCAGCCAGCAAGCAAACCTCTCAAAATGGGTGATAAAATTAGCTACAATCGATACTCCATTCAAAGTAATATAATTAAGCCCACAAGTTTATGTTTAATTTCATCTTGCAGAGGACTTTGTTTCAGAAGGACCTGATTTTTGCAATAGCCAGAGGAGATAAGCACAGATCACTTTACAGTTCTCGCTGGACAGCTGCACTTACTAGGAAAAAAGTGTTAGGGAAGGTCTGGCTGATATATTTATTGTGGGGAGACAGGTATCAGCTACCACAAATTTCAGGGCAAAATAGCAAAAGTTTTATAACACAATTTTTTTTTTGAGGATTCCAAATCATGATGGATGCTGAGACAAACCACTTTCAAATTCATGTCATCACTGGTGCATGTAAAGTTTAGTGAGGCAGAATGCAGGTTGGTATTTATAACTGGAATTATCACTTATAGGAGCATATAGCACGCCAATTAATCTTACTACCAGTTGAGTGAAGAGCTTGGGCAAGTATCTAAATTTTGAATATTTGAAATAGGATAAGGATATTAGTAGGACTAATTGCTTGGGAGTTACACTGGCCGTAAGTAAAAGAATTTTCCAGAGTTTGAGTCTACCTCCATATATCTGATAGGTATGTATTTTCATCTGCTTTAGTGTTGATTTTCCCTGATAGCTGCCCTTGGGTCACCGAGATGTTTGTGCAGTGTCACTGGTTCAGTGCCAAAACTTTGAAAAATTTGGTAAGGGGCATTGCACCGTTGATGTCGGGGTGTACAACACCATCGTTAAGATGTGTTTGAACAAGGTCTTGAATAAGAGCACAGGGTGCCACTAGCAATGCTGGCACTTGTTTTCAGCGTGCGAGATCCCATCCTGCTCCTTGTGTTCCCTCCCACCTTTGTGCACGTGGGCCACGTCATCCTTCAGCATCCCTGTGACTCCTCCTGCCTGGAGTGATCAGGCTCTGGTGCTGCCTTGTCACTGTCCCCCACTGCTGTAATGCTATAATACAATGTCAGTGAAGCCATAAATCAAGTCTGCTCTGAAAACAGATGCTTGCAGAAAGCTAAGCATCCTAAAAGTTTTGCACAGTGCACGACCCAGACACCAGGCTGATCATCTCTTTCCAAGCTGATCCAAGCAAGATGTTTCCTTTTACAAATTGGGGGTGGCTGCCGGCAGAAAATTCTGGGCAGAGAAAAATTCTTTGTGGGATTTGTTCTGTTTCTGTTTGATCTGTTAGTTCACCTGGAAAACCCTTTCCTTTTGGCTCTTGGATTGAGGTCCTGCTGTGGGTGTGGGGTGAGGTGTCAGTGTCCTGTGCAGAAGGGGGATTGGCAGCAATGGCAAAAGGGAGTGGTGTGGAGAGTTTGAGCAGAGGGGTTTTGGCAGCTCCTGCTCGCAGAAAATCCAGAGCGTATGACAAAACTTACAAAGGAAGTGTCAGGAGTCAGTGCCACATTAAAGAAAGCCTGAACTAATCTTTCAATTTGGGCTGTGAGAGGCTTTTTTACAGTGGTGGGAGTATGCGTGCACACACACTGTGTGCTTCTGTGTATATAAATAAAAACTGGCCTCTGGTTCTTGTAATCCCTTCCTACTGGAAAAATGTCATGGTATTACATGGATTTTTGGTCAATTCAGAAGAAGTTGTGTCTTAGCACAGATCCAATCAATTGGTCCTGGGAACATACCTCTGACTGTGCGCTTGTGTGCTGCCTTCAGGCAGTATGTGTAAAAAGGCAACTACCCCAGGAGCTTTAGCTCTGCCCAGCAGGAGAGCAGTATTTTATGAGCTCTCTTGCATGCTTTTGTCTGAGACGTGATCATGTTTGCATTATAGGTCACTTGGAAATGTTTTCTTCTGAGCAAGTTTTTTCTGTTAGAGCTATCTAACCCAGAGCCCAGCCATGCAGCTGCCTCTTGGGTAAATCCTCTGACAGCACAGTTCTTGTCAAACTGCTTCACGTGTTCATCTAGGTTAGAATAATCAGAGCTGCTGATGTGTGCTGCCATCGGCAACTGCATTGGCCTGGGCACATCAGTGCATAGAGTCGTTAATTTAAAAAAATGAGCTGATCTCTGTTCGCCTTGAGCCAGGTTAAATTGTAAGGAAACTTGCAGACAGCAAGGCCTCTCTCGCTGGATGGCTCCTGACAGTCACGAAGCAGATGCTGGGGGTGACTTGAATTCCCTGTGTGGTTGGAAATGCAGTCATCTCAGGATGACAGAGATGACAGGACTGGAATTACAGCCCTGTTCATGTCAGGCTTTGTAGAGATGTGCTGTGGCTAAGGCTGCCAGTAGCTTTGAAATTGTATCTTCCTTTAGTGCATCCCTCACAGCAGCAGCTATTTCTGTTGAAATGCACATTAGATTTGGGAGGTTTATATTCCACGCTTTGGAGGTGTTTTTTGGCGAGAACTGTTGCTCTTCATTGAGGCAGTGCTTGCTTCCTGGGCCTTTGCTTTGTCAGGTATGGGTGTGCTGTGCACAAAGACTTTAAACGTGTTTTACTCCATGCTCTGCGTCTTGGCTTCAAAGGATTTGCCCACAGTGCAGAACTACAAACCCCTTCGTCTCCCATGTCAGGACTGGCTCCTTTGCTCTGCAAGGGGAAGTGAAGGGTGCTGGCAGATGGCTGTGACACCAGCCATGGCCTGTGCTTCAGCTGCCTCACTTGCAAGGCAAGAGAACACAAGGCTCTTCTGGTCTCTGGTGTGTGTAGGCGTCTGAAGGTTGATGTGTGCTGCACGCTGCTGTGAGTCCCTCAGAGACGATAACTGTGAGGATCCATCTGACTGTGCAGCTTGGAACAAACGTTACAAAGATGGATTAATGACTACGTGCTCCTTGGCTGTGGCTGAACAATGGAAGGTGGCCCAGCACTCACTTGTTCCCTGAGAGTTTGTTTCTCCGGAATGTGGCTTTCCAAATGCCACCGGAAAGATGATGATGACGACTTCATGTGAAACACTGTAAGTGGCAAAGTATTCCACAAATTAGCTCATCGTCTTAGAAATCAGTATCGTTTAAGATGTGTGTTCCAAACAGTGGCAGCACTAATGTGAAAGTGTTCCCTGATTGAGCAGCTGAGTGGAAATACCCATCAGAGAACAGGATGCTTCCTACTGTTCAGCCCACGCCTTTCTCTTTTTTGGAAGTAATTCATGTTCCTTCACAGCTGGTGAAGGCAATGAGCTCCTCCGTGTCTATGAATTCATGTCTATGAATTTCTCCTTTTCATGAGGAGAAATACTGAGATAAAGAATCAAAAGAAGTGGGACTGTGATAGAAATCTACCAATTAAGACAAGCAGCCAGCTTAGCTTTGGTGTTGGGCAGGTAGGATTGGCTTTTCCTTGGGGACTATATGGTTAAATGTGGGGTTTGGGCCTTAGAGGCATTGACTGAGTTAGAAAATGCTTGGATTTAGACTGAGAAGAGCTATTGGATAGGAGTTATAGTTTGGGTAAAGGACAGAAGGTGCCAAACCCAAACACTTCTATTGGTGACTGGTGTAGTGCCTGATAGTGTGAGGTGCCAGGGGCTGACAGGTTTGTCTGGGCAGATTTTGACCTCAGACTATGAGGTTTTGCTGTCTTCAGCCTGGGGTTTGGACTACCAGGACAATGGGGACTGCAAGGTGGGTAGAAATCAATGCTGTCTTGATCTAGGACTGGGTTTAGGCAGGGTTCAGGACACCACACTGGATGGAAACTCAGTGTATATGGGTTAGAGACATCGAGCCTGGTAATCTGCATTTCCTTTGAACTGAAGAACTCCACTGAGTTTTGAAGGAGCATTTAGGATAAGCTGGGCTAGTTGATGCCTGCTGTTTTCTTGCTGTACTAAATATGGGCCAGAAAATATCTGGGTCTTCTTTAAAACTAATCACTCATGTAGAAATGAGTGAAACCATTTTTCCCAAGGGCTGCAGTAATTCAGCTCTCCTGACCAAAAGGAGTGGTCAGTCATAGGGCAGCATCTGTGTCACAGTGAGCTTTATTTAAACAGACTGACTTGCTTTTTGCTCCAAGCTGTGTCTGTGGGCATGGCTTCTGTTTCTTCCCTTCCAGGCTGACGGGCACCACTCCTGGCCATTGGGTGCAACCCTGCTTCACCACATCAAGCTCTATGGCCTGCTCATAAAAGTAGATTTAACAGCAGCAGAAGTCTAAATACTGCAGCATTATTGCAGAGCAATGCAGGCTTCAGAGTCCCTGCTTCCACAGCCTTGTGAGAGGCTTGGCTAGACAGCAACCTGCCAGCCACCAGGGTAAATAGAGACTGCCTCCCAATCTGACTCAGTTTCAGATGTAGTTTAACACTCAATTCAGCTGGATGAGATTCTCTGCAGGGATGTGCAGCACACAGAACCTCAGTTCAGGCTTTCTTCTGGTGCATCATCTCAGTTTATATGGAGAGGAGGTGTGTGCTCAGTCCTTTATGCACTGGTTGATTCCTTGCTGCCCTCGGTGCTCCCCCATTACTCCCAGCAGTTGGCTTCAAGAACAAAGGGAGGTTTCATTATTGCAGTTCAGCTGCAGCCAGAGAGAAAGATGGGCTACAGATTCAGGCAAGAGCAGACAGCGAAAAGGGAGTGAGCGTGTGAGTGCACAAGGCAAATGCTTAAAACACAATAAAATGAAAAAGCCAAGGATAAAACAACTCTAGGCAGAAGGAAAATCTTTAAAGACCTGAAATCATTCCTGCACTGATCACCATCATAAATCCAGTACTAAATTCTGATACCCTCTTCCTTCTTCATTTTTAAAGCAAGGCTGTCCATGGAAAACTGTTCTATCTCACCTGCTCTGCCAAAAGGCCCCATGTGACAAATGACCAAGGGGCAAACACAGCATTAGAAAAAACAAACCAACACATTCTGTGGGGAGCAAAGACTGTTCTTGCCTCTTGTTTACAACCTTCTTTTGTACTACTGCCACACAGGTCCACAGATGTTTTATCTCATGTCACTGTAGGGGAGATACAATATTCTTTAATTTCCAGGAAAAAAATCCCCCTACCTCCAAATTCTCATTGTAGGATAGAAATGTCCTCATCTCTGTTCTTTGAGAGAATCATTTGGGAAGTCACTACTTTAGTCCTACTGCAAGCAGCAATAAAAGTGCTGTCGAGACTTTGATAAGCTGTGTCTACACAATTTCACTGCAGAGTTTTGTTTCTTGATTTCCCTGTGCCGTTCTGCCGTGTCCTGGTTGTGCTCAGAGGATCTGTTTGTTCTTAGCGAGACTGCCCCGGGCATTATTTCCCAAATGATTCCAGCACAGTCTCTGAAAATCTGGCAGAGGAAAAGCTAAAATCCTGTCTCTGAAAGAGGTTTGGTAGCAAAGGGCAGGTACGTGCCCAGCAAGTGTTTCTCTGGAATGCTTCCTTTTTTCCTCAGGGTCCACCTCCGAGGCTGACAGCAGCACAGTCCCGAAAAGCTGTCCTACATTTTGGAGCTGCTGCACTTTGAATGCAGAAATCTGGCAGCTGGACCCAGATTGAGGGCCTAGAAATTGGGAACTAACTCCTTGCCAGCTCCACAGTGCAGTCTCTTGAATTGTTTTTGGGTACAAAAAAAGCTTAAACAAGATTCATCAGCTGTTGGTTTTTTTCTCTCTTTAGGCTCTCCAAAAGCCAAGGACTTGTAGGACATTTGGGGACAGCTTTTCCAACCAACACCAGTCAGTTTGTCCTCCAGCTCTTTGACACATACAGTTTCTTTAAACAGTTTAGTATCATTCAGAAGGACTGTGTGAATAAATTTAAATTTAGGTGCTCCTTTGACAGAGACTTAAGCCTGTGAGAGCCCAGATGAGGTGTTAGCAACAGGTTTGTAGAAGAGAGTGAGTGTCCTTAACACAGTGATGGACTCTCCTAATATGCCATTATATTCCCCATGCACTGTGCTGATCCTGTTTGCTAGTGCATGATCCTGAACAGTGGTCACTCGTTTCATAGTACCTTAATATTAAAAATGTATCAAGCTGTTTGCCTTTTCGCAGTGCGTGTTGTCTTTGGGTGCCTTTTGAACCAAGCACGTTATCCAGGCAGCAAGCAGCGTTGGCAGGCTGTGAAAACAAACCTGTTCTGAGTTCAAAGTGAAGTTATCTCCATTTTACCCAGGGCATGTGAGTCAGCACGAGACCTGGCTGAGTTTTCTTTGCGTCCATCTAAGTATTGCTATAAAACATTGATCCATCCCTACTGACCTCCACAGTACTCTACCAGTGCATCTAAATGACCTGCTGGAGAAGGAAAATCTTTATTTATTTATTTTATGGTTTGTTTTTTTAAATTCAGTGGGCAGCCCATGAAACCCATTGTAAGATTAAACTGCATCCCTGTCTCAGTTGCATCCCTCTGGCTCCAGCCTGGCTCTGTAAGGTGTAAACCACTTACAGGGCAAGGGCTCTTACAAGCCAGCAAGGAATCTCCCCAGTAGATAACCACCTTGCACAAACCTCCTGCATTTGGGAAATCAAGGATTGACAGAGACAAGTTAAAGCTTGCAGAGGGGGTGAGGCAGCATCCTGCCTTGGGTTAGTGGCTGCAGGGATACCCCAAGGGTGGGTGCTGGCAGGAGGGATCCCACCCTACCCTGAGCCTCCTCCAGTTCAGGGCAGTGGGGCACCCTGACTGTGCAGCTCTGTGCACACCTCTCTTGGGGAAACAGCTGGAATTCCTCAGGCAGCTGTGCTTGAGGCTAATAAGTCTTCTTTTCCTCTTAATGCTGGAAATTTACAGTAAAAATGAAGTCTTGTGAAGCTCTTTTGCAGCCAGCCCTGGCTTCCCAGGAGTGCGGAGGCACAGAATCCAAGCTGCCTGAACCAAATGAGACAGCAGGAGCCCTGAGAGCAGGAAAAGCCATTTAAAGCTCTTCTGCTTATATCTCTCACTGCTGAACTTGCTGTGGGGGTAGATGTTAATTTAATGAATACTCATTAAATTATCTTACAGTAGCTCAGATACGTCCCAGCAGGTTCCTTGAACATGACACAGGGTTTTGTTTTGTATTGTTTGGTCTTAATTAGTTTTTCTGAGGGACAGTTATAGTCCTAACAAAGAAGGGTATAAAAATACCATTGTACAAAACTTTGTAGAGAGAACTTATGTTAAACCCCACCTATGCTCATGGTATTTTTAGGGTAATATTTAAAGTATAGTTCAGCTTTCAATATTCTCCCTCCAGCATTCTAACTGAAATTTCTTTTTTTTGAGATGTTAGAAACAATAGCTTCAAACAAAGAAAAATATTTTAAAGCAAAACCATTATATATAACTTCAATGAATTTGAAGTAAATCAAGAAGTTTTTGCAGGGGTTTGCCTGGGAAAAAACCCAACACGTTTGTCTTGGGATCCATCATAGTTTTCAGATTTCCCACAGATACAGAAGATGAGTTGTTCACAACACTACAGTGAGCTGGAGAGATTAATTCCACCTGGGATGTACTGTTATAGGTGAGGTGTGACACCTCTAGCAGCAGCAATTAATACAAAAAAATAGGCTGTTCATCTCAAACTGAACAACAGTACCTGGAACTGTAGTAAAGGAGAAAAAGTGGGAGCTTTGAAACAAAGCAACTGCCTATGCGTGGTCACAGATGATGTTTTCCAAGGCTGTTCCTAAAGACAAATAACTGACAGATTATTGGAGAACGATCTTGTTTTAGAGATAATTGGGGACTAAGTAGCAGCAGGGATCAGTGTCCTCAGTGATCCAATCTTGGCCAGTCTGGGTGATGGGCAGTCCGACACTCCCCGTGCCCGGGGCTCCCAGGGCTGTCCGTGCGCTCCGAGGGGAGGCCACTCCTGGGGCACGCTCCAGCTCCCCTCTCTGGAGAATCCCTTCCCTCATGCCAGGAGGAATACAGGTGTGGATTGTGCTGAAATGGACAAGCCTTCTAAGCAGCCATAAGGTCCCTTTCCAGCTGGTGTGGCTGATTCACCTCTTCCCTTCCTGGATGGGAGGTATCCTCCGGGCTCCAAACCTTCCTCTCTTACAGGAGTGGAGCAGAATTCCCTGCGGGCCTCCAGTGCTGCTCTCTGCTCCTGCTGCTTCCCATATCATTGAACGAGAGAGCTCAGATCAGGCACGGAGTGAACGAGCACCATGTTAAACAGCTAATTTTATGTTAAAAAAATATCCCCCCACTTATTTGGGCTAACAGCTTATCAGCGTGAGTCAGGCCCGGAGAATGAACACTGTGTTACATGGGTTTACATATAAATAAGCTCCCATTTTCTCAGAGACAGCCTGGGCATTTTCTGCTAGTTTGGCACAATTTCCCAGTGATTGGGGTTTTGAAGGTCCATGCAGCTTCTGCAATAGGAATACTTGCTGATGTTAGAATTCAGTTTTTATTGGAGATGAGGTGTGGTCTGGCAGTTTATTAACAGCTGAACTGCTGTGCAGCTGGCGGGCGGGTCAAACCAAAGGCAATGTTAGTTCAACTAACTCAATACTCCATGGGACGTTTATTTTAGGGAAATATGGGAAAAATTTCAGCTCCCTCTGATAAATAAACAACATTCCAGGCTTGCAAATTGTGTTTTAAAGGAAACTTTGGGTTAGTAGTTCCATGCTTCTGAAACAGGCACCCAAAGTAGGCTTCAGTTAGTGAAGTGTGGGGAGGAACATCTTAAATAATTTGCCTATAGTGATGAATCTTGGATGAACTGAGGTTTCCACTGGACACAGCAAGATATTTACTTGAAAGCATTTCAGTAAGGAAGGGCTGTGATGAACTTATTCTGTGGAAATGGACATTCCATATATTGTGATTCATTTCTGAAGTGCCAAATCCTGTGATAGAAAGTACAGTATAATGAGAGAGGCAAAACTGCCTCCGAGGGCCATTGCTCAGCACTTGGAACTCACTGTGGGTATCAGCAGCTTATTTTACTGAGATTGATGCCAGAGGTGTCCAAGAGTCACAGAGCAGATGTAGCTGGGCAAATGGGGAGCTGTGGTGAGAGAGGGCAAACCGAGACCTTGAGGGGATGTTTGGTGGCTCCCAGGCTGAGAGGAGAAATCGCTGTGTTTCCTTTCCAAGGTCATCTCTGGAAAGGGGCAAGGAGACCTCCAGAAACGAGCCCAGGATGTTTTTTATCACAGGTCTTATATTTTCCAAATACAAAGTCAGTGTCTGTGTGTGTGCTTGCTTTTAAAAAGTATGTATAGTACTTACCATCGTAAACCAGTGGTTTCTGGTCAATTTAATGATGCTGTAAAATGTGGTTTATGGCTGACTTTCTCTGTGTTAATGCCTGCAGGAAACCAGGGCTTTATTTTTTTTTTTTAAATCTGTAAGAAACCCAGACAATGACTGCTCCTGATTCTGTGGTTGAGAAGTTCCTGATTTCTGGTTTTGTTTATTTGAGGGTGTTTTTTTAGTGGAACTCTCACTGCCTTTCCCAGGTACAGGAAAGAGGCTGTTTCATTACCTTGGTTTATCAAGCAGCTGTATCCACATAAACACTTGTTTTGTTATCTGCTTCCAACACTTCCAGAATGGAACTGGGATCTGCTAAAATTCAAGGAGATCTGATGCGAGCTGACAAATTATTGTAGGAATTCAGTGCAGTGTTGTTAAATGAATAAAACATTAGTAATGAACTTGTGGACACAGAACAGTTCTCCAAAATGCAGATTGTTTTCATACTTCAATACTTTCTCCATTATGAAGCAATTAACTCTCCTCTGTTGTCTTTTAAGAACAGAAGCTTTTGTTTCAAACATAGCATCTTCCTCTCTTCCCAAATATCTTTTTGCAGTTTCTTAGTCTTTAGTGTTTTGGATGAAAGATTCTCGTTCTTCTTTGTGTCACAGGAACGAGAGCTGAATTTCGATGTTTGCAATTTCCTAGAGCACAAGTATTGTTTAAGGTTGAGTTGTTAATATCTTTTTTCCCCCCCAGTAAAATTAGTATGTATTTCATTGCAAAATGAAGCAATTGCAAAAATATGGGAATGTCTGCATCTTCATGAGGTGACATAGATTTCAGCAAATTATTTTATTTACTTCAAATGGTGGTTTCCTCTAATCATCATAGCAAACCTAGATTAGCAGTGTGCTATGCATTGCAGAGTTTGACATCTGTTGTACATCATAACTGAGAATGCTTGACTTTGCCATCTCATTTCAACATCTTTCTCTCCACTGCCTGCTCTTTGAACTGACCAAAAAATCAAAGTGCAAAAACTGCTGTAATTCAACCCATGCTAGGGGAGATAAAAAACTGCTTGGTACTTTGATGGAAATGAAATGCAATTTACATTTCTTAATGCAAGAGCAACAACAAAAATCCAACAGAAGGGTCATGAATTTAGTTCTCAGATAGATTTGTGTTGAATTGGAAAACTCCCTTGAGTGTTGGAGGACATAAAAGCCTGATGTACCACTTCCTAATCTAATACTTGTTTGGGCTCAACTGGTATGCTATTATGAATATTATTAGCCAGGGCAAAAAATAATGATTTTATGAATAACTTTAATGATGACAGCAATTTTTAATTTGTGTTGTAACCTAAGCAGCATGTAAGCAGACGTTTGAGAAGCTTCTGGTGATCCTTGTATCAGAATAGTATTCCAGAATTCCTTGGGCTTTTTTGTTCTCAGGCCCTCTTTTCACCGGGGCACAAGTGAAATTGTGGAATTTAGGCACATTAATTAAAATTCATTGCTGCTGATTCATTGCATTCCGTATATTTTTTCAAGTACCCAGTGGGGTTTTTTCCCTGCTAAGGCATAAAAACTCATTCTTTCTTATTCCATTCTTTATATTTCTCAACCACAGTAACTTTGGTTTCAAAAAGAGACAACTTCTTCAGGGAAATGTCACAGCTATCTTGACAAGGCAGAACAGTAATCTTTGAAAGGCTGTTGTAAAGGATTTGTCAAACACACTTGTAGGTGTGTGGTTGAACCACCAGGCCATGTTGCTGTGAATTTTCTGGTTTATTGTGGAATTTTTTTGGTCATGGCTTTTTTTGGTTTTGAGCTGTAGACTTAAATAACTGTGAACTGTGACAGAGCTTAGGCTGAAATGATTCAGAAGCGGGATTTGAACTCATCTCTGCCACCTCCCAGGTCAGTGATTCCTATTCTAGGTTGTGGAATTATTTACTCTGGTTTTTGGGTTATTTGGTTGAGGATTTGTTTGGGGGGTGTTTTCCCCCTCAGAAAAAACCCCCCCAAAAACAAAAAAAAACCCCACAACCATTTCAAAAAGAAATGAAAGTAAGTGTAAATCTCAAAATTTAGAGATTAATAATTTTACTTCTGCCTGTGTCTTCTATATAATGTTCATTCTTGGAGATGAATTAGTGCATAATATCCATTTTGACAGACTGAACAAGCTTTGGTTAGGTGCTGTGTATGTTAGAGGAGTGCCCTTACCTTAATTCTCACTTTTTATCTTTCAGTCAAATCCCCCGCCCACCATTCATTAGCACGAAGCTGTATGGGAAGTACAGAAGTCCTACTCCAAACTCTGCTTCCTCCTCCTTTTTTTACACCATCTGCTTTTTTAATGCTGAAAAGCTTCAAAAAGACGCTTGAAATCCACAGGGGGAAGAGAAATTAGACTCCAGCTGACATGACTGAATTTTAAACTATTAAATATTTTATCTTTAGATTAGATAATGCGAGGTTCCACTAAGCGCAGCATCAGGCTGTTTGGGGGTTTTGCTTTTAACTCAATCTGTGCTTCATCATCTTCATCAAAACTGGGCTAGGACTTCCCTGCAAAGCTGAGAGAATTTTGACCTTTCCCAGCACTTCTTGTAAGTGATTTCAGTTTCATGCCTTGCTGATTAGGGTTCACCTTATTCTCCAGGAGCAGCAGAAAAAACCCCAAAGTGCCTCCTTGGACTGGCTCTTTCTGGCTCCAGGTGATAAAGGTGGAGGTGCTCTCTCTGTCACTTCTGAAAATGGCTGCAGATGGCAAATCCTGCAGCTCTCCTCTCCCAAATGATGCTTTTCTTTATCATGATGCTTCCTCTGACCCCTCTCACAGTCCTGCTTGGAACTTGGTCCCAGACCAGGAATTCTGCTGTGTATTTTTGATGTTTTTTTTTTTTTTTTTTTTTTCATTTTTAGAGAAAGATGATGTAATCCAGGACTAGCATGCTAAGTTGGCTTATCCAATCCAAATAATTACATTTTTCATATTTCTGAAAAGATGTATTTAATTGACTGAAGGCAGTGTAGCTGAAAACACACTCCACTCCTTTACTTTGATCTTTTAAATATGGTCACAAATGTCTAAGAGACTCAAATGCATTCAGACAGTGCTGAGACATCCTCTGGAACACTGTGCTGTGAATTCTTTTGGTCGGAAAGAGGTGAGGGTGAATACCAGACATTTGGTGTGCGCCAGCGAACTGAGGGTAATTCTATTCCACTTTTTATTTTCATTTGTTCCATTTAGAATGGAAAAATAAAAGTTCAGTTTGGAAATCTTGCTTGGCAACAGTGAAACCTTACAAAGTGCCTGGATCTTGCTAAGAAATGTTGTTTGTGGGCATGCCGTGCCTTTAGGGCAGCTTTGAGGTTCTGCTGTGAGATGAGACTAATGGGATCTTTCTGGTGAATCTTCGCTGTTCCTCTGGTGTAGCAAACAGGATCACAGACCCCTCAGTCCCACGCTGATAATTACTGCTCTGCAGTGATTCATTTGATCTCCCTGTTTGCTGCATATGGATCTGCCGCCTCCTTTTCAGAAGGGACAGGATATTTTTCAGCCTGAGGATTGTAGTAGATGCAGAAGAGGCTGCTGCATTTAAGGTCAAACAGCGTTTTGGCTTTTCCCTTCTCCCTGCTGAGGACAACCCACAGTTCTTATTTCAGCATGTTGGTGCTGAGCTGCCACAAGGGCCTGGTGCCCTTTGTGCACTCACACCTTGGTGCCGTGCGACAGTGGAGGCAGTGCTCGGTTACTGGAGCACAAAACCTGTTTGGCGAGGGTTGGTGCCACCTCATGGGCTCTTAAAGTGTGTACGAACAAATCTTCTGCTCTCATAGCAATCTAGTGTGGGGAGAAGGCAGAGATTCAGAGGGTTTGGTTTGTAGCAAGAAGCCAATTTGTTCTATTCCTCACACTCCTTCAGAAGCACCTCTGCTGGTACCCTCCCTGCTCTGCAGCTGGCGCCCACAGCCTGCCTGCTCTGAGATGCCTGCACACAGCCTCTGGAATCCATCCGCACAACCGCTGCGCTGCCGCTCGCTCCCCTTCTCTCCTTGGAGCAGTTGTGTGTTCAGGAGCTCCTTTGGCCTAATGTTTTCCCTCCCCCTATGGAGTCATCACATCTTTCACATTGTGCTGATGTGCAGAAGCGCAGGGGGACATTTGCATATATGCAAAGCTTCACAGAATGTGCTGAGAGATGTAACCTCCTCTTGGGCCTGCTGTTTTCATTTGCTTGCCCAAGAGCCTTCCTCCATCCTGTCCTCTCTTGTTTATTAAAGGCACTTTTCACTTCTCCAATAAAATAGCTGTTACTTTTTTTCACAGATGACCCAGTGCACGTCATCTCTGATGAATAAGTCTTCTTACACATGCTAAGGCTGTCAGAAGTTGTAGAGTGAAAGAGGATGAGCAGTTCCCTCCCAGCTGCTGGGGAACAGCTCCCTCCATGGTCCTGGGACCAGTGCAGCTGAACTGCTACAGAGAGGGACATTTTTTAGAGAAAGGTAAAGTGTTGTGAGCTTGAACAAGGACAAGGCTGTACTGCTGAATGTTCATGGGAAGAGAATGCGATTAAGGATGTTTGAACTGCAGTTGTTTCCAAGGCACTTCTTCAAGTTAAAAGGGAAATTTTATGAAAGCTTAAAAATCATGTGCTGAGTATAATTTCAATTATCACGCATACAACTTTTCCAAGTCTGTAAGAATCCGTAAAAACAGTAGAAAAATGAGATAATTTGTTTCAATACTGGGTATTAGAAAAACTAGAGGTGCAGTTTCATTAAAATGCTGAAGTACTGGATGGAGAAGAGAGAGGCAGGTTTACAATTACGCTGTATTTGATATCAGATGTTACTGAAATGTCCAACCAAAGCCACTGACCAACTCCATCAGCAGTTTATATATGTGGAAATGTGCCTTGTGCCACTGCCAGGTTTTGTCACAAATCAATGATTACGGGGACCAGCCTATTTGAGTAGCCAGCCTGAGAGGCCCTAAACAGCCCTTTACTGAGAGTGCTGCCAAGCTGCTTGCCTTAGGATGTTTTAGCACTGGAGGCACCTCAAGCTACTGGAGCTTTTTGAAAATCTTGGCTGTGAAGTCTGAAGCTGTGAATATCTAATATGTGATGGCACCAGGCCCGGCTGGGGTACAAACACTCACATACAAAAACACATGAGAATATGAACAGTGCTAACAAGATAGAGATACTCTGCTCTACTGCTGCTCTCATCCCACTTCCATAAAATAGCATATTGAAAAGGAAAATTTACTCTCTGTCCATTTCTTCTAGCCTTAAGGCTTAATTCTGAGCTTTATGGGACTTTCTGGTTTCCTCTGTTTTTCATCTCCCCTTTCAACTTAACATTGCCTTTTAGTTTTATTATCTTGAAAGCTCAGAGAGACTCTGAATTTTATCTGCAGGGAAGCTCATTTGTTTTTAAATGATTTTCAGTCTGGAAGTTGGGAGATTACTGGGAGCTGTAAAAAAAATTGCCAACGAATAAAGATGAGTTTCTTGGTTACCTGAAAAGCGAAATGGGTTCAAAAGGAGAGTTTAAGAGATGAGATTCTTTTGGATGGTTGACCAATGATTTTGCACCTCCAGGCCTGTTAAACAACGAGAGGCACTTGGGTTTCTCCATCTCTTATTGTCTGTCAAACTCTGAGCTGTGGCAGGACGTGAGCTCTGCTGGATATCAAGCAAGGGAAGGAGAGCATTTACTCTGTGGTGCTGTTGTAGTCAGCTTTGCAGCTAAAAATCTCCCGACGTTGATAAGGGATGTGTGTCCCACTGCTCTGACCTGGCAAGGACACCTTGGAGGTTAACAGGCAGAGCAAGAAAGGGACCCCAGGCCCTGGGTGAGGTTCCTGGCTCTCCTCGAGGGCTCTGCTGAGCCCGCAGGGATGGGGAGAAAGGAGAAAACCCGGTGTGCTCTGGTGGAAGTGGCCGTTCCTACCATTGCATTCCTATCCTTAGTGACTCCAGGTTATCAAAGTTTGGGAGTATGATGATACAGACCCTCCTTTATTCCTGGGTTTCCTTTGGTATGAACTTCATTTCATGAAAAAGGGGCGACTAAGTCAGGAGAATGATATGGCTGTCAGGAGATTTTTGTGTTTTGTGAGATAGGTAATATTAAAATACTTTTTAATGGATGGTTAAGCTTAATGTGATTAATAGATCATTTCCATGTTCTGCAGTTAGGATGATATATAGAAAAAAGCAGAATAGAAACCCTAGGGAAGTAATATTTTCATCTCAGTTTTTTTTTCTCTGTTTTTTTTTAGTTTCTTTTTCTCTCACCTCTTTCTCCACACCCCTCCCCCCACCTTTGTTACTTTACTGTCATCACCTTGCTTTTAAGGAAAGATAATTGTGAAAAGAAATAAATTTAAAATTAAGACATTTCAAAGTTAGTCTTCTAATATTTTCTAAGGAAACTCAGATTGCCTCTGTTTTCCATTTCAAGTTCTGTGCTGTGCTGTCCCTGATAAGAGACTTCAGTGGTTTGAGTGAACACCAAAGTGTTAGCCTAAAGCAAGAAAACTGGCAAAAGACAACTCAAGGCTGTCTTTTAATGGACAATGTTTGTTCCTTTCTGCAATGATTCTCCCGTGACTGTGATCAGGAATTCTAAGGGCTGTGGTACCTGCAAGTAATCTGGTGCAGTTGCACACACAGAGACACAGTGGGAGGAAAAACACTGCATTTGATCTGAGGGATCAAACATTTTGGAGAATCATCTGATCTCAAGGATATCTGCTCCTTTCTTTCCCCGCATTATTTTTTTAAAGATGCATCCCTAATCAGGCTTTGCCACTGCTCTGTAAACAGCAGGCCTGTTAGTGATGCTGAGAGATGAAGAGATTGGCAAAGAAAGACAAGGGAGCTTTTCTTTGCACTTGTGTTTTAAATATTTATTCTGGATGTGTGCTGGACCACTTGCTTCTGATTTGGAGAAAGGGACCTCAAACACGAAGTGATACAAAACCAGACAAGTGTTATGCAGACTGTAGTTGTTGTTTTTTGTATTCCTATGGCACATCCTACCCAGTGGGGACAGAGAAGCTGCTCTTTTGGGTCACAGCCTCCCTCCGGTCTTGCCTCCTCTGGCAGTTGCTGGTGCTGGACACCTCCAGGTAACCCTCAGTGCACAGGAGCAGGAAGACTCCTGGGGTAGCACTTTTCCAGTCCTACAGGCTGAGCAGCATCTTCAGTGCTTGCCCAGAACTGCCAGAGTTTGGAGTATTGCATTCCTCTGCAATACCTCCCCACCCTTGGCAAAAAGTGCTGTAAGCGTGGGCCAGCCTTCCTTTCCATGGAGTCCAGCAGCATTCCTACCTCTCTGTCCTTTTAAGACATCTGAATTTTTGTGCCTGCTGAATCAGTTTCCAAAGGTGTGAAAGCATTTCTGCTGTACATCTGTTAAAAACCAAGCACAATCAAGACAGGCTTTGGATTTTTTAAGTCTTTCAAAGGTAATTTCTGTCTTATCAATGTGTCAAGGTGCTTGGAACAGGTTTCACTCTGTGTGTAGCACTGTAATTCCTTCTAGCCTTGACGTATATTTAAAAAGGAAAAAGTGTAAATTCCCGATTCAGCTTCACAAGTAACAGCCTCACAAATTCCACATGGGATGATGTACCACTGGCTAAAAAAGCAGTGGGCTTTCAACCCTTAACTCTGTGCGCTTCCTGCATAAATCCACCAGTCTGACACTGATCTAAGTTGCTGTAAAGAAGTCACACACAGATTTTCTTCTTGTTTGTTGAGAGCATCCAAAGTTGACTTTCTGACTGCACAGCAGAAATACTCTATTTGCTACTTACATGAGCATAATTTTGTGACTAAATTACTTAAGTCAGCAACTAATTTCAGTGCTGCCTCAGACCTGCTTTAAATGAACAGGTATATTCATCAATCACCTCCCTTCTTCTTTGAGTACCAGCCTAATCAATACGTGAAAGAGCTGTTTAAACACTTTCCTATTAAAAAAAAAAGTGCGGGCAGACAAAACAGCGGAATAAATATTGGAGAGAATTTTAGGGACAGGCATCGAAGTTTGGTGCTATTATGCATTAGGACTTTATAAAATCACTAGGCAAGAAGGATTATGCAATGGTACCATTCCACCCTAAATTACGAGGGCATGGTGATTGCAGAGTTGTGGTTGCATAGAGATACATCTGACAGCTTTGGAGCTTGGATAGTTTTTAAAATACCTCGGTGCAAAGGGATCACGTTTTGCTGAGCACTGTGAGCACTGAAAGCACATCCCTGTCATAAAAGGCAAAGGAAACACTGTGGACGTGTTCTGTGCTGGCCATCAAATGCTCAGATGCAAAGTGTCTTGCTCAAGAATCCTTTATGCTGGGAAAGGGCCAGAAAGGGGTGGAATAAGATCTCTGGAACAGCTGTGTGTGCTGGTCTGTCAGACCCCACCACCTCTCAGTGAACATGACTGGTGTTGGTGCCTTCTTGCAGGGGGGCTGGGTTTGTATTTCTGAACTGGTCACAGCTGAGCTCTGCCAAAGGTAACCTGCACAACCTGCTGGCTTCAGAAAGTGAGGGAGTTTAAAATACAGGTGTTACTGTGCAGTGATGCCTAAGCCATATCAGATGTGCCCAAAGATGTATTTATGATTTGGCTTTTTATTTCTGATTTAAGCAGTGATCGTTGCCCCAGCAGTCTGTGCATGAGGGCTCTGGCAGTGTGAGGGGGTCCCACTGTGTCCTCACAGGGGGAGATGTAACACAAACCTGTTGCTGAGAGCTCAGGGATAGCCTCAGTTTGCAGGAATTCCACAGAAATGGCCACAGGCAAAAGAAGGATGCGAGGCATCGTGTAATTGATAGCTGGTGGTGTAGAAATCTTTGCAACCCAGTTAAAACCCACAAGCCCCACAGAGCTTTGCGTGTCCCTGGAAGTTACCATTGTCCTTTCCATCCTGTACTTTGCAGCCTTGAGGACTTCTTGGTTTATTGACTTCTTCTCTGCTCTCAGCTTTTATTCTTGGGCTGCATAAGAATGAAGTGGCTAAAACGTGTTTGCAAACCACAAATGCTAATTGTTAGAAATATAATTATCATGTCTTTTGGAAAATTAATTGGAAGCCTGAAATAATGCTTTTATGTCATGATTCATTTGAAAGAAATGTTTAGTTAGATACCAGCTTTGTTTGTATGCTCAGTGTAGTAACACTGAGTCTGAAGTTTTTGCATGAACGATATCCTTCTCTCTCCCTCTTTGTGTTTAAAACTCCTTACCTACACATTTAACAAAATGAAGGTTTAATAATTTCCTTTTCTCTCTCTAAATGTACCAGTTAAGTCATATTGCTGTTTTCTACCTGCAAAACTGCATTTACATGCTTAATCACATAATCTCTCAAACCCATTATTACCTGCACCATGTGGTTTTATAATCAGTTTTCTTTTCTCTTTCAAAGTAAAAAGATGCCTCATTATTCAGAAAGTGGAGGTGTCTCTTCTAGATGTTGTGTAGAAGAGGACATGCTGCTGCATGTTAAAGAAGCATGAGGTGTGCAGATCAGCTTCCCTGTGGAGGAGACAACAGAGATCAGTTTATTAAATGCAGCTCTTACTTACATACCTCTGTGAGCGCTGGAGCAGAGGCCACCACAGAGCAAGTACTCTGACAATTCTGCCTTCCAGAAATGCCATCCTGAAAGCTAATGACACCTTCCTGGGAGGCTTCTCTACCCTCACAGGCTTAGAGGGCAGGAAAAAATCCTGGGAAAACCAGCCCTGCTCACCACCACCGATTTTCTCCAGGGGTGACTGCTGAACAAAAGTTAAAACTAACAGCTGTCTTTAAAAACTGAGGCCTTCCTCACGTGTTAGTGAAAGAGTGATTGGCCCTGAGTGATGTGAGGGCAAAGTTAGAAAAAGACTTTTCTTTGCAGTAGTTTTCCTTTGTACCATATCTCAACCCCTTTTTCCCTTCATTTGAAAATGTCTGGGGCTGCTTTTCTTCTTCTATTTGTGTACACTTTTAATACCTGCTAAAATCAGTTGCCTCTAAGGAAGAATTCATTTTCCTCAGTGCAGTAGGGTTCGGCTCTGCCATCTAAAACCCTGGGTTGGCAAAACAAAACCAAAGCTGGAAGATTCCCACCTACTGCTCCTCTAAATCCCTGTTGATCTGAAGGGGATGGGAGAAGAGAATTGCTCCCTTCAAACACAGGAACATTCAGATGAGGAAATTTTAAAGCTGCACGTTTGTTTCAAATGGATGCTATTTAGCTTGACAGTAAAAGAGCCATGGGGCTGAATTTTATTAGACATTTGTGCAACAGGCATTAAATGTTTCATGTTAAGAATATATTAAATTCCTTAAGAAAAAAAAAAAGCCACATTCAGAACAGATACAGAAAAGGAGCAGCATTCCTCTTGAGATATCTGTGCACTGAAAACCTGAAGCTTGAAAAAATAAGTGATGAAGGCAATACAGAGGATTTAATCACATTTTCTGCTGTAGCTCTGCTGTGTGGTTTTTTGGCTTTTTTATGTTTGGGTTTTCTGGGGGCTTGTTGGGGTTTTTTTGTGCATCGGAGTTTTTGCCGGTGCAGAAAAGCACCTTCAGAGGTGTCAACAATCCCATCATTACTTCAGCTCTTGCCATGAACTTGCTAGGCCAAGCCTTCATGAAAAGTCAGACCCAAGCTAATGCTCTCTGAGTGGCATGAAAATCAATTTGGAGCATCAATCCTGAAGAACCAAATCCTCCCATCTTCCCTTTTGTAGCCTCTTTGATTTGGGTATTGTCACAGATTTGTGCTCAGTAAAGGTGAGAATTCTGCCTGTTTGCTGAGAAAGCAGCTCTTGGGCACAAGTGAAATGATAGAAATGGACCTGAGACAAGATGAGAGAAAAATGTGCAGTGGTGTAACTCCCTGACTTTAGTTTGAATTAAGGGAATCTTTTCACTGCAGGTGGCTGTAGTGTTTGTGCACCCTCAGCTCTGAGAGGAAAAATATTCAACAGAATGTAGGTGTGGGGCAGTTTCTTGCTGTAGTCTTCACTGGAGTTACATCACCATGTAGTGGGGTTCTCTTCTGTTTGCCACTAATTGATAAATGTTTTCAGGGTAGGATTATTTGGAGGGTTTTGCTCCATATCCTCTTGCAATAGGAAATAAATGTTCCTCAGCACTGAAACAACACGAGTGCGTTCTGACCTGGGGAGCCATAGAGAGGCAGATACACAGATTGCTAATTGCACTGCCTGTAATCATCTCCATTTCATAGACAACTTACACCCTGCATTCCTCTGTTCCCATCTGGCTCTGTGCATTCCTGCTTCTGCCTTTCAGCCACACAGCATTAACTATGTTATAGATGCCAGGGTGGAAAAACACCATCTTTGGAAGCATGTGGGGGAGGAATGGTGAATGACTGGTGTTAATCATGCTGCAATTAGATTTCCTTGTTGAGACTTTGATAAGTCTTTGGGTGACCAAGCTAACAAACTGCCGAGCGTTTCTCATCACCACACTCTGTGCTGGTTCGTAGCCACTCTTCTCAAGAGGAGTTTCCTTTCAGCACCTTAGAGGAGTGATCAGGGGGCAAGGATACAAATTTGAGTGGTGTACGTGGGTGGGGTCTAACCTTTGTGGACTTAGCTCTGATATCATGGCACCTTTAGTGGCAAAGGTAGTGGGCCTGGAGCAGTACAGAGAGGGCAGTGCAGTCCCCTGGGGTGCTGTACACATCTGACACACATCTGAGAGCATGGAAAGGCCCCATGTGTTCAGTGTAGGTTCACCTGACTGATTCCATAGCACAGCCAGAAGCAGCATTACTGCTGAGGCTGACTGCACAGAGCAAGGGCCAGAAGGAAGGGGTGGCTTCCCCCTTTCCAGCAGTCTTTAGCCTCAGCCAGCTGCCATCCTGAAATGGAAACTTTGGACAAATACAGGTTCTGAGGGCATCATGGGAGCAGTTCAGTAAAACAGAAAACCTTTGCCTATGTGGAGTAGCTCTTTTAATGTGGTCTCAATTCTCTGTGTTGGTAACAGCAAAAGAGAAGAAAATGCCTTCCAGGTCTGTAGACAAGGGTTTCCTCTGAATACCTTTCCTGAAGCACCAGCAGTGACATGTCTGAAGGGTGATGTGACATCTGAGCAGCTTCTGAGTCACCCAAAATGCTTTCTGCAATGTGACTCATGTTTCAGCTCTAGAGGTTTCTCAAAGCAAAGCTGTTTTGACAGAAGCAGTGTGGCTTTTGTGTTATCCTTTGGTTTATCAGAGGAATTATATCTCAGGTTTGTTATTAAGATTTCATTTCACTATCTGGGAAGCCTTGACAGGTTATGACTATTTGCTCATATTGATGACTCAAAATGCTGGATCTGGACTGGATTATTTTCAGAGGCCTTGTATGTGCTCTGTCAAAGATGTGGAACTAGGCCTAGACCATAACCAGGTATAGAGAGGTCTAAATATATTATTCCAATCTCTCTATCTTTGTCCAAGAGTAAAGATTTGCCAATATAAGACCTCTGTGCGCTTGAAAGCTATTACAGACTTAAGGTAATGACCTTAAAATGTCTGAATAGTGTTCTTTTGCCTGGTGTTGCTTCATGATCATTTCCTATTTCCCCTTGTTCCATGTGCAGTAGCAAGTGCTGACTTCCATTCGTGTTGTGGGAGCAACGGGCTCATTTATTACCACGGTCACTGTCCTGAAACCTGATAAAAGAGATAAACTACAGATGAAGTGAGCATTACCTATGCATGACTGACAAGATGTGGAGCAGGGAGAAGGCTGGCTCACATCTATGCTGAAGCTGCTAATTGGCTCGTGGTATCCAGGATTGTGATTTAGATCTTCTCTTCCTTTTCTTTGCTATGGGACGGCTCTTCCGAGTTTTCTTGCTGGCATTTTAGGGATGATGGGAACAGAGTCTAGAAATAGAGCAAGCCATGGAAATGATTCTACCATCCTTCCTAATCTAGTGGGTAGCTAAGCATCAAGCTTTCAGGCATCCCACAGGACTCTTTTTTTTCCCTTGGGATCCTGATTGACAAGATTTGTTTCTATCAGTTATATCAATGGCTTCATGTCTCAGTCATGTTTCTCCAATTCACCGCTCAAGAAAAACATGTTCATTGGGCCTCAATTTTTAAATGTGCGGGTTCTGGCTGTGCATTTCAAGGTCAACCTAAATCTTGGATGCTTTATTTGTCTGAATGGGTAGAACATTTCAGCAGGTTCTTTTCATTTACCTGTACAATTCTGATGCAGAGCAAAACTGAAGAAGAAATGAGGGTGGCAAGTAAATATGCTTCTCTTGCTCCTGAAGAACCATCAGCCGTGCACAGGCGGCCTCAGGAGAGAATAGCCACTTCAGGTAATGAAAAATAAAGGAACATGCTGGTTACTGTGTGATTCACCTGTTTAGCTACCTTTGTCTTTCATATGCAGTTCTTATGCTTCTTCATGTTATGTGGTACTTAAGAATAAACATCTATTGCCTATTCATCCTGTTAGTCAAGGCAGAATGGAAAGCAAATCTGAATTCCCTCCCTCCTCTGTCACCAAGTTCACTTTGTCTTGGCATTCAGTAGGTCTTGAAGGAAAGAGCTGAGTGACTGGGTCACACTGGAGCAGTAACAAACCAGATGGCATCTCCATATGTGACAGACTAGGAGGTTTTGAAGCTGTGCATCTGCTTTTAAGAATCAAGTTTAAAATGAATTGACAGTCCTGTCAGATGGGCAGCACAGAGCTGCTCCAGCAGGTGATAAAGCTGCTACAACGCAGAAGGCTGCTCTGAATTTCCCAGTCTGGAGCTTGTGTGCGCTCAGATGAATCTGAATGTGAACAGGAAGATGCAGAGTGGTAGTGTCTGGCCAGGCCATTGTCTGAGACATGCCCTGGAATTAAAGTCAGAAATTTCTCTAGCTCTTGGAGAGATTGCTTGGAATGTGCCTTCTCCAGAACTGAATGACCATTTTTAACTTCTTCAGGTACAGTGATGGTGTTTTGTCATCAGAATTCAACCTGACACTGGATCCTTTTCCATCTCTGACTCAGGGATTTTTGCATACCTTACAAATCAAATCATTGGGACTGTCACAATTGTATAGACTGTGTTATTAATAGGACTCTGTAGCGTGTCCTGCTTTAGGAACAAAAATGCAGGTCTGCAGTTCTATCCCTGTGTACTCAGCAAAGGCTGCCCTGCTGCACAGCTGTGCCAGGGCTGCTTCTTGCTAATCTGAAAACCTGAGGAGTGTAAAAATAATCACCGCAATTTCTGCTGTCTGTAAGGATGGATTTGCTTCACTTGGAGCAATGTCTCACACTCTCACTGCTTGCTCAGACAGTTGCACAAGGTCCATCTTTTGTTCCCCCTGCCCCAGGATGGAAAATACTTGATCAGGACTTTTTATTTCTGCTGAAGGCCTACATGGCTTTATCCAAAATCACAACTGTGCATTAGAAGATGAGACACAGGAGCCTGTATGCTTATTTGGACTGTTTTCAGTATTCCTATACCCACTCTAGGATAAGGATCATTTTCCTGACTTTTGTTTTTATTTTTGTCTACATAATTCCATGCAAAACCGTATACTAAAAGCCAGGTGCCATCCTGGAATACAACTTGAAATAATTAGTGAGGAAAGATTTCAAAATTCAGGAACATGTAATTTAATTTACTGGAGGAATTTGTTAGGAAAGCCTGACCATTTTCTCTGTAGCATCATCAACTTTATCTTTTATTGCATAAATATTTAACAGGGGTCCTTTTGTGAAGAAAATGCAAGAGAAAAAATTATCATACAACATAAAGAGATAATAATTTATTTGCCACAAAATTGTTACTACTCTGTTTAAAATGCCACTTTAATGCATTTCGCAAATCTTTCAGAAAAAACCCTGAAATGTTGTGAGTTCAGGCATTACTTCCACTACTGTCTAGCATCAAAGTCTTGGCTCAGCGGGAACAAAACCAAATTTGAACAGAAAACCATACTATGTATAATCTTCCCTCACTACAAGTGCCTGTTACACATGAAATGCTGTGAGGAGCAAGCAAAGCACATGCAAATTGCAGAGGAAGCCGTGCAAAATAGATTTCTCAAATGAAATATGACATGCCATGATAACTTCTTAAGCGCCGGATCAAAAGACTGCAGCAAGACGCAGGAGAGAAGGATTTGCTTGCCAAACCTTGGCATTGCAGTGACACCCAGTGTAGCCCAGGAGAGCTGAACGGTGCCAGGTTCAGCTCAGGTGTGGGATGAGGGGTTTCTTCCCTTCAAAGCCCCCCGCTGCAGCCCAGCTATCTGTGTCAGGGAGCTGGCAATGCTCTGCTCTTCTGTTCTGTGTAGAAACTGGCATAAAATCCAGATTCGCACATTCTGTAAACAAAATTCAGCTGTTTAGAAGTTTTCCAGGTGTTGGATTCCATCTCCCATCATGGCACCAAGGGGATAAAGGTTTGCTTTATTTGTTACAAATGGGTTCAAGATACTCCTACCTTAACTATAGGCTTAATTAGAAGGAGAGATCAATATTTAGGATCATAAAAGCACACAGATAATTAGAATAATATAACTCCAAAGATAATGAAAACAATTAACCTGGGTGACAGAAGGATTCGGAATAATCTTCAGTAGATCTGGGATTTTGATTATAGTGAAATTGTCTCTGACCTGAGAGTTGAATAAGAGCAAGAAGCATTTAAAACTAAAAATGGCAGAGCTGAGCATTTCCGTCTCATTCTTCTGGGCTGGAAAAGTCTGTTTATCTGGAAAAATATTTTATTTTCTTCAAGATCAGTGATGCCCATCTGCCTTCCCTTTTTGCAGGGCAGGCAATAATGTCACCTACAGCCCCAGTCTGAAGAGCTGTAATTTCTCATGAGAGATCCACCCGCTAACACAAGACAAATTTCAAAAGGCAACAGAGATCTTTTGAGCTACGAGAACATTGAAATATCTTTTTGTTAGCCAAAATTTCCTTCTGTTTAATAGAATAGAGGAGTTGGGCTCATCTCCCACCTCCCCTTCCTCCTGTTTGTGCTGTATTGTGGTGGTAAATTCTAGGCACTGTCCTGTCTGTGCTTCTTCAGCCCCTTCCCCACTGAACCAGAGCACCATTCTGATGCAAAGCACTGAGACCATTTAGTGGTGTGGAGCATCCCAGACTGGTTTCCATCGTAAGGGCTTGGGGCCCCGGTTGTGCTTAATTTTTTCCCATCATTTCTGACTTCTGGTACATCCAGTTCTGTGAACGTTTCCTCTGGGATGTGATCATCATCTCACAATGTTATGTAATTCCACCCCCAGCCTAACACTTGGGGGCTTTTTTAGCTGATTGAGTTGGGGGTTTTGGGTTTTTTTTTTTTACTTCAGCCACCTTGGTGAAAATAACACCAGTGTGGACATGCTGAGATGCACTGGTAGGAAAGAAACTATTATCATTCACCTGGTGAAGAGGAAAAGCAAAATACTTATTCTCTGCAAAATCATTCTCAGCCAGGGCTCCTGCTGGGTTTATGTTGGTTTTGTTGTTGTTTCTTCCCTACTTTCATTAAAGCTGGTAGCATCTCTTATTTCTGACAGTATAAACTTGGATATTTTAGATCAAGCAATGACAAACCATGCCTGGAACTGTGACCAGCCACTGCTGCATGTGGCTGTGTATCGGGACCTGCAAAAATAAGAGGATGACATCTTGAATGGAGCCATGGCACTGTCTGTCACCTTCATTCTGGAGTCGAGAAAGAGGAAAACTCTACAGACAGGGAAGTAAGCCAGGGAAGGCTTCTAGTGCAGTCCCAGTGAAAGGGTGAAGTGTGAGCAAGAAAAGCAGAGTACACTCAACAGCACAGCTACAAGAAAAGTAAAATTATGCTGAAATCCTACTTGGGGATGAAATGTTAACCAAGGGAAGTGGAAGCAAAACAATAGGTTTGTGTGAATTAGCGAGAGTTCTTGATCTGTGGGCAGCAGCAAAATATCTGTGCGGCTGCCAGTCTTACAGAGAGATTTTATTTTTTTTCTCTCTCTTTTCTGGTTAAAAGAAGGCGACCCCGACAAAAAGAAGCTCTGCTTTTCACAGAGAATTACTTGAGGATTTGTGACTGTGGAACAATGGATCGATATTTGTTTGCGAAAAGCTTCAGTTAAAGTGGGACAAGAGGAGATTAGCCCGATGATCTGCTGGTTGTCCATGGCTATCGATTTCTCGTTGTTAGCTGGAGAGGTTTATCTTGCCCTCCCCATTCAGAACTGAGAAGTGATCTGGGACGGGCTATGTGGCTCACGGGAATTACAAATAAAAGCTGTAGGTGCCACAGGTGCAATGGGAAAGGAGGATTTCTCTGAGGGAGCAGTGTGGGCACCTCGGAACCTCTTTGTGCCCTGGACAAACTGCCCATCCTTCAGTCTCCCTTTGCATCAAAAGAAGCCTGAGCAGGCAGAGCTTATGGGCTTAGGGTGAGGTTAATCAGCCTCTGGTTTTATAATTGCTGTGGAGAGATGCCACAGAAACAATGAAGAAGGCTCAGTCTTAAAAAGGTGCACTTCATTTTTTTTGTGGCTGTACCCTTGTGCCCAAAACAGAGCTGGGTTTTCTCTCTGCCAGTTTTGCCCAGATGCCAAATACCAGCTCTAGAGGTTTGACAAATTGACACTTGGCACAAATTGCTCAAAGATCCACTAAAATCAGAAAGGCTCCAGCTGAACACAGAGGTTTAACCTCGTGGCTCAGACTGTGGGAGATAAGGCAGGATGTGATTTCCTCTGAGATTCAGAATAGTTCAGGTTGGAGTGAACCACACAGTGTTTTTAATCCGAGTTTTTCAATGCCATACAGTTAGGTCATTTTTATACCAGTTGGATTTGTTCCAGTGTTTGTTTGTATTTCAGTGGGGAACGGCAGGACTTAATGTGGGGTTTTTTCAGTGACGTGGATGTATTAACCAGAAGTGTCTAATTATCTTTATTGATTAACCTTATCTTATAAAGAAGTAGTCACTCAGTAGAGCAGTCCGTATCCTGTACACTGCAGAAAGAGAAAGTGATTAATTTACTCCCTGGACTGTACTGCTCTGTATGCTGCGAGAGTAAGTGATGGATAAAGGACAGCCTGCACTGTCTTGGGTCAGAACAGTAGGTCAGAGTCATTATTTACCTTTTGAATATAGAGTGAGAATTTCCTCTTTTTGCAAATCATGATCCCAATTCGCTTGTGTACAGGGAGAGGCAGAACTAGGACACACACCTGTGTTCTGCATATATCTGTGTATATCTACAGCTGCATTTACAGCAGGCCTGCAGGAGATGTGGAGGGAAGTAGGAGCTGGGATTTCTGAGATGAATTAGAAAAGCTTTCTGTTAAAAGTCCGTAGAGCTTTACTGTTCATTTTTTTCAAATCATACTTTTCAAACTGTCTGCCACTGCGATGCCAAGAAAAAATGACCATAGACAAGAGTTCATATTTGCTCACATTTTATGTCAGCCAGAAACACCTTGCTTTCTTCCTTGTGATCCACCACTTGTTAGTCTGACATTACGGTTGGAGCTGTTGCTTTGGTCTGTGTTTGTGAGTCTTTAGTGCAGTGAGATCCTGATGTGTGGTGAAGGGTCCGAAAAGCAGTTTAATGACACAATCTGACCTTTATCCAGGTTTATGTACGGGGTGTGATTGTGTGCGTCTGGGTGGTGTGTGGGTACGTATGGTTTCTATTCACATCTGGAGATGCCTCTGTCTTACAGACATCAGACAGGAATGCTCATCTTGCATTGAAATTATTAGTATATTCTTATATTTATTGCATTGGAAGCAAAGTTATGTAAGCAAGAACCCAAAAAATCTCGGAAACAAAAAGGTTGACCCAGGAATGCTCTGTCAGTGCCCTGTGAGTCAAGAGAGCTGAAGGTTTCACAGCATTCCTTGCTGTGTTTTTCAGCCTCCCGTTTGGTTTGTTTTCATACCCACTATGTCTTGGGTTTAGTTTCATTCTCTGCACAACCAAGGTTCTCTTCTAGCCATTCCATATTCTCAGCTTTCATTCTGCCTTTTGTGATCCTGTTTTTTGTCCTGGAGGCAGTCTTACTCATGTTTATGTCTTCAATGGAATCACTTTCTTCTTTTGATATTTTGCTTCCTTTACTCATTAAGGAGAGCTTCCTCTCCTGCAGCCCATCAAACGAGGCCCCTCCACGGTGATTATCACATCTCCTCCTGCTGTCGCCTCTCTCCTGTTCCTGAATCACTGCTCCCTTCCACTCCAGCAGGATGTACTGCAGCCACTGTTAGTAAAAGTACTGCATTCCCCTTAATGCCGAACCAGCTTTCCACTCTCTGCTGTGTCTGTAATCACTCACCTGCTTCCAAATGAACTCTGGTGTCCCTTGCTGCCCAGAAAAATGGGCTCCCCCTGATCTTTG